>JADFUC010001146.1:600000-939031 GCA_019722365.1 Lithospermum erythrorhizon | reverse complement strand
AGTGTTGAATCTTTTTAGTTTTAAAAAAAAAAAATTAATTAGAAGAGGGGGGGTGTTCCCTACAAAATCCTTTGATAACCAATAGGATGTCAGTATGTTACCTTTATGAATATGTGTAGGCATTTAAACATGACATTGAATTTTCCACGTTTATTTTACTTGATTGAATCTTTTCGTGTCTAGGTAAATTAATTTCCATCAATTTCAGTAAATACAAGCAAATTAAAAAATAAAATCGGGAATGATTATGGTGCATAAATCAAGGACAAATATAACTCATGGCTAAAGTACATATTACTCACGACTTATGTGCATATTAATCAAAAAACGATACTAAGGATCGCGCGGCCCCCGCCGCTTATAAACTATCAGACATCACGGGCGAGATAATCGCAGGATACGCCCAATTTGGCACGATTTCCGCCTCTTTACCACCGCAAACTCTGTAATCAATAACTCTCAAGGAAAGTGTTTTAACCTTCGCTACTGCAGAGGCTGGCGCGACACAACACCAACCCGTGCCTCCTCAACCACTAGCGTTTACGCCCGGCGCTAAAACTGGGGCGTGAGTGCTGATTTTTTATACGACCGGTCCCACCGCAGTACGTGCCCCATACCCTAAATCCGTATCAATTTTTTCGCAGACGCCCTGGCCATACGACGTTTCGATCCGCGACTTCTTTAACGACGCCAATTGCCTGCCATATCGGCGCAAAGAAGTCTTGCATCAAACTACGGCAGTGGCAAACTTTTTTATATCGACCTGGCCCCACCAGAAGACAACCCTTATACCCTAAATCTAAAGAATTTTTCGTAGACCAGATTCGTCATACAAGATTTCATCCTAACTCCCTCAAATACGTCATCTAATGTATATTAATCAATGTTGCTGAACATAATAGTTTGATCATTATTCAAGATCAATATTAATGTTACTCATTCTAAGATTACTCATGAATGTAAATGTTACTCATTCAATTTAATATTACCTAATGCATCACAAATATTATTCATAAAGGCTTATTATAACTTCGAATTTACGCACCATAACCTATATCGCATATTTGTGGGGGCGCAAAGTTCAGGTTTTATTTTATTATCTCGTACTATCTAAACAAAATCATTTAAAGATAGTCATACTTTATACTCCTAACTAGTAGAACGCTGGGTTCCACAGCATTTTAGTCGTAAAAGCTTATATATTAGGTCACAGCAAGGCCTTATCCAAATATAAGTCAGCCCAAACAAGCCAATCGTCTTCTACGATTTTCACTCCACGCACGCCGCATTCATTCCTGTCGAGTTCTAAATTCGCTAGATACATTAATCGGTAATTGCTATATGTTTTCACGACGCTGAGCAAGATTAATCGACGCCCGTAATATTCACAAAATCATCACATAAAATTTTTATTTATTAGAGAATATATGGATTTGCTTCTTTTCCTCACCAACCATAATACGCCATTTAATCATTACAAACCGTAAAACAAAAATGTTTCCACAAGATCAATTCATAATAGTACCTTACGCTAGCGGTATGCTTTAAGACAATAACTATGTATATCCAGTAATGATTGAGCATGTGAACTGGGATTAGTTGTTTTAAAAGATGATCAAATGTCGATAAAATATAAAAAGCTTCAATCAAGAATATAATTATTCAAATTGATAAAATATATTTCACAACTCAAATAACACTTCATTTATCTGTACCACTCATCTTCACTTTTACAAACAATATTTTTGTTTCGCCTACTTTCTCTCAAAATACAAAGGTTGGTTTCCTTTTCTTGTTAATGGATGAAACGAACTCCAAAGTTCATCATTTATTTATACTACAAGCTTTCAACATTCTACTATTAAGAATTTAATGCACGCAATCAACCTCTAAACCTCTATTTATTTGCGTATTATTAATGCCCACAAGATGTCGCCGATGATTTCACGCCAGAATCGATAACGCATGATTTATTTAATAAATACGCTGGCCCTGGAAAGATTTAGGTTGTAGATAACCAAATAAATTTACATTTTGTACTTTAAAAATAAAATTATGGCCAGTATCATTTAAAACGCCCCATCTCAAATAAATAATAACGAAAACGCCGCCAATTAACATGATGCATCACGGGCGAGCCGGTTCGCCCATTAAACATGGATGTACAATTCTCAAAGCCCGTTAACAAGAGTGATTGCTGCCAGATGAAACAAAAATCACGTACGGAAAAGACTTCGTTTTATAAGATTGGATAATTTGCCTATACGCGACATTTTGAAGAATGCTTTCGATATCTTTGGCTGGGCAATTTAAATTGAGTTATAAATATAAAAAAAACTACTCTACTTGGAATAAAAAAATAAAAAATGCAACATAATATTGACACTATATAATTTATTAGTACTGGAAAGTTCACACCTGATTGTCCAATATGCGTACCTTTGAAAGACGGGTCGAACTGATTAACCTGAGATATCTTTGAATCTGACACCAAAATATTATCTCTAGAGCTTATTAAATAATCGAAGATAATTTATCATTAAAAACCAAAAGCAAAATAAATAAAAAAATAGACGACTAATCGCTCCTCCCCATGCCAATTTAATCCACTTTATAATAACACTCAAAGAGAATTATAATTTTATTACAAATAATCAATTTCTAACAATATAACGTGAACGAAAGAAACTAAAAAGTTAATAAAAAAGCATTTAATTATTAATTTGAACATCCCATTCGAGTTGGGACCGGCTAAACATATTTTATTAAATAATTGAGCTTCTACTATACTATAATCACAAAAAAAAAAGAAACTTAAAAAAGACAAATTATTAATTTAAGACCTTATTCTCGAAATGACCTGGGCCAAAAATATTATATTAAAGAGCCACAATAATCGAATATTAATTTATGTTTCTACCGCAATTGGGAATCGAAAATAAAATATAAAGACCATATAATTTATTTTAGCATCCTATCATCGATTATTTTAGAGAGTTTATTTATTAAATAAATGACTATTAATTTTAGAGTTTCTAATGTGAACATAATTACAAAGAATATATACATACATACATACATACATATATATATATATATATATATATGAAAATGAACGAAAAATTATTCCATTATTAATTTTAAGATCATATTCTGGGCTCTACTTAATTGCAAATATTATCTTGTAGAAATTTTATTAAATAATCGTTTATCCCGAAGCCTGATAAAAAAACCAAAGACTCTGAAAATGATCGATCAAACATATTATCTGTAGAAGTTTTTCTTAAATAACGGTATTAACGTATCGTAGCTTTATAGTAGCTGTAATCAAAAGGAAAAAAAGTGAACGTTAAAAACACGAATTATTAATTTCAAGATCTTATCCTCGAAGCCTGGGACCTAAGCAAATATTATCTTGTAGCTTTTATTAAATAATCGTATTTATTTATCGATTTTCTACATTGGCTGATAATTAGAGGAAAAATGAAAAGCGAACAAAAAACACGAATTATTAATTTAAAGACTTATCTCGACCTGAATCCAAATTAAAAATATTATTTTGGAGCAATACTAAATAAATGAGTATTAATTTATCGAGTTTAAAAAAACCAAAAGGCAAAAAAAAATATTATCCACATAAAATGACCATTATTAATTTAAGACTATATTCTACGGACGCAAGAAAATATTATCTGTAGTAGCTGGTTAAATAATCGTTAGTTATTCTCGAGTCGGAATAAAAAAAACCAAAGACTCCTACCTCTCGAAGTCATGACCTAATTAAACATATTATCTTCGGTAGCTTAAATAATCGGTAGATGAATAATCGAAGATATCTTTATCGGTACAAAAAAGGAAACCAAAAAATAAAAAAATAATAAAAAAGTTGAAGCACCAACCTTTCACCAAAGTGTGTCAAACACACGCGAAAAAGACAAAAAAGTTTGGAGCGCGAGCCAATCTTTATAATAACAAAAGAGATACAAGCTTCAAGTATAAAACCCTATACAAATCACACTGTGGCGTCTTATAGTGCATCTTTAGATGCAAAGTTATGGACTCAAATTATTCACAAATTCAATTAGTAGGTAACATTCAATTTCCTTAATTAATTTATATACATCATTATTGAAAATCAAACTAGAAAAATCTTTTTAGTATGGAGGGAGTAAATTGTTATTTCTGGTAATAAAGATCTGATCTTTTTTTAGTTCTCTTTATTGGTTATTGGGTTGTGTTTATTTTCTGTTGTTAGATTAATCAGTACCAATAAGCAATTAGTTAAGGATTTATGGAATGGTAGTCTTTTTTATTCATAGAATTTTCAGTTTATGTTTACACAATGTAATTCTTTTTGTAAAATCGTTATGTTGCATATTACGGTGTGAAAAGTTTGAATCTTATTCTGTTTCGCTGCATAATTGTAAAATGTTAGTGGGTTTTACCTAGAATGGGGAAGATTATGGATCACTATGTATGTTTAGTGTTAATAGATAATGCTTCGAGATTTTGTTTCAGCTTTATGTCACTGAGTTTAGTATTGACGTTTCGCTTATATCTTTTAAGGAAGTTATGTCTTGTGGTACTGGTTCCAAATTTTTCACTATGTTGTCCTTACAAGTCTATCACCACTTTAAAGTCTCATAGAACGGTGTCTTTTTAGTTCTATATACGATCAAGTTAAATGTGATTTTTAAGATATATTTTATGAAGAAAGAGTTCAATTTTATGGTTTTATTTCCAGTGATCTATTTGTATGATATCTGTTGGGGGAATATCTCTCAAGAATGATATTATTTTGTTTGTTAACACATTGTTGTATATAACTATGCAATTTTCTTTGTGCATGCGCAGATTCTGCAGTCTTGTTAGTGAAGATATCATGGCAGAGGATAGTGGTAGGAGTTTTGCACGTAGAAACCAGCTTCTGGAGATCGAATCCCGGGTTCATAATTGGTGGAATGAGGGAGATGTATTTAGGTCTGAACCTAAGGACTCACCACCAAAGCCGGGTGATAAGTTCTTCGGTAACTTTCCATTTCCATATATGAATGGTTACCTCCACCTGGGTCATGCATTTTCCCTTTCAAAGCTTGAATTTGCTGCTGCTTACCATAGATTGAGGGGTGCTAATGTGTTACTCCCGTTTGCTTTTCACTGTACTGGAATGCCGATAAAGGCTTCAGCTGATAAGCTTGCTAGGGAGATTGAGCGCTTTGGAAATCCACCTCAGTTCCCTGTTGCACAGGAGGAAAATACCGAAACTGATGGTAAACAGGAAGGTGGGAATGAAGAGAATCAAACTGCACCTGGGGGGAAATTTAAAGGGAAAAAGTCAAAAGCTGTGGCTAAGGCTGGTGGTGACAAGTATCAGTGGGAAATCATGCAAAGTTATGGCTTAACAGATGCAGAGATTGCCGAGTTTCAGAATCCTTATCATTGGTTGATTCCTTTCTTTCCGCTTCCTGGCCGTGAGGACGGAAGGCTTTTGATTGGGATGCGATTGAGGCGCATTTTCATTACCACTGATATGAACAAATATTTTGATTCTTTCGTGAGGTGGCAGATGAGGAAACTGAAGTCTTCGGGTAAGATCGTGAAGGATTTGCGATATGCTATTTATTCTCCTTTGGACGGACAGCCTTGTGCTGATCATGACAGGGCTTCAGGGGAAGGTGTTATTCCTCAGGAGTACACTCTCATCAAGATGGAAGTCGTCCATCCTTTTCCTCCAAGCATGAGTGCTTTAGAAGGTAAAAGGTGTTCCTTGCTGCTTTTAATTCTAAGACTCAGAGACAATGTATGGACAGACCAATGCTTGGGTATTGCCAGATGGAAAGTATGGGGCCTTTGAGATAAATGATTCTGAAGTTTTCATTGTAACTCGGAGGGCTGCTCTCAATCTTGCTTACCAGAGGCTATCACGTGTACCCGAGAAACCAACTTGTTTGGTTGATTTGACTGGGCATGACCTCATTGGTTTGCCCTTGAGGTCGCCTCTGGCATTTAATGAGATTATTTATGCACTCCCTTTAATGTCTGTTCTCACTGACAAAGGTACTGGGATTGTCACTAGTGTTCCAAGTGATAGCCCGGATGACTATATGGGACTTCATGATTTAAAATCAAAAGCACCTTTTCGGGCCAAGTTTGGTGTAAAAGATGAGTGGGTATTGCCATTTGAGATCGTACCAATCATTAACCATCCGGATTTTGGAGATAAATCTGCTGAGAGGATTTGTCTTGAGAAAAAGATCAAGAGCCAGAATGAGAGAGACAAGCTAGACGAGGCTAAGAAAATCATTTACAAGGGAGGATTCTATGAGGGAACAATGATTGCTGGGGAGTTTGCTGGGATGAAAGTCCAAGATGCAAAGAACAAGATACGGGGTCAGCTTCTTGATGCTGGGCAAGCAGTAGTTTACAGTGAGCCTGAAAAGAAGGTTATGTCGAGATCTGGGGATGAGTGTGTTGTTGCTTTAACTGATCAGTGGTATATCACTTATGGAGAATCAGAATGGAGGAAGATTACAGAAGAATGTTTAGCTAGCATGAATTTATATTCAGAGGAGACGAGGAATGGATTTAACCACACTCTGAGTTGGTTAAATCAGTGGGCCTGTTCTCGTGAGCCTGGCCCGTACTGGATTCCTTGGGATGAGGAGTTTCTTGTTGAGTCTCTGTCGGATAGTACCATATATATGGCCTTTTATACTGTATCACATTACCTGCACAAAGGTGACATGTATGGAGGTGATTCTTCTGCAGTGAAACCTGAGCAGCTGACAGATGCGGTCTGGGATTTCCTATTCTGCGATGGTCCATTCCCTGAAAGTTCTGATATTTCCGCTTCTCTTCTAAACAAGATGAAGCAGGAGTTTCTGTACTGGTATCCATTTTGATCTGAGTCTCTACAAAAGATTTGATCAGAATCATTTGACTTTTTGCATTTACAATCACACTGCAATTTTCCCGGAAAATCATTGGCCCCGGGGATTCAGATGCAATGGCCATATTATGCTGAATGCAGAGAAAATGTCCAAGTCCACTGGAAATTTCAGGACTCTTCGTCAAGCTATTGAAGAATTCTCTGCAGATGCAACTAGATTCTCTCTTGCTGATGCTGGCGATGGCATGGATGATGCAAATTTCGTGTTTGAAACTGCTAATGCTGCAATTCTTCGACTCACCAAAGAATTAGCTTGGATGGAGGAGATTCTAGCTGCCAATTCCTCTTTAAGGAGTGGCCCACCTTCCACCTATGCAGATTTTGTGTTTGCAAATGAAATGAATATTGCAGTGAAAATGACAGAGAAGAATTACAGTGAGTACATGTTTCGTGAAGCTCTAAAGACGGGGTTTTATGATCTGCCATGATGAATATAGGCTTCTTGTAGGCTGGTGGAATGAACTGTGATCTGCTGTTGCGCTTCATGGACGTGCAGACCCGTTTAGTCGCTCCTATAACCCCTCACTATGCTGAGCACGTTTGGAGGGAGCTTCTGAAGAAGGGTGGATATGTTGTGAAAGCAGGATGGCCTGAAGCCGACTCTCCAGATCTTACTCTGAAAAAGGCTAATACGTATTTGCAGCATACCATCGTCTCCATGAGGAAACTCTTACAGAAGCAAGTATCTGGTTCAAAGAAGGGTAACCTCAATGTTAACACTCAGAATAAGCCTGCAGTAGGTCTGATATTTGTAAATGAACAGTATGATGGTTGGAAGAAGGAATGCTTACAGATTCTGAAGACCAAATTTGACACCGTCACCGGCACTTTTGCTCCAGACAAAGAGATTCTCTCAGAACTGCAAAATAGTGCAATTGCCAAAGAAGGCAACTTTAAACAAATACAGAAGCTGTGTATGCCGTTCTTGAGGTTTAAGAAGGATGAAGTCACGACAGTCGGGGAGCAGGCATTGGATCTGAAGTTGCCTTTCGGGGAGATTGACGTTCTTGCTAGGAACTCCGACTTAATCAAACGACAACTGGGTCTTGAAAAGCTGGAGGTTTTGTCAGCAGCAGATCCTTCGGCTATCGAGAGGGCGGGGCCTCATTCCTCTCTTCTCAGACAAAATCAGCCTTCTCCCGGCAGCCCTACTGCAGTCTTCCTGAACGAGTAGCATGTAATCCGAACAAGTTAACTACCCATCACATGACCAAAGAAATGCAGATGGAAAAGGAAAAGAAAGCCAATGAACATGCTCTTGCTTTTCCATTTTACCAGTTGTAGTGAAAGGAAAGACATCAGACCAGTTGAATTTGTTGCTTGATATTGCTATGTTTTTTTCTTGTTCAATACTTTAACGTTTCACGTTTGCTATATCATACACTTTTTTGTTTGCAAATTATTGAATACTCCGTACCAATTAATGGTGACTTGAAAGTTTCTGCTTGCTTCTGAAAGTATTTTTAGTGTCAATTTGAGAGTGAATTGGTAAAACAAAGGCCTAAGAGAATGAATATCATTAGATGCATTAGAAACAGAGCCTAAAAGGAGAAAATACATGAAGCACCAAGGGATTCACATAAACAATTTACCTTCCACAGGGTTAAACGGTATTGGTATACAACAATATGAACCAAGATTACTTCACATATCGCTAGTTATGCGCTTCCAACAAAATACAACGAACCGAACCGAAAATAACCGAAATTGGAGGAACCGATTGGAACCGAACCGATTTCTCGTTCGAAAAAATAAAACCGAATTTTCGTTCGGTTTTCTCAGAACCGATCGGGTCGGGAACCGAACCGAACCGATTGAATTTTTAATTAAAAAAATTAAAATATTATATATATATATATATATATATATATATATATATAACCGGAAATAACCGAGAACCGAACCGAAAATAACCGAACCGACCGGAACCGAAAATAACCGAGAACCGAACCGAACCGATCGAACCGACCGGAATCAACTGCTCGTTCCATCTCAATCCGAACCGAGCGTGCCTGCCTCCTGCCTCCAAAACGCCAAACCGACCGAACCGAACTGATGGGTGCCTCTAGTTAAAAGTATTAGATCGGGTGTTATTATATGGTGCTCCAACATAATAAAATTTCCTAATTTTTCTAAAAAATCGTGAAACTTTTTGGGTTCCTAACATGGAATAATTTTTCCTAAATTTTTGACAAGTTTGTGGGGGAGGTTAGATTATTTCGCACCATTTTACACTTCTATTATTTATTTATTTTTTCATTCCCATATCTTAAACGATCATCTTTATAATCTATAACCTACAATTCAAAATATTTGACATATTTGATTTTCAATACAAAAATGTACGTTTTTTTATTTTTTAATGGTTAAAATTATTTAAAGTTAAACATTTGTCCCGAAAAACATAATTGACAATTGTTTTAAATTAAATATAGTAATGCTCTTATGTTTTTAACCAAATCGACTAAAATTCGATTCCATTGGATGGAATTGAGTTTTATGATTTGAACGGAAAAGACAACACGCATAGAATGTGCAAATAGATGAACCATTAACAAAAAATACCGTGATAAATACAATATTCCTTACTAAAGCCGCGCACGGACCGGAGCACTCTGCATTCGCCAGCACCCGGCTCGAAAGCCCTCTCAAAGCTTAACCGAGCATACACGAGTAATTTTTTTACTGATAGCCTTATTTGCACCCGCATCATTTACTAAGACTAATAAAAATAAAATAAAATATTATAGTATATTGTATAAAATAAAATACTAATTTCTTGGACTTCAATAAAAAAATACAAAATAGTTCTTAAAATATTGTATAAATAAAATACTACTTTCTTAAAATATTGTATAAATAAAATACTACTTTCTTAATTAAAAAAAATGTTCAAATTTCAAGTAAAGGATCGGTAACTACTGCTACTCCAGTTCAAACCCGGCCTCGATACTGCCAAGGTTAATCGAGCGGTACTCGAGAATTTTTTTTTTTACTCATTTAAAAAGTGTTTGCAATTACCCGGCTCGACAGTTGAGAAAACCCGACCGTAACTCAAGATTGCCTCGCACGCTGCTCGCACTACTCCCTACTATATAAACTCAACCTACATAAAACCAAAGTTCTAAATTCGGCCTCTGCTTTGTTTCTGGCGAGGACGGGGAATCGGATAATTTATTAATTTTTCTTGCTTTAACACATTCCGATTAATTATCCTAGGAAAATCGCATTACCCCTCATCCTCCCTCATTCTCCCTATAATCCTTCCCCCCAAATCCAGGGAGAATGGAGGAGCACAACATATATCAAACATTTTAATACATTCACCCTCATTCTCCCTCCTTCAAAATTATTGTATCCAAACAACAATTTTATTTATTCTCCCTAATTCACCCTGATTCTCTTCTCCTAGGTTAATTTTAAATATTTACCCTCTCCCTGATTCACCCCGATCCAAACATAGCATAAACCCATTTCTCCGGTCGATCGTTGTTTACTTCCTCAGGTCCTTTCCCCTGTTTAGTTTGAATTTTGCATAAGAATTCTTGTAGTATATGTTTACTATATGTGGTGTTCTTAAATATAAATAAAAAGAGCGAAACAATTCTGGTTTCAGTTTTTTTGTTAAGAATTGAACAAAAGCTAATATGTCTAAATAAAAAATTGCCTAAACTTAGATCAATCAAATAATTCAATTTCTCTGCAATAATTTGATTAATTCATTTTTTCATTCCGCTTGTCTCTACGGGAATAATGATAAAGAAAAGAATTTCTAATTCATCCAAAGTTTTGTTAGATAGGTTTAGAGCCAGGTATATGTAATGTAATCGAATTCGCTTATGTTTAACTTTCTAGCTTATTTCGATACTTAATTTATGAATCCAATTCAATTTAAGATGAATAACTAGTTTGTTTACGTTATCGAAGAAAAACAAGTATATGTGATATTAGATATTGACTTGTTATATATGAACTAAGGATTCTTCTCCATTACGGTTTATGGTTTACCTAAATCACCTTTTTTTTTTGTTTTTAATTAATTTTTTGTCCTAAGATGTTATTATTTTGATTATTTGAAGTATTATGATTATTATGAAATGACTTATTTATCCCTGAAGTATTTTGATTATTTTTGTTGACAGGTATATTTTGACTATGGAGAAAAAAGAAGCTGCTAAATCAAAATACAATATATATTACTTGTATGATGTTGTTTGCCAACATCTAAATCAACAGATTGAATTTTACAAATTACTGGATAATTTTCTATCAACGAAATGTATCTTAGATAACTTTAGGATAGAATACCTACATGGATAATTTTACATCAACGAATTTTGTACTCATATGTAGTTGTCTGCGGCATCCTTTCGTTGTCTAATCTGCGTCTAGAAATTGTTGACAACAGACTCCGAATTCAGACTTGAGAAAAAGGGATATACGATTAATTTTGTGAAAATGTTAGCAGCTCAGAAACTTGAAGCACTTTATAAGAAATAAAATACAATTGGAAAAGGAGAAGAAATGATTTATTAAACTAAGAGGTGATGTCATTAGAGGAATAAAAAATCTCCAACAAAAAATTGAAGATGTGAAAAAGACTAATAGTGATAATATCGCTATTACAAAAAATTACTGCTACGAATCACATTTGTTGAAAAAGAAGGTTGAAGAAAACCAGATCAAAATGAATAAATTGGAACATGATTTGTGAGTCGGGGAGACAATTTAGGCATCAGTGGCTTATTATCGGCAAATTCTTGAGTTAATTCATGCATGGGCCCCCTTTTCTTGTTACTACAATCAATCCATCATTCCCCCGGATCATCAAATTTACCGACCACTTCCACTTTAACAACATTTATGAACTTGCCAATATTTGTAAGATGTATAAAAAAATTTCCGTGAGCTTTGGCTTCGTCCCTGACTCTTAAATCATGTTCCAATTTATTCATTTTGATCTGGTTTTCTTCGACCTTCTTTTTCAATAAATGCGAGTCGTAGCAGTAATTTTTTGTAATAGCGATATTGTCACTATTAGTCTTTTTCACATCTTCAATTTTCTGTTGGAGATTTTTTATTCCTCTAATGACGTCACCTCTTAGTTTAATAAATCATTTCTTCTCCTTCTCCAATTGTATTTTATTTCTTACAAAGAAATTAGCTTCCAAGTTTCACAGGCTGCTAACACCTTTTCCACAAAAATTACTCGTATATCCCTTTTCAAATCTAAATTGGAGTTTGTTGTCACACTTTAGACACAGATTAGACAACGAAAGAATGCTAGACACAGATTAGACAACGAAAGAATGCTGCAGACAACAACATACGAGTACAAACAACATGAGAACCAGAGGTGTTTGCAAGTACAAAAACAATAATATGTATCTCAATTCTCAACTCAACCATAATGTCGTAGTTATGTCATCCGCATTGTTGAGAGTTTTGACAGCAGTTAGAATCATGTCAATTTCTCCAGGTTTCTTATCTATAGTATCAATTATTTCTTCTGACCTTCCACCATTTAGAAATCCCTTTCCCAGTGTAGCCGTTTTCTTCAATTTATGATGCATCCTTCCATATGACATCTTGCCTCACAGATAAAGCATAACATCTGCATCACATATTCTACAAAACCACTTTCCTTTAGGAACAGAGATAAGGGGCGGTTGCATGCAATATATGTGGTATGCATGATCACAGCCATCACACAACACAATTTTATTATCGTCGTGATCAGTGAGGCAAGATCTGCACAGACAAGAAGGGCAATACCATTCTCGACCATATGTTTTAAGTTGATTGCCTGTCAAGCATTGTACATGGTAGAATTTGTGAAGGCAGAAAGCATGATGGCATATTTTAAGCTTTTCACCAGCTATAACAGCAGATCTGCAGATGATACAAATTGGGAAATTCTCTCCACCTTTTAACCGAAGTTCACCAACCAACAAGCCATTTGAACTCTCCTCCAATTCCGTTACCATATCCTCATCATTTTCCAATTCCCGATAAGCTCCCTCCCGATTCAATGATATGGGCGCATTCATTCTTTCACAAACTACACAATCATCATGTGGTGACCCCATCCCATTGGCAGTGCAACTGGCACAATACCAACTCCCTGGTGGAATTTCTTCAATGGCAGGTTCAATGCAAGCAATATGATACACCTCTTCACATGAGTCGCACACTAGACAATTTCTTACATCGGCTGTTTCCCCACAATTCTTGCAAGTGCAGGCCTTATACACATCACAAAACTGAATACAGTCTTCTTTACCATTCATGTCTGATTCCTGTATAAAAACACAATAAGAAAGCATGCAAATATTAAGCAGTAACAGCTAATAGAGCTTAAAAGTACTAAAAGTTTGGCTTGGTGATGAAAATATTGACATTAATTAGGAGCACAACATTCAAAAGTCTGCATTCTATTTGTTTTTATTCTCTATGTTGTGTATTGCACTGTATGTGTCCTTAATTGATTCTAGGATTGACAATCCTTTCTAATTAACTTCATATGATAAGTATTGGTTTGTCACCAATCTACTTAATACATAAATTAATGATTGTCCATTACTTCTCCTGAATTTCCATATTATGCGTTGTGCTTTCAAGGAAGAGGGAGGGAGCTTACATCAGGTTTCCCAACTTCAGTACTGCAAAGTGATACACTCCCTGCCTGAAGAAGCAGATTAAATTCACACATGCACATAAAGAAGAAAAGACCAGAAAGTAAGAAAGCATAGTGAATCTGCACATACCTGTTCACAAAAAGATACTCTTGATATAACTGAGAGGCTCTTTGCTAAAGCAACCATATCAGTGCCAATTTGTTCAATCTTTGTCCAGACCTTTAAGAAGAGGCAGCCAGGTGCAAATTAGTAACACGAAACAAACAACTTCCTCAGAATTAAGTAATGCATCATTTTCAATCTCAAAATAGATAAACACGAGTCCAAAGTGAAACTATGCAGGTGCTATGGCATTCTTAAGCATATTATATCTAAATAGATAAAGTGGGAGGTTTGACTTAACAATTAAAATTACTCAACTTTGACCATAAATTAGATCTTATTAAAATATTTTTTCATTTATGTTTAGCATTTTAACATATAAGAGTCCAGTGTTCGATTATATTCTCTTTTGATAAAACCACGAAGTTAAACGCATTAGTTATCGCTTCAAAGTTCAAATATGTGGGTTGACTATTTGTTGGGAAAAGAACCTCCAAGTAAAATTTGGATGGAGGAGTATACAGAATAAGAAACATGTGTCCATACAGGTGCCAAACGTACCAAAGTGAATTGCATACGGTTAAAAAAAAAATAGAATTCAGATATCAACAAGTAAAATTCCTTGTCGATAAATTTTCTAATGGAAGGGAATGCCCACTGACAACATCATTTAATCAAGACACAACAATTACAAAATCCA
Source organism: Lithospermum erythrorhizon (assembly GCA_019722365.1). NCBI lineage: Eukaryota > Viridiplantae > Streptophyta > Magnoliopsida > Boraginales > Boraginaceae > Lithospermum > Lithospermum erythrorhizon. The sequence continues at coordinate 924,642 of JADFUC010001146.1, read as the reverse complement.
TAACAGAAGATACCCACCTGTTGGATGTCAGCATGGAAAAGATTTGGTGAATTTTCATATGCTCCCGCCTCCATCTTAGAGTCAATGGAACTAACATCCAGAACTCTTTCAGAAATTATTCCTGGGAAACTTTTAAGGAGTAAATGGCATAGCTGAGCAAACTTCTCTGATCTAATAACTTCATAGAAGGTGTGTTGACATAGTTCTTTGCCAGTGTAAGATTTTGGTTCCTGCATTGGTCTGTTAGACCCTATGCCTTCATTGCGACAGACTTCATTATGGAGGTTGTTGAGAGTCGGACCTGTTTGTGAAGTGTACTTGCTCTCCTTTTCACAAGAATGAACAGGTCCCTGCCATTCAGGAAGGAAATATACACACATTAATAATGCGTAGACATAAAATAGAAGTGGTCATATGACACTACAGATCTGAAATCTCTTGAGCAGATGAAATCGTATACCTTAACTGCAGCTGTCCTGCAGCTTTGTAGGTCATAAGCAACAGCCTCTTGGATGCACCCTCGCAAGCCACCTTCACATTCTAACGTTTGAGACATCTGCTCCAATACAACATTTCTCCAGTAGGTTGAACAACCTTTTGCATCATTTACACAGGCATGCAGGCCCATCTGGCTCAAACGAGATTGCATGTATGAACTTCCACTCAAGTTCTTGTAACATTGCTCCTTTGCTGACTGCCAATAAAGGAAAGACAATACGAGAATACGAAACCAGTGTAAGCACAAGAACAGAAGCAAAGTGAAAAAAACAGAGAAAAAACAAGAAATATAATTAAAATAAGTAACTATCAAATAATTTTCATATCTAGAGGCAGATAAGCAGATTACTGAAATCAGCTTCGCAGACCAGATTCATGTTAAAGGTAAAACAAACCAGTAACTAGCAAACAATTGTCGTATCTAGCCAAGGCAGATAAGCAACTTGTACAACGAATATACAGAAAAAGAGAAACAAGACCCATACAGACTAGATAAAGGGATTAGAGGCATATCAGACTTCGCATTATTTCTATACACGCAGCTGACCTGATCATTTACATGGCCGGAAGAAGCCACGGTTAACTTTTCGTCCTCCATAGTTTTGGTGCGCCTCCTCCTCTTATATGTTCTCAATATGTTTCCTGAAGACCCAGCTGAGTAAACATCACCTATAGTGCCATTTTTGCTAGCAGTCACGAACCCATTCGAACATATTTCCTTACCCTCTAAATCAACCGACATATTCCCATTACTCACACCGCCTTCAGTATTGTTCAATCTTACTTCACCAACCATCTTTATCTTGTGCAAGAGAACTACAACTGACTACCAACTAGCTAACGGCCAGAATGTACGATCCGATACACCAAATCTGCCCGAGTCAATTCATAAAAAGAAAGCTCGTTTAGTAAGTAGAGACATGAACTTCCCATTTCACAGAAATATTAAATTAAAAAACGACACATATAGTATTTATTATAATCAGTAAGAGTACATTTTTAGCATCTTTACATTCACATAAAAAAAAAATCAAAATATTCACATTCACAATTTCACACACAAATAGTCAGTAACAATCACAATTCAACCACTTTTTCTTAATAACAGTATTTCAGTTCAATAAATATACATAATACATTGGTTTTTATCAAAATGAACATCATTTAAACTGCTTGACCAGTTCTATAACATGGTCTTGATAAAAATTGAATCTTTTCAATACCCAATTACTTTATCTTATGCTCCCTTAATCAAGATAGTAAAAATTAACAAACTCGTCGCCATAATCGACACACAAAACTTTAATTTGAATCAAAATTATAATGTGTACATTTTAGCACTTTATACAGTTTTCACCAAATATTACACTCCATATATAAATAATCGAGTGCGGAATTTAAAAAGTCAACTATTAAAATTCAAAACGAGACAACATTAGTGGGATGGAGGGAGTATTTAGATAACTATATTTTGGCACTTAATAGTTCACTCAAACATAACAAATTTCAAATATATGGAATCTCTGTATTTAATACTTAACATTTTTAACTTTGACTAATTTCTTAATTAACTACTATAAGTCAAAATGTGTCAATTAAAATTAAACATTCAAATTGTTCAACTAATTCTGGAAAGAAAAAACAAATGCAGAAATAGCAATTTATGTACCCAATAATTCAATCAAATTGGTTGCAAATAATCCTTTGCATTTGGGAGGCAAAAAATGAGTAGTGAGTATACGAGGGTTAGTGTGGTGAAATTCAAACTCCTAGTGTGTTTTTTCCTTCAAAATAGGCAACACACCCAATGCTATAACAGCTCAAAACGTTAAGAGTGAAATTATTATTTTACTCCTTACTTTTAAGTGTATTCGTTGAGAAAGTTCTATTTATGAACAAAATGGTCATTTCACTTTTAATTGTAGTCGGCCGGATTGGGTGATTGATCTGTTCATCGATTTTATTATTTTAAATAAAAAGTTACGGAATGTAATTTTATAAAATAATTTATATATGTTTAAAATTAAATCGAGTAGTGGATCGATTCAAGTATTTGAATTTTCAATATGTCTCGAGCAGAGTATGAATCTCCTTGTCCCTATTTCTAGTCGACTACATTCTCTTTTGTGATTTGATTCCATAACGAGTCTGAGGTAGGATCGATCTTAATTTAAATATGTCCGATATCGGTATTGTCAAAGTCCCAGTTATGGTACTAGTAAGAATCTTAATAGAATTTATTCTTTTAACATACAAGATAAAATATTGATAGTAAAATGACACTCATGGAGCCATGATTATCACTTGGTAGGGAGGCAAAAAATCATTGCTATTAAAATTAAATATATTAATTTATAATTTTATATAAGTATAAATTAATATTTTTGATATTTTAAGTAGGAAGTGTCATATTTTATTTAAATTTAAGGTGGACCAAAACATAAAAATTCATCATATTATCAAATATTTTTTAAGAAAGTATCAATTTTTAAAATATTAGAGGGGGCCATGGCCACCCTTAGCCATATGGGTGCTCCGCCCGTGCTCACATTGATATATACCATCAAAGATATCATATAACCGCATTCACAAATGTTAAAGCTTATACGCACAAAAATTATTATAATATACACAAAGTTTATAATATAATAACATAAGAATTATTATAATATACACGGAGTATATACTTTTGTAATTTTTTTTTACTCAAACGATAGAAGTGAAACATACAATCGATAACATACAGAAATTAAATTCTAAACGAAACAAGGGGAGTCTAAGCTCCAAAGAAACAACTCCGTCTTCTCTGACTTGACTGCTGCATAATGCACTTCGTATACTGGATATTAATCCAATCCATCGCAGCTGATGTAACCTCCTAATCGCCAAAGACACGGAAATCCCATAGTGGGTGCCGAAGAGCAGAAGTCCGACACAGAGGAAAAGATGTTTTAAATACCCCTCACAAGATTGAACTCCGATCTTATAAATAAGCTAAAGTTTGATACTACTAGGCTAAGAGCCTTGGATATACTTTTGTAAATTGACCCATAAAAACTTAAAAATAGTTAAAGAAGCTGTTATAATAATTTAAAAATTGCAAAAACAAGACCTTTAAAAATCTTAATTGAACAATCTCTTAATAGGATTCTAATTTTTCACGGACCAACCGACTCGATAACAACTACGAGTATAATGACCAAATTATACTATTTCGACTAAGTTAACATTCCATTATTTTTTGTTTTTCAATGGCTTAATTTCTTCCTCGCTCTTAAACTTTTAAACCGATCGGGCCATTTAAACTTTTAAAACCTATGGTTTGTCCCCCCTGAACTACCCGAACTGGTCATTTTAGGGATTTCGTTCAGTTTTGTGTTAAAAATGACGTCAATCCATTTTTTATGAAAGGTAAAATCGGAATTGTACATATATTAGACTTGTGGATCAATTTTCAAATACAGAAAAGTAATTGGGTCAATTTAATATTTGTACAATGTCATTTTTATTTTTAACTAAAATTATGATTAAGAGGGCAATATGACCGATTGCAGTTAGTCGATCGGGAAAGAATCCGGAAATTTATTATAGGCACAGTGACAATCCGACGAAGCTTATTAATTCAAGTATTACGACCAATAAGTTGCAGTAGTACAAGGACAACCTGACTTGATTGCAAAGTTATTGAACACCAAAGAGAATATAATGAACATTTTACCTTCACAATCATCACCATAATTTACTAATAGCCGCACTCTAAGCAATGAAAATACTAGCAGCTAATAAAGAACCATAAGATTGTTCAAAAGGGTTCATAATGAAACACCAAAGAGAATGAACATTCTACATTTAGCTTCTAGCTAGTAAGCAACATCATGTTCCTGAACTCCTGAAAATCAAGCATTCCATCTGAGTTTGTATCATACAAGCTGATCATACACTTGCAATCAAGACCCCTTGTAGATTGTTCATCCCAAAGTCCCAACCTCAACAATGCACTTTGAAGCTCCTCACTAGATATGAAGCCATCACCATTCAAATCAAACACCCTGAAAGCTTCCTCAAGATCTTTCTCCATACCAATATCGTCGTTCGAAAAAGAAGAAGATGAAGAAGAGGAAGAGGGAGAAGAAGAGTTTTTCTCCCTTTTTATTAGAATATCATAAAAGAAGTGAAATTCAATGTAATCAAGGGTTGGTTTGCCCACCAACAATTTGAGCTCATCTTGACTAGTATGGAAACCAAGTCTTTCAAGAAACCACATTAGCTCTTCCAAGCTCACAAACCCATCAATTATTCCTGTCAAGTTTCTGAAATTCTTTCCAAATAATTTGTATTAAGTGGTGCCATGATGATTGATCAACAAGAATTTGAAGTATTTGAGAATACTATAACTTATATCTATGCTTTAAATTCTTCTACTCAACTATTTAACTAAATGCAAATGCTGGTACATATATACATAATAATCATGAGCATATATATAAGACCAAATGGAGATTGTCCTCTCTTGTACGGATTCTAGAAACTTAGTCGTGGAAAATATTCTAACTTACAACCCGTGTGGATGGTATTCACTTGAAGAAACCAACAGGAAGTTGCAGGGAAATTGTTTTAAAGAATTGATAGGACAGACGCTATCTAATTATGTACCTATCTATCAAAGTTTATTTCAATTGACGTTTTCAATTTTAAATATGAAATTATTTTCATAAAATATTTTGCATATATTTATATTATGAAAAGCTTTAATAATAATATTATGAAAATATTTTTAAAACAAAATTTATTGATGCTAATTTTATATTCGCAAAATATGAATAAAATTTAGTGGTCAACTTTTAAACTCGAAAACTGAATACTACCAGCAAAATAAATTGAAATTACTACTAAAATATTGGGCTTGATGTTACTCTAGAGGTTTATTAATTATTTCTATATATGTTTGAAGAAATCATTTGACAAATAAGGAAAGTATAAAATAATTGGGACACAAACCATACAGTATATTCCATAGTTTATTATCTCACGAAGTATTATGCATTATATTATTTGATGAATTCACTAGGATAATTAACAAGTTGAGCACAATGCATAGTCGTCGGATGAGATATCAACATTAATTGTCAAAGTCTAAAATGAGCTAGATTGTGTATTTGATTGAGTGGGAGCGGGCAACTAGCTTAGCATGTAACTGGATTATGACTTTAACATTAACTAATTATATGCCTCTACATGAAACTTATTGAGAGACGACTAACTTGATTTGATAACAGTCACATATTTGATTCGAACTTGCTTGATTATAAAACGAAGAACTCGATATTTGATCCAAAAGAAACAAATAATAAAGAGAGCACCCAATAATATACTCCTCCGCTCCTAAAGATTATCCATTTTTAACTTTTTAAACTTTTTTCGTAGCCGAACTGACCATAGATATTTTTTTTTTTACGTTTTTATAATATTTGGATTTAAAAAATATAACAATGAAAAAATTTATTTTTTATTTTTTTATTGATATATTTTTCATAAAATATATACTACCTCCATCCTGCACAAAAGATTGCCCACTTTTTTTCAGATGAACTTTGTTTCAAACTTCGACCTTAAATATATTTTGCTTTCATACAGATAATATTTTATAAAAAATATATCAATGAAAGAGTTTGAAATGTGATGAATTGATATAGTTTTCATCAATTATTATACAATACAAACAAAAATATATACACAAAGTTCAATCATTAAAAAGTCAAAAAGCTCAAAAGTGACAATCTTTAAGAACTGAGGAAGATATATATATATATAAGCAGAACCCGGTTGGTTCATCTTATTACTTTGATCTGCCTCATCCAAAATAAGATCTTTCAAATAAACGCGAATCAGAATTTAATTTACGCTGCAATATAAGGCCATTTTAGGATTCCATTTCCTAGTACCATGGCCAAAACGAACTCTTGTATAGATTCTAGTAGAGGAGCTGCACACCTCTCTGACGCTCGAATCCCACGAGTTGAATCGAAGTTGATCTCTTCACCCGACCGCCTCTATCTATGCTCCTGAGAAGAAGTTTATATATATATATAATTTCCTTCCAAATTTCACTCCCCTTAATTAATCTTTTAAGTTTTACTTAGTTTTAGTTCTAATTTCGTCCTTCTAGGAAACATTTCTGGTGATATTGTTGTATCTTCTTCTGAAATGTGAGGGCCAAATTGAAGCAATTAGAGAGGAGGCACTTTATTTTGCCCCTTGGAAATCTAGAGCGTCTACCAAGGAAATATTCTAGAAAGAGGAAGGTGATATTTCTTAGGGTCGTTTCCATCAGTCCATGCAATTTATTTTTGCTACTTCTATTATGAGGCTTGGAAAAACATATGGAGTAAATTGAAACCAATTTTTCGAAGAAGCTAAGAATATAGCCATATAGGCAAACATGAATATTTTCTAGAAATAATAATCTAACTCCTCTATGTGCCTCAGTTCATGTCTCATGTTGAGATTGTATCGTAAGTACTTATAATATTTTAAATATATGTCATACAATTAATCAAAACGTGAGGCAAACAAACGAGATATATGACTATTTTTCAATATTTTTACCACACTTATAACATAGCTTCTTATCTAAGATATATAACACAATCAATAATATGTTCCAATACCCATAAATACATCATGAGTTCAATTGATTAGACATTTATTAATTCATGTAATTATTAATTTTTTTAGGTATCAAACTTCGTCGGTTAAAAGTGTTTCAGGCCAGATAATTTTCAAATGTCAATGAGAAAAATTTACCGTCTTAATATATATACATAATTTTGATTTAAATTAAAATTATCATTGTTAATAATAAAATATATATTATAATTCAATATATACATAAATATTTGTATTTAAAATTTAGAATTTAAAAATTAAAATTCTAAACTAGACATTATTTTAGAGAGATGATAATTAATACTGTAATATTCTCTTTCTACACTCCAGGAGATCGTGGGGCGGCTGATATGTCCGATATGGAAATAATATAATCGTGGGTAACTATGTAATGACTTTCTTAGTTGACCTTTATAGAAACAGTTGCATTTATGGTAATTTGGAAAAAAATAGGCAATTCTTTTGTCCTCCTCATTAATAAAGTACCAAATAAGCTTCGTCTCGAAACATAATTAAACTGATAAAAAATTAGAACGTAAATTAATCTAGATTATATCTTCTAAATCGTCCATACTAACAATTCACCCCTCCCCTCTAAAAGGAGATTTTAGTAAATAATCAAATATAATACTTGGACTAAGGATTATAATGTAGTTTATTGGGACGATTTCACATTTTTTCAAATAAGCTTCAGATTTATTATTACACTATCATGAAAAGAAGAAGAAACTAATGTTTCACTAGGTTGTCCACTTTCTCAACAATTATTCTTCTTTTTGTTATAACCATTGACTTTTTATTATTACAGCGAAGCATCAGAATCAGAATCACACAATATTAAAAGTACCATCTTTGAGTTGTGTGCTAAAGATTCTGCTTAAACCCAGAAAAGTTATTCCTTTTGATATTACCCTATTGTTCTTGCATCTAAAAAAATTTGAGGGTAAGTTTTATAACTGCGTTTTTGGGTTTTTTTTCTTAGTCTTTTTTTTTTAAAATATATGTTGCAAGTAATTCTTTTTTGTGTTGTTGGGTTTAATGAGTTTTTGATTTTGATGAACTTTTGGTTTGAGTTTATAGTTTTATCATCTCTGGTTTAGCTTTGTGGTTAGATTATTGCAAAAAGATTGATTCTTGATTATGTAGCAATTTGCTTCACTGGTTTGGACTAATTTTTTGTTGTCTGATTCTGTTTCTAGATTAAAATTGAGTTATTTACTTCACTGGTTTGGACATTTTAGCTTATTTGGTGCCTAATTTTTCGTTAAGATAAAAAACTGGGATTTTAATTTGCTGTGGTTAGAAGCACTTCTGATCTCTTATCTATGAAGTTACTAAATTAAGTTTGGAAAATGCTATGATATGTCCTTCAGATATTTGTTTCATTAAACAGATTTATGAAAGAATCGACACTGCTTGATAGCCAATAGAGTGCTAACTGATCATGTTTTTGTAAGAAGCTATTTGATTGTTTGCGTTAAGAGCTTTTGTTTAACCAATAATTGATTATGTAATTAGTTCGTGGTTGGTAGACTCGTATGGTTTATAGAAGATCAAGCTGAAGAGTCGCATCTTTGGGTAATCGGGGAAATCATGAAACACTTGCTGTTCCCCCCTTGCCAGTTAGGTGGATTGGAATGGAATGGCAGAGCAAATTTTAGCAGATTTGGATTAATTCTGGTCTATTAAGCATTCTAGTGTTTTGTTTTAGTTTTCTAGAGGCTAAGGTTCTTATACGTAGCCTTCAAACTTCGTCCAATATCAAGGAACTACGCTAGTTCCCCCTTCCAACAAAAATATGCAACGTGCTCCTAAAGTTTACATTTGTAAAATTTTCAGATAGAAAACTATCACATCACAATATCTAATGGTGTTGATCTGTATCCAGATTCTTCTTCAGGGTTCCTTTGTTTCCTTCTTTTTTTCTTTCTCTATTCTGTAGTTATTAGTCTGTGCTCTATACTTTGATGTCTCATCTACTAATTCTGTATAAACATAAATTGAATCTGCCTACATTATAAAACCTCAATTAGGAACGAATATTAGATGGGGTAGCATTTGTATTGACGACATATCAACTCTAAATTGCATAGAGTTCATGCAATGTGCTCAATGGGACGCCTGTCACTGTCGGGGCCTTTATGAGGATTAAAATCTAATACCTCTTTTTAACTAAGTCAATCCTAGAAACGCAGTGGAAATCTTGAAAACTAGAAACATTAATGCTATTTCCTGGTCCTGTAATATTTGCATTTAAATGTGGCAACCTACATGATGAAGGTGCTGATTTATTAATCTGCATCCATCATTAATATAACATGTATGAACTCTTCTCATCCTCCATTGCTTGATCCTGCTTATTGGTTAGTTGTGTTCTGGCTCTGGTATGGTATTTATCTTACTTACTTATACTATGCTAACAACTGGTAACTTGTTCTTTCTAATTGCAGCTCGGTTTATGTAACAGACTTCACTATCAGATTAGTCCACCTGAAAATTATACCGGCTTCAGGTTGTTATTGTTGAGGACATCATGCAGTTATTTCATCATCCCTATTCCCTGGACAGCCAGAAAGTGAGACTTCTTTTGGAAGAAAAAAACATCGATTACACATCACACCATGTCAATCCTATCACTGGCAAGAACATGGACCCTTTTTTCTTCCGAATGAATCCAAGTGGGAAACTTCCTGTTTTCCAGAATGGTTCTCACATCATATATGATACTATTGAGATAATCAGGTATGTTTGATCTTTCCTTTTGTTCTGTTAACTTTAACATTAGAGAGAAACATGTTCTTGTTTATTTTTGTACTAAAGTATGCATCACTCTTGCAAACTGAATCGAAGTTTTTTCACAGGTATATAGAGAGAATATCAGTTGTCTCCTCCGGTATGGATGGCCTCACACCAAGCAGTAGCGAAGAAGTAGTTGAGTGGATGCATAGGATACAAGAATGGGACCCAAAATATTTTACCCTCTTCCATATCCCTGTGAGGCATCGGACATCTATTTTCAAGTTTCTAAGGCGTGTGATTATTGCTCGTATGGCAGAATCACCAGATCTTGCCAGTGTATACCACCTTAAGCTAAGAGAGGCATATGAAACAGATGAGAAATTGAGAAATCCGGAAGTTCTGCGACGCAGTGAGGAACAACTGATAAGGCTTCTTGATCAAGTAGATAGCAGACTTGGCGAATCATCGTCATCATCATATCTAGTTGGAGAACAATTCACACTGGCAGATGCAATGCTTATTCCTGTCTTGGCCCGAATATCCCTCCTGAACTTGGAAACCATGTACATCAGTATTCGACCAAATGTAGCCAAATACTGGAGTGGGGTACATCACAGGCCAAGCTATAAGAAGGTGATAGGCAGATACTTTGATGGTTGGCAAAAACAAATAACACTTTGCAAAACTTGGTGCTTTTTACATATCCGCAGCATGCTAAGAAAATACTAGGCAGTACATCCATTGAACTTTTCGTCAAAAATAATTTATCTGAGGATTTGCCAATGGAGAGGACCAGTGTAGATTCATCATCTTCTCATATCTCTATTTTATTTATTTTCCTACTTATTTTGTATTGTCGAAATTCTTGTACATAGATCTACCAGATATTCCCAAGGATTGAGATTTGTGTGTGATGCCATATAGTCAATTCTTTTTAGTTCAGTCTCTATGATGGAAGAATTGTCCAACTACAAACATGAGAAGAGGGAATGCTCCCCGCAGTACTAGTCTTTAGCAGATACCTGGTTTCGTCACAAAAATTTAAGAAGCATTGTGCTTAAGAATTTCCTTAAGCAGATAATTCGGATTCGTCACGAAAGATCAAATGTCTCTTCTTTGGATGAAAGGTCAAAGATGAATCTTAGATTCACAACTAAATCACCGTTGGGAGCCTCTCCAGCCAACATGCTGAGAATGGTACAATCACGTTTTGGATCGATTGAAATTTGATTACATTGCTAGGGGATGTACGACTTGTCGATATTGCCAAAACTAACCTCCCGGCACATTTTATGCTCTTCGGCGGTTGGAATCATCAATATTGGAAGCTTCACATAGTTGCCATATTTCAACAGTACAAGAGAAAGGTTTCAAGCACGTGCTCATTGGAAGAGGATACATTCACCAATTGACCACAATTTATCTCCTGTTATGTTCTGCAAAATCATCGCGAGAATTCAATCTCAGCTTCAGCTCATTTAAAACCAATTAGAAACACTGAAGTCCCTTAGCTTCGAGAGGTGCCTCTCCATATCTTGTCTAGTCTTTCCCCACTCTTCCTTTTCTATCACAGTGGTTGGATCATCTCTTTCGCCCTGCGAATATGTAAAATCAATATGACGGACCATGCACTACACAAGAAAGATAATAAATTAAATAAAGCAGGAAGCATCACCGAAGGGATTATCTTGAAAGAAGTCCCATTATCACGAACGACAAGCAAATCATTTCTCCGATCTCTTTTTCTCCCTTCAGGAACTGTCACCTACAAACATCATATACCACCAACAATATGAAAGAGAATGCATAAAGGAAGAACGAATGAAGTGAATTTGAAAAGCTTTGCTACTGAAGTGCATGCTTAACACAGTAAATCAAAATATCAAAATATTATAACTAATAAGAATGAAGCTTTCAGAATGTACATGTTTCAAGACAAATATGCACTAGAGGAAACCAACATTTTTCTACCAAATCTGATTCTAGAGGAAAGATATGGTTCATTAAACATTTAAACATTTGCATTACAACATCGTATGATCCATTAGAAAGAGTTCATATGAACAATTAAGAGCAACAGCATGACAACAAAGACCATTACCACAACTTTTCCCCTGGTTATTGATTTTGTTTTTGAATCAATCACATATATCTCCTCAAAGTCCAAAACAAATTCTGGGTCACCATGCCTCCGGTTTCTGTAGTGCTTTGTCAAGAAAACCTGGACGAACCAAGACAATGCCATCAGATCAGAAATGTATCGATAATCTCTTTTTAATGAACAAGTTTCTATATGTATCAGTACCCTAAACCCTTATCCCCAATTGGATTAGAAAATACTGTACAATATATTCCAGATCAATGGTGTGTACATTGAATAATATGACTAAACCCAAAAATAGATAATTAGTAGATTATTTACACTACACACATACAACCATACCTTCAACACTTCTCTCTCTGATTTATACATTGGATCTCTAGGAGCGTCAATGGGAGGCTCTGTTACATTGTAGCATCCATAGTCACTTTTCGCACATCGAATGTACTATAATACACAAAACAATAAAATTATCCTACCAATCAATACTATACATCACAAATATGGACATAACACAGATTCTCTTTGGAGTCCATAACGAGGCACCATAAACAATAAGCATATAAAACAGCAAACGGGAACAAACCTTTTGGGGCATTGGCGCAAGAACCTTTGGGATAGCATATATATCTGTATCTGGAGGAGTGACATACATCTGCAAACATAAGGGGATAATTGTTTTAATTAACACTGGATAAACCACAGAAGCAAGACTTTATGTTAATATCACTACCTAAGAAGTAAATGCATCTGAAAAAAGAACATTGAAGGAATCAAAGTAAATCTACTGATTTCGACTCTATTAACGAAAACAAAAGACCAAACATATCACATGAAGTTGAGGCACAAACATGATACTGTATCTAGAAAAGGATAGTTCATTAATCACTTACTTATTAACACATCGGTATCTATGCTCAAATCAAAAAATTGCTAACAGATGGCACATTATTGAGCAGATTACGATACTCTACTGTCTACATATTCACTTGGAGGTGCAACTAGATAAACAATGAGTCACATAACATACACAAACAACATTCATGCACATTATAAACATTGATGGCCAGTTTTAATTGAGTGAACGAAGGTGAATTGAGGGTAATCTTTTGGGTCTTAGTGTTGTTATTCACCTTAATGGATGCTAAATGGTTCACTTCCATTAACCCGATTACTTGTAATATACCTAAACAATTTTTTTAATTACGTTTCACGTCAATCCAAACATACCTTTAACACGTTCACCTCAACAAAGTCCATAGTATCCAAAGTAACATTATAAATCATTCACCTCATTTCAACTCCATTGCCTAAGTAAGCTAAGTGTAACAAACCTAAATGATTTTTAAAAATATCATTTTGAGCTCAATTCACCTCAATTCAAACATAATTTTAACTAACGTTGTGATTGGACGAGTAACCAGATACCCTCTCTACCGACTAGAAAAGCACGACACAATGGTATGATATCACATGTACCCTATATTGACACAATTAATGACACATATATACTTATCAGTTTGTGGCAAAAAGTTTTTACAAGTCATAACTCATAAGTGGTCTCGTAATTTTATGTTACATGTATATTAATTAGACACTTAGCAACATATTAGGGAACGGTACAGAGAGTATCACTTTCACTGGCAACCAGCCTACTCATACGAACCAAACCTGCTCGAGTGCTCGGGTTTTAACACACATGACATTGAAAAGCACATACTCCCTCCCTCCGTTTTTTTAGTTGTCCATTTAGGCAAATATATTAAGAAAAAGAAAAATTAGTCAAAAAGTGATGAAAAATTTAGAATGTTAATTTAAAAGAGAAAAAGTAATAAAAATTATCAAAAATATAAAAAACGCTTATTTATTACTTTAATTACGCTAATACGAGCAACTAATTTCAAACAAATTTATTTGACTAAAACGACGCGTAAAGAAAAGTACGTACCTCACGAAAGTCATAAACATCGCTATCAGGATCGGGTGGTTTCCTAATAAAAAAATCACAATCCAACAAACATATCTTATGAAACTCATCCTCATTAATCCTATACTCAACAATCTTCTCAGACTCCCATCCTTGAGTCGACACGAAGCTCTTACTCTGCACTATCGAGATATTAATATCCTCCGAGCCCGAACCCGGCCCGATTCGAGGTCGAATACCGTATTCGGTATCGTAATCAACGTCGAAGTCCATTTTGTTGTCTACTTCTTCGACTTCGTCATCGTCCATGTCGTAGTCGTCTGGGCCCGGCCCGTCCGCGTCTCCATCGTCGGCCCGTGTTCGGAAGTCTGGGCGGGCTGAAATGGGCTGGAGTTTGGGCCTGGGGAGTTTAATCGGGCCGGGGTTGAAGCGGTGGGGTATGGAGGTTATGGTTGGGGGTAGGGTGAGGGGTGAGAGTATGGGCCACGTGGCGGTGGTGATGGTGCTGGTGCTGCTAATCATTGAGGAAAATGGAGGGAGCATGTTATGGATAAGAAGTGTAGTGATATTTTACTATTTTAGGAGGGAGGTAATTGTGGATTTGGTGCAGTTAAATGTTGTCTTTAACATCCAAAAGAGAGCACACATTCATTTTTTTTAATTGCCGCTTGGCTTATTCGTATATGACAAGCGAAAAAATAGTTAAAATATATTTAAAATATAAATGACAATCAATCAAATAATATTATTAAATATCGTTTATTTCAAGAGAAAAAGTAGTAAAAAATTACATTAAAAATCTAAAAATTCTATTTATTATGTTAAAAAGACAACTATAAAAAAATAATTTTTTTCGCTAAAACGACAACAAATTTAAAAACGGCTGAAGTAGGATTTAGTGTAATATTAAAATAAATCGTCACGTAAACGATCCATCGAAATCTCTATCCGGCGCCACATTCATCAATCCAAGTGAAAGTAAAGTTTCTAACTCCACACTGTGATGATATGATTCATCAAATATTAAAGTGTGGGTTAGCCTTTTCATACATACGGTATCACTATTTGGGCTTTTTATCACAGCTTATTAATAAAGACATGATTCATCAATATTGATTATACAATATTTGTGTCCTTTTGTAGATTAATGTGTAATAATTTAATTATGAAGGACAAAATCATAACTTGATCAAACTATTTAGTAAATCTTAAGTTTATCTGGAAAAATTAATTTAGTGAAACTTTTAATTTGATTTTGAAAATCAATTTCATGAAATTTAATTAGACTCAAATGTTAATTCCAACTTTTATATAAATAATGTTAAATTGATAGTCCTTTGATCACATAAAATGATAAAGATTATCTAATTTTGAATGTTAAAAATTTAAGAGGTAGTAAGTTAAGATGAATCTAAAAAATATGTTTATATAAAAGTAATTTAAATCGAACGAGTTGCGAGAAAAAAAATGAAATTGAGTAATCATCATAGAACACACGGAATGATATATAAGAACGCATGAAAAAAGATCAAGACAAACTCAATTCAAATCGAGCATCTTTTTTCTTTCTTTCAAATCAATCAAGCCAATCATATTTTTAGGATTCAATGTCAAGTCAAATCTATTTTTAGGATTCGATGTCAAGCCAAACCCTACCACATGTTGGATCGAGTTTGAATGTAATCAGAATACCTCTAACGTGCTTGGCTGCTATTGATTTGATGGGCCATTTCTCACAAAACCACCACGGCCTTTCCAAGACGCTATTCCCTCACTCACGGCCACCCAGAACTTCCCAAATGGCCACCCATCCTAATTACCCCAGAAGTCAAGCATGACAAGTTTTATATGATGAGTTTCTTCCGACAAGCATTTATCTCACTGCATGAGCCTGCACTAATCAAATCTTATCAAACATATCACACCACACACACACACACACATACACATTTACATTTTATTACAAAGAATGATAACCTTTAATCAATGAAATATAAAAGAAAAAACTTAAATACATTTTAAAAAATATTTTTAATTTAAACAACCACTTCTATTGATGTAGAATTGACACAAAGGGAGTATTAAGATTATTGTATGATGCTCATCAATCATCTCCATATCTTATTGAGAAAACACCTTAGAAACCAAATCCAATTTAAATACCAGCACATTCATGCAAGGTCATCTTACTTTTTGTATTCTCAATTTCTCACTACTTCCACTTGATCTCAGTTATATCTCCACTTACTCATTGCAACAAAGTACAAACAACAATTAGCTGCATTAGGCTCCTGTATATATTCACAATGATTTCTGCTCAGAGAACCAATACCCCAATACCAGAAAGGGGAAGCTCATTTGGGGCAGTTGTCTTGACCCCTCATTGAATCTTTCCTCACCGAGCTTCTCAATTATCCTCGTCGCAACGTCGATGTACTTAGTATGGTGGTTTGCATCCCCTTGCAGCGATTATAAAAAGCGGTTAGTGTAAAAACATCCACTCTTCATTTAGATAAATTTACTTATATCCCATAGCTTATGGACTCCATCCAAAATGACGATTGGTGCACTTTTCCTTTAGGCTCGTTACTGGCTGAATTGCAACACCACTACACCAGTTGGGCAATATTTTCTACCTCCATGTGACCAAGAAAAATCTTTCAAAATTAATCGCAATCCGGCCGATAGCTTTGACAAGATATGTGATGCTGCACTGACATGATTCGCGGACCTGTGACATACTTTCATGCAAACAGCCATTGTACTCAGAATGAGCTCTCCAAAGCAGTGAAACAAACCCATGAAATTTGAACTATGACAGACGAAATTGCATAAACACTTCTGGGCGCTGTAAGTGTCTAGCAGTGTATACTTCATCTTATAAGTAATAATAACAAAAATTTTTTAAAGTGAGAGACTAACTAACCTTCATGTTATAGTTCTTCTTCAGAATCCATTGGAGATGACCAGTAGCGCAAGAGTGATTCAACAGTTAGCCTCCTAATGGCACTGAGCATTGAGATAAAAAACCTACAACCATCAATCTTGTATTCTTCAAGTGGATTTCTATGACCAAAACTTCTCACATTCACCTGAAAGTTGAAGAAAGAAATATGAAGTGAAGATAAAACTGAGACTTCTTCACCAGCATCAAAGTTACTTGTTTTCAAATCTTAAGTATGCAACGAACCGATGAACTGAGCCTGTTCATGTTAACAAGATGATCCCTCCAAAAACAGTCCAAAGTCTTCACAAGAACTTCCTTCTGCATTAATAGATTAATTAAAATCTAGCATGGTACAGTTACGAGCCAGTCTATTTTTCTCATCTTATATCTGTATCAATTATTACTAAAAATAACTAGGAAGACCCACAATATTAGAAATACAGCAAGATGTTATTTACAGCTATCGATAAGAATAGAAATACAGTTAATGTAGTAAACATGAGGTTACCTCTATTTCTTTCACGTACATGACATCAAGACCAGATTTTTCAGTGACATCCATATATGTAGCAATCAAGAAATCTCCAAGATACTTCCGTAGAAGATTCGAAGTTATTCGGTACCTTCCATCTCTAACAGTATAAATAAGATTAAAATAGTATCTGGAAGTAACAGAATCAGAAATCACAAGTACTGAGATGTAGATAGAAAGAGGACACTTTATGATGTACTCACATAGTTGAATCATCGTTGCATATGGCCAGCCAGCGCTTCAGTGAGGAGCATTTTTTATGAATCCCCCTAAACGAATTAGGAATTCTAGGCAAGTTTGAAAGGTGAAACTCATTAATATCTATAGAATCAGAGTAATTGATTTTTTCCAGTGCACACAGCAAAGCTTCCTCACTAACCCCTGTAAATGAGCCTAAATACATGCACAATCAATAAGAATGGGTTTTAAAGAAAACCTGATTCTGAAGAAGCACATTACTAGATGACTAAAGTAGAGACAAGATTGTACCATTCAGTAGTTTCTCTGCAATGCAATTGAACTCCATCAAGAGCTTACCCAAACGCCACTTTCTAGGATGCTACAAAATTTATGACAGAATAAAGGGGTCTTAAGACTGCAAGAGTTTGACAAATAGAAAATGAAGGAAATAGAACATGATCCAACTGGTGTAACCTCAATTACCTTCAATGGATTGACATTTTTAAGAATGATTTCATCCACCACTGCTTGCATATATCTAAGACAATTTTATCGTATGTTCAGTTTAACTCCAAGCAGAATACTAATTAAATTACTTGCATGTCCAGACACATACATAAGGATAAAAAATAACTTGTACAACCAAACATCCATTCTCATGTTGTTTATTTTCTCAATCTCCAATCAGAAGTAAGAGGAGGTAGTCAGAGGCAAAAGCTACTTTTCAAGAAAATGTCTGAAGAAGAAGACAAGCTTGTATAGCCAACTAAGAAACAAGTTCACTTGAACTTGTCTAGGAAGGAAAAAGATAAAAGATGATATAAGAATTGGAAGAGGCACCCACTGGAAAATACATTGTGAGGAGCTCTCTGAATCGCCTGTTAAAATGGACTGTCGTAGGACATAAACATGCTTTCGCTGCACCTGTGAAAATAAGACGAAAATGTTAGCAAGGGAGAAAAGGATACTACTACTGTTCCTAAGAGATACCAAACAAAAGATGCCAGAATTTTATCGATTTCATCAACACTAGAATCCATGAGAAGTGCCAAAAAAATATACCTCTAAGACTTCATCAAACTCTACGAGACTCTTCCTTACACCAAAGAAGTATTTCTCCGCATTAATTTGTAGGCCCAGAAGCTTAGTAACAGAGAAGGTTAACAAAGCAGTATGTTAAGTATCATGGAAGATACAAAAGAGAATATATATGTATTTATGAAGAATAAGTACATTCAACCAGTGTTTATATGTGCATCTGCTAGATGACTATAAAGAAGGAGAATGAGACAGCAAATGATTCTAGTGTGAAACTAATACCTGATTAACAACTGTGCTGCCTTCAATTGGGATATCTTCATCACTTGAAATCTTATTTATTAATGCCACAGCCCACTCAACATCAAAGTTGAACTTTTGAAACATTTCATCCTGCAAGCTGAATTTGGTCAAGAATATCTTGATTAGAGTGGCCATCAATGATGAGACTAAGATGAAAGAGTGGTCATCAATGATGAGACTAGGATGAATCTCTGCCTGGCCCAACTACTGCCCCATTTCTCTTTCTCATGGGCACATTTAACATTTAACCTATTATCTCCTTCTATTAAAAAAACAATCACCCATTGCCTACTGCCTCCGAAGAGGCTCCCGCCTAAGCGGCGTAAGGGGGGGGGTCGGATAGTACACAACCTTACCCTTGTGATAACAGCTATATACTAGTTCACAAAAGATAAGAAGCGCAGGTAGTGTCATGAGCCATTTTGACTTGTTCAATTATATCCAAGAGCCAGAGAATATAAAATCTTTGACTCCATAGGACATGGAAAATATCTTCTTCTCTTAGCAAAACACAAATTTCAAAAATCAATCTGAAGGTGGATTTTACCTGACCATAAACCTTGTTGAACCAGGATCCCCTTGCCTGCCCGCTCTTCCACGAAGCTGAGCAATTAATGAAGTTAAACAGATTATCAATTGCACAAGACATATAAGAAAATGATCTACAATAACTAACACTAAAAGAATAAAATAAATAGCAAAAGAAGAAAATCAGAATATATGAAATACTCCTTATTAAATAGTTGGATGCCAATCTCAATTATTCATCATGCACCCTGCTTAAGATGGCTCACCTGATTATCAATTCTTCTAGATTCATGCAAAGATGTCCCAATAACATGAAGACCCCCAAGGCGCTTAACTTCTACTCCCTCATTAAAGCAATGAGCTTCACAATCCTTAAGGACTGATTGGTAAGTTAGCGCAATGGATGGACCAAGTGGATACATCTCTGACTCATCATCAACAAGCTTCTGTAACTCTTTCAAGTCCATTGACTGACTCAATTCAATAGACTCTGAAATCAAAGACCGACCTTCCAAAAATGTCCGTCTGTTGGCAGCACTTCTGCTTATGTATTTCACTGTAACCCATTCACAGAGAGCATAACTAATAAATAGATTTCAAATCTTAATTGCAAAATCATTATGTATAAGAAAAATTACTGAAGAAAATCAAGAAATTATGAACATGCAGCTTTGAGTCCTGGAAACCCTACCCATCAAGGCAGTTCTACTGATCAAAGCCAAAGATGATGGTCCAACCTTTATCTTTGACAATACCTACAAGAACAAGGTGTCATCTGTTGGGGACAAGGGGGCCTTGCTTATTTAATAAATGTGTATTATATAAAGTGTAGAAGCTACCCTCTGAACACTTGGCTCTCCATCAACTTCACTGTTTGGAGCATCTTGAGTCAGAAACGGAAGTAGACTATTCTCCAGGATTTCTTTGGCAAGCATCTTTCAAGAGACAAGTGGTAAGTGATCAAAATATAATAATAGCTATGCAAGCTCCAGAAACACGAATTGTTAGCAACATTTTACTGTTGACTACTACTTATCGTGAACAAATGAGCTAGTAGTTGGTTAGTTAAGATATTTTTTCACAAATAGTCTCTAAATTAAGATGCAAGAAGATTGGGCGTACCTTGGGATTTCCTCCTAGAATTATATCTGTGCCTCTACCAGCCATATTGGTAGAAATGGTAATTGCAAATTTCCTCCCGGCTTGGGCAACAATTTCTGCCTCTCTAGCAGCATACTAATAATATAGAAGCAAGGAGAAAGTAAAATATATATGGAACTATAATGTGAAGACTGCTCATTCAATGAAAACAAAACAATAAGACTACAGAAGGGAGAAAGAAAACAAGTGTTAGAATTGTATCTAAGAAAGTTTTTAGGTGAGGTTTTTAATAGTTTATAAGCTACCCAAAAAGCTCACCCAACAAGTCCTTCAAAGCTAGTAAAACTAAGTGAGAACTGAAACCAAACCTTGGGACGGGCATTTAAGACATTATGAGGAACTCCATTCTCCATCAGCAATCCAGAAAGAAGTTCAGAATTCTCCACACTGCAAATATAACAAAAAACATAACTTGCAAAGTGAACAAAGTAATGAGACCTGATGCACATAATGCATATAAAAACAAACAGGTGTACAAGATGACCATCATTGATCATGCAATTCAGAGATCCAAGATGCAGCCTTGAAAATAGCACTCTTGTAAATTTAAACATGTTATTGATTAAAAGGGCTTATCTCAGAAACCAGAGCTTTCAGAATCGTTCCCTATGACTCTCTTTGTTTTAATTTGTTTCCTAAGCCATAAAGTAACACTCTTACTGTCTTCTTCATACATATTCCAATATTTATCATGTTGTAAGAGTGAAAAACAGAGCACTAAGTGTGCCAGATGCATATATTACAGGATTACCTTGTAGTCCCAACTAAGACAGGACGACCAATTCTGAACATGTATTCAACTTCTTCACGCACATACTTCCACTTTCCTCTTGCCGCCTACAGTGGCATTGACATCAAGATGCCTAAGCAGCTTTCCTTTCTTACTTCAAAAATGAGAACCATATTAAATCTTACAGCAAATGCCTGGATTGGTAGGTCATTACGAATATTTGGCAGGTTTGTTGGCACCGCAATAACTGGTGTCTGGAACATCTTCAAGAACTCTTTCTCCTTAAATGCATTATTAAATATATCTAATTAAATTATGTTAGAATAAGGATATGTGACTATAAACACCAAAGATTTATTGTTACCTCAGTTTTTGCAGTCCCGGTCATTCCAGAAAGCTTTGGGTAGAGCTTAAATAGTGACTGATAAGTAATTTGTGCCACCACAACCGAGTCAGCCTAGAAGCATCATACAGTGTTATACATAGAAAATTAACTTTTTGAAGGAAAAAAAAAAACTAGATATGTCTAAATTAAAAGAGAAAATGAGGCTTAACGAAGAGAGGGGGGGATGAGAAGACCTGAATTGTTAAGTCTTCTTTAGCTTCTACTGCTTGATGGATTCCATCAGACCACCGCCGTTTCTCTTCTACTCTCCCTGTCAGCTGCGGCGAAACGTTTGGTTGGTTAAGCATTTAGGATAAAACTCATGTTTTGGATAAATCAAATCCTGAAGTTTAGGATAAAACTCTATATTTTGGATAAATCAAATTCTTCAAGGACCTCTCAGCTCTGGAAAGGTATGTATACCACTAAATAGTATATGTGAGAACTTTTTTATGGACTCGAGAAGATGCAAAGCATAATCCATGAGTATTTAAGAATTGGCATGGTTATCCAATTTGGTTGTATACTAATATGAAACATACAAAATCAAGAAAAGATTGCAATATAGTGGGAGAACTTGAGAGATGGTCTTAAAGACTAAATGGCACTCCAGCATCACCCATGAAATGTCGAATTGTGAGTTCACATTTGTAATTAAAAACTTGGTAATAATAACACAATGAAGATACTTCTGAAATATCAACATGTTAGGCAGATACTCATCCTGGCATAAAAAAAATAGAGCTTCAAAAGATAGGAAACCTTGAATCAATAGATCTGTTATAGATGGTATCTTAACCTTAAATTAATCGAATAAAAAATGGAACAAAACAAATTAATGAATTAAGATGTATGAAAATAGTTAAGGGAATCTTAAGCAGTCTATAATTGAAGTCCCTATGAAGGTTACTGAATCCACCCCTTAACATAAGAGCTCAATTGACTGGTAACCATCAACCAATCGACTAATTCAGGATATCTAATATCCGTTCATGGAGGGAAGAAGCAGATAGGAAAATGAAAGAGTCAAGAGTTAACTCAAAGAAGTATACATTAATATTAAAAACATGTAGGAGTTTAGAATGACTCACATTATTAGAGCTTTCCCATCTCTGACAATGTACTGGACATCACGCTTATAGAATTCCTTTGCTTTTAAAGCATTTATAACAAATCTGCAGAATCATAATACAATTTGTGAGTAATTCACTAGGAAAAGCAAATGCAGACTAAAAATCCACTGGCCCCTCTACTATCAATTTCTTCGAACCCCAAATTCAAGGAAAATGTTGGGAAACTACAAGATACATAAATGATCATTAAGGACTGCTATACAAAGCAATAAATAAAACACTTTACTCCGAACATTAATTGTTTTCTGTATAGTTTTCCGGATAAAAACAGGATATCTAACTAGGTCATATTTGGAACATAGTTTTTTATCTAGTTTGATGTTTTATCTAACCAATATTCTGTAAATGGAATTATCTATAAAAAATTGATTCTTGAATTACAATTAAAAAATAAAGCAAACCGACTGATGATAAAGATGATGGAAAATCTGGCCCACGGATCATTTTCATCCCACAGATCGTTTGTTTCTAAAGCCATCTCAGCTAGCCATATCCCTTCCTCAGTTAGTTCAACAGAATTATCCTTCAGTTCCATAGTGTAATGCTATCGACATTTGGATAAATGATCAGCAAATAAAGTTGAAATTTGCAACCAGGATTCCCAGAAAGATGGTTGGATTAGGACTCACAATACCAGACATGAGAACCTCTGCTACTTTCGCAGCAACAGGATACCTCGCTGCGTTTTCACTTGCCTGGGACACAATGTGTTATTTAACTCACATTAAGGGGAAGAAAACTGAAGAAACTACACTTCTTCTATATAATCAGGTTTACAACAAATGCAAGTGGTTGATGAGAAAACTGCCAAAATTACCTCGCCACTTATCAGAAGAGGATTTCTTCCTTCGTCAATGAGAACTGAATCAACTTCATCAACTATAGCATAATGAAAAGGCTTTGGCCTGTTCCAGATGGCAAATCACACTAAATCTTACCCGTATAAAAAATATCATGCAGCAGAAAGTACAGAAATCTTACCATCTCATTACAAGGTTATCTTTACTTGTGGCAAGATTATCTCGAAGATAATCAAAACCTAGTTCCTGAACAACAGTCAAGAATTAAGGAAGAAGTATCGAGGGAGGAAGGATATAAAACAATATCGATAGCAGTGCATAATATGACAGTGAACTTACAGAATTATTTGTGTATGTTATGTCGCATCTATAATTGGCTCTCCTGGCCTGAGCTTTCATCCCTTTCTACATGTAAGATAAGAAAACTCAATTTGTCCGTTGAATTAAGATCCTTGTTTTAAGAAGTCAACTACTTTTCTCCATAATTTGGTAGGCTAAATATCATTTCTTTTAGATAAAAATGTCCAAGACTTTAGGCAGTAACTTACTTGGATAAGCCCCACAGAAAGACCTAAGAATCGATGGACACGACCCATCCACTCAGCATCACGTTGGGCCAGGTAATCATTTACCGTAACCACTGGCAAACATAAAGACGAAAAACTATAAAATAAGTACACCACATTTTTTGACAGATATCAATTCTCTCATGTATTACACTTAAACAACAATATCAGGAGAACAATGTAATGCCCATTGTTACATGTATATTATCTTGTCCATGAGTCAGCAAAGCTACAAAACATATTTAAAATTTCATTAAATTCTTGTGACAAGAGGCAGAAGGACGTACCATGGACACCCTCACCAGTTAGGGCATTTAGATATGCTGCTAAGGTGGAGACTAAAGTTTTCCCTTCCCCAGTCTTCATCTCAGCAATGCATCCATCATGAAGAACGGAACCACCTATTACCTGCAATGTAGTATTAGATGAAAAACAAAATTAACAACATTTTTTTTATCTCAGTCACTCAAAATTTTCATCTCTTTTCTAACCAATCCTATCTAGTGTTCAGGTCTAGAAGTAGGGAGCTTGTTCTCAATTTCATATCCCAACAAACAAGTTTTTCTTCCAACAATTGAGATTTGATGTATTCCCAGTCACCTACCTTGATTTAATAGGTGCCACGATTGTAATATATTAACTTCCTTCAATTTCAGTAGAACAAGCAACTCAGAAGAGTGGCCTGATTAAGATTTTCCAAAACTATAAAATCCTAAGAACGTTGAATTGAAGACTTCAATGAAAGGAACTACCAAGACTGGCTGCAGAAACCCAATGGCAGGTCCAACTTCTTACCGGAGAATCTATTTAATATGTACCGAAGAGATAGATAATCCAAGATCTATGAGATTGACCAGCCAGCTGGATTGGTTTGGCTATTCTTTTCTATTGCCAACTGATTGGTTGGAATCATTTTGGATTGAATTTAGAAGATATTATTCCCTCCAGACCAAAGCCAAAAGCCCTTTCTTCTCCAATTTACCCTTATTCTCAGTCAAATTTACTCAACGGAAACCGAAGGCTGTGACTGGACAACATAACTTAAACCTTTTTATCTCTAAAGGGGTTAATCTGGGTAACAAAGGTGCTACGAGATTCATTTTTTTTCTCACAATATGATCATGGTTAAATAACAACTAAAAATTACGGAGTACTTCATATTAATAATAGATTAGCAGGAACTAGTATAAAGGAAGAAAGGGAGTCAACCTGAACATCAAAGTGGACGCCATCAAGCTCTTTAGCTGCTTCTCATTGACGACAGCAAATGCTCCTGCATAAAATCAGTATCAGAGTTAATCCCACACAAAACAAAACTTAACATCAGAACTTCAGTGTAATTCACGTCACCCTACACTGCTTGGAATGTCATGAGTGTCTTCTCCATCTCTGACCGCGCCTGAACTGCACTGTTCTTTCTCACATTCTTAGCTTCCACATAATAACGAATAAAATTAAATCATTATAATTCCGTTTATGACTTTTGGATTAAATCAAAGCTATATTCAACGTTGTTTGTTTAGTTTTGATCATTCAAAATCTAATTGAAAATCTTTTGTTACCATGGAGTAAGCATTAAAGGAAAAAGCCGCTTACCTTCTTTGTCCTATTAGCTTTCCTGCATAGAAGCCTCGAAAGCGTTGACTGAATTGACCAAACGGTAATAATCTTTCACAACCCAATGGTTTAAGCTGCTGACTTCGCTCCATGTCTTCTTAACCTTCTCAACACTCTCCTGTGGTTTTAAACAAATCAAATTAGACATTATTCAAAAAATACAACTCCATCCTCCAAATATTACTATCTACTTTTCACCTCCAATTGCTCTAGAATTAACAAACTTATGTATCTTTTAATTGTCAGCATGTATATAACTTATGATTTGAATCAAATTATGATGTTAGTAGTAAAATATGTATAACTTCTCATAAAATTACCTTAATATGTCTAGTTCGATTTCCAATTGTCAAAATTAATAAATGTTGTCGCCTTTAATTCGGATTCACTTAACTTTAATTTTAATTATAACTGCTACGTTAGTAGTAAATTATGTATAACTTTTCATAAAATATGTACAGTATAACTCTTGCAAACCTTTTATTACTTTAATATGTTCAATGATTAAAGTAACTTAATTTGAATCAAAATCATCACGCCAATAATTCTAATATTTCATATACTCGTACTTTCTAACCAAAATCAACTATGCAAAATGAAAACAAAAAATACTAAGTATTAGAGTTCAAAACTTAAAGAAGTGAATAAAAACTGGACAATCTTTTTGAGAAAGAGGGAGTATTAATATAGAAGTATTAGTACAGGAGGAAGAGCTTTTGGACAGGAGCAAAATGGCAGGAGAAGTGGCGGAGGGAGGCTGAGAGTGGCGGCGCTAGTGGTGGCGGAAAGGAGGGGAGTTGAGCGGTTGAAATGGATGAGCGGGAATGAGGTGAAGGCTATTGTAGCCATTTTCGGACACGATTCAGTTCAACTCAGTTCTGCTAAGGTTGTCAAGTGTGCTTATAGTCCCATAATTTTGCCCCATATATTAAGGTTTCTTAATAAATTTTCAAATTGATCCCAGTCTCAGTTAGTTATACACAATATCCAAATAGTAGTAGTTTTGAGGGTGAATGCATTTCATTTCTTTTTGTCTCTCTTTTCTATTCAGAAGTCAGTATTGGGCCAAGTTAGTTTTTATTAATGATAAAATTATTATTTTACTAACGTATCACTATTCTGATGCCAGATAAGGTCATTTCATCCATTTTATGCTTTTATTTATTTTTTTAATTTTATCTTTATAAAAATATATACGGAGTACATAAAATTAGATATCACATAGTACTGTACAATTGTGTATGTTGACATGTTGTACAAAAAATTTGCATGAAGTTGATTTAAGAGATCATGGAGGAACTAGGGGAGCATGGGTTTTCGAAAAATATAATTTTATAAAATATTGGTTTTAAAATTATATTTATTTTTTACAAATTATGTTGCCTCGGACACTTTAAATTTTATATTTTTCTCAGGCATCGATATTAAGAATCTATACTCCTTATATAAAAACTACGATTCCGCCACTCTCACCGCATTTAGACAATGTATTTCAACATAAAATTATGACAAGATAGTTGGGAGGGTATGAAGTCTAATCGCCGTGATAATTGTAACATTCATAAGTGATTAGATTAATTGAAATGGCAGTGAATGTATATAATTTTAATTGTCAAACCTGAAAGTTAAATTGGAATGTATGAAACATTTAGATAGCTTAGTGTAAGTGTTTGTTATGAAGTAGTATCTCTTAGAATATCTCAAAGTCGAAAACCTAATCAAATGTAATAGATGGAAGCTAAGTATTAATCCAAAACAGCAACAAACTTGTCGACCAAACAGTTTTATATAGATACAAGGTAACCTATTTCCATTTTGTATTTCTATATATAGACTAGAAAAACATAAATGCATTAGCCCATTCAAAATCATCCGATGACCGAAATGAAGAAGAAAATGGCGAAGGAGTGCCCCTAAACGGTGATTGGAACGATGACTTTCTAGTTGAAAACGACGATCGAAATGAAAATGTGTCCGTGTCCGAATAGTTGTCATGATCAGACTTGCTCTGTTGTATTTTCTTTTTCTTGATGAGCTTAAACCAACTAGAAGAAGGAAAACACATCATATTTATAATGTTAGACGTTGATGAGTTACATCGTTGTCTAGGCCGAAATGATCCGGTATGGGGCTCCGGTTGGACTTGCCGGGTTGAAGACGCCGGCGGTGGTTTTAGTCTCAATGAATAGTTAGGATGATGGCAATTATTATTGTCACCTTGTTGTTGAGGTAGAGGTAATGGTATTGGTTGGACTTTGGGGATTCCGGGTCGAATTTCCCAATTGAATGGAATGGATCCTGGCTTCTTGAAGGAGTCATTTGATGGTGGCATTTGTTCTCCATGCAGCTTCACACTCACTAACTAGTAGTGTTTTTGGTGTCTTGAAGATTCTTGGTTGGATTTAAATAGGGCATTAGAGGATTAGGTGATTATGGTGATGGTCTTGGTTTTCCTTGCTTGATTGAAGGCGTGAGAAGAGGAGTGGACTAGATGGTCCATCGTTATTATTGAATGTTGTTATTTCAACCATGGCATGCAATTTGATGTCCCTACTTGAATTCATGATTATTAACTTTCTTTCTTTTTTATCATGTGATGAGTTTTTATTCAAAAAATAAAACAGAAGACACAGTACCCAAAAAGAAGACAAATGCATAAAAAAGCTTCATTTACTTCATTTCGATATCTACATTTCTAGTTAACTCCATACAGCAGCTATAAGCTTATATCATTTGAGCTCATCTTTCTCAATTCTTCCAACTACTCCTAATTCTAACTTAGACCATCTTTCTAATGTTATTGTTTTATGGACTATAATTCAAATATTACTGCCTCTGTTATTTTTGTTTTCTTTTAAAGACGAAATTTTATATTTTATATTATTTAATTGTCAAAATTATTAATAGTCAAATATAACTAACGAAAACATAAATAATATTTGGTTTTGGATTTAACTATAATAGTGCATACCCAAGCAGTAAATACGATTTGACAAGTTTGGCAAGATTTAAAGATTGAAAAATGGATAAATATGTTATTTTTTTAAAATTTAAAATTTTACCTGCTCGAGCATTCCCAGAAATGGTATTTGCATTAAAATCGAGTCAGAAGCAAGTAGCTAGCTCTCTTCTTTGATGTGCATTTTAAATTTTAAAGTTAATCGTTTAAAAATAATAGAGATTAACATTAATTAAAATAAATAAATGGACATTGACATCAACTAAATTATAACAAAAAACATCATAACAACACATTGATTCACAACAAATTCAAATCATCAAGAAATTGTAAATATTGGGGTTTATTGTTTTATTTAAATATAGAATAACTACATAACCGTCAGCCCTGTATACAATGGAGTCCGGCGTCAGTTTCTATTTATTTCTTCCGATCCGAAATTACTCATGTTTCAGCCATTAACAACTCTAATCATTACCTCGTTTCTACTTATTAGAGGAAAGAGCTAGTAGATAAAGCTGAAAATTTAATAGAAAATTATTGGCAGAATAGTAGATGCTTAGGTCCGATTTCTTCGATTTGATTTCTCATGTGATTATTTATGAGCAGTGACACTCAGACAAACTCCGGTCAGGCTCTTACCTCCCCATAGGCCCAAATTCCACAGCCCACGAGCCCAACAAATATTAAAAACCTACTTATATAAATACATATTCTAGGAGGACCCTCTGGTCTAACAAATTTACACTATTCTCATCAGCTGATTCGCCAAAATCCTCTGCCGCCATGGTACAATTTCTAATTCGCCACATTTCCGCTTTTAATCGTTTATACGCTTGCTTCGCTTGTACTTTCTCCGATTGGAATTGAATAATTTGTTTAATTTTACAGATTATTTCCGAGAAGAATAGGAGAGAAATCTCCAAATATGTCTTCCAAGGTATGTATAGTACCTATGCATTGTTGTGTTATACTCAATTAATCTCAAAAAGATTGTCTAGTTTATTAATTTAGTTTAATGTTTTTATTGTTCGCAACAATTTTTTTTTTTAATTTACGATTAACATGATAATTTATTAAATTTATCAAATTACGATTAACCTGATAATATTGTGCGCCTATAATCCCAAAAAGATAATTTTACAATTTTATGATATGCTAATTATTTAATATTCTAAAATTTTTGTATTTCCTGTATGTTGTTAATATATATTTATTTATATGCTGTTTTAATTTGTAAAAATTGAACTTCTTGGTGAATATAGAGGGAGTTTGCTATGCGAAAAAGGACTATAATTTGGCAAAGCACCCAGAAATCGATGTGCCGAATTTGCAGGTGATTAAGCTTATGCAGAGCTTCAAATCGAAGGAATATGTTCGTGAGACATTTGCTTGGATGTATTACTACTGGTTTTTGACCAATGATGGGATTGAATTTCTGAGAACTTATCTGAATCTGCCTTCTGAAATCGTCCCAGCTACGTTGAAGAAGTCCGCCAAGCCCCTTGGCCGTCCCTTCGGAAGTGGACCACCTGGTGACGCTCACTCTGCATGACATTGTTATCGAAAGTTATGCAGCTTTCAATATGTCGCTGTTGGGTATTTTATGTAGAATGCCCTTGATTTGAACAATTGTTGTTGGTTTTAATTAATTGTTCAATTGCTCGTCTTTTTATGCAGTGGACCCCCGAGATTTGATGGAGATAGACCCAGGTTTGGAGACAGGGAAGGTTACCGTCGTGGTGGAGCACCTGGTGGTGAATCTGGAGGTGATAAGGGTGGAGCTCCTGCAGATTACAAACCTTCCTTCGGGGTAATAAAACATTACCATTCGTGCCTTTTGTTGTGGATTCTATTTACCTATCCCATAGTATGTTGTGTTTCTCCAAAGGATTGTGTTTTTCTTTGGTAGGGTTTCCTAAAGTATTACTCTATATCAATTTTATTGTATATGAGTCCCTAAAAGCTTTTGTGAATTACTGTTAATAACTTATTGAAAGCTATATATATTTTTTCACTGGTGCAACTGTTATTTTTAACAATGTTTAATTATTGATTAATAAACTAGTTGAAGGTTAAACAAGCTTTCTTTCTCGAACTTATGCTCTTTTTTACAGAAATATATGAATAAATGTGTTTTGGTCTGCATTTTGAATTTTGAACCCGGATGTTGATATCATTCTGATTTTGTTGGAGTTCCTTTGTCATGACTCTGTGAATTCATTTGCTACCAGCAGGGTGGTTCGGTGGAAGACCAAGTTTTGGACGTGGAGCTGGAGGTTACGGCGCTCCTCCCAGTTCAAGCTCTTAGATCTTTTTTGATGAACCCGTGCAGTCTTTGTTGCTGAAATCGAGCAGGCTATGCAAATTTGATTTCATTTTGCATTATGGAAAAGTTTGTCCGTCATTTCATTTAAAACGGTCTGTTTTAAGTTCACTGTTACTTTCTTGAAGAGAACATAAGTTGGTTGATTTCAACTTATGAATCGTTTATTTTTATCATCTCTTGTTAGTTGATGTTATAGTAGGATTAATCATTGAAACCTTCTATCCTAGTTTTTTGGACTAAATTACATTTTATTGAACTAATAAAAATCAACATTAACGCGTAGAGGTATTTGAGTGTTTTTTAACTTTTAAACATGAATGATCATATAATGATCTGAACTTGAAAGAAGATTGATATCATATACTTTATTCTAAACTTAGCAGAATGTGCTTCCTTCATTGGTCCAAAAGAATTAGCATCCAATAATTTTATAGTTACAATTCTGATGTATAATAGTTTAAGTTGCTAGTTGAAATTTCTACATGTTTTCACATTTTGCCTACCTAGTAAGTTATTGAGTGTTCCTTATTCTTTAAAGTTAGTGACCGATGATTATTTACCATATTCATCTAAAAGGGCTTCATCATAGTAACTTGTTTTCACAAATGCAGATGTCGTCCTCCCAAAGTTTGTTCCACCATGATACTGTTAATACAGCTCCATTTAGGATCACATATTCACATGTGAATTTTGTAATTATGGTGCTTACAGCTCAACACAATTATCGATTAAATTATATACTTAATATTAATATCAATTCAATTATCGATAAACCATGAGCATTTCATCACAATTTTGATGTGTCACAAAATATTGAACTAATGCCTGCATACCATGTAATAATTTACAAAGGTCCCATTCTTCCTTGCAATGAACAGAGGCGGGAAACTTTTCCATGGTGGAAATTCCTTCCTTTTTTGTTCCTAACGAGCACACACGAAGTAATAATTTCAGAAATAGCACACGTTGAATTTATATTTGGGCAAAATTGTTAGTAATTAACAAATGCAACACGGCACGCATTAATGCATTAATACATCAACACATATTGAGTACATTTACTAACAGATCAATTAATAATATTAATTGACATATTAGATTTTTTTTCTTATTAATTAATAATAATAAATAATCATCAATTTATTTAATATTAAAATAATAATTAAATAATTACTTAAATTTTAATTCTGTTAATTATTAATTATTTAGTAAATTATTAATTAATTCACTAGAATTAATTATTAACTATTGAGCTTCCATCCCACAAAGATTGCTTTATTTTTTTGGATTTTTGCTCATTCAACTTCAATTATAGACATTTTCGTTGGTCAGATAATACTTCATTTAAAATTATATCAATTAAAAATTCACATTTTAAAATCTTCTACTGATATATTATAAGAGATATTATATAACATTAAAATAAAATATATTTAATTGGGAAAATTTTAGCAGTATTTAACAAAATTTGGGTGTGGGACAATTAAGGATTGAGGTAGTATTAATTATGAAATTACTATAATTTATTTAATAAATATAAGAATGAAAACCAAGAACACAAAAGAATTCTGTTAAATTAATTACTTCAAACAAATATATTAATTATTTAGACACACTTAACTAATTAATGCTTCATAAAAATTAACATAAATTACTCTTAAACTATCTATAAAACTAAACACAGAGTATCGCTAAAACATGGTTTGACACTCTTACCCTCACACTTACTCTTAAAAAATCAACTTAACTTCCATTTCGATTTGATGCACCGGTGGGACACCTTTAAAACATGTATGATCGAATAAAACATTTTCTGAAACATAATGATCAAATTGCTGCATCGCTTAAACACAGACGCCATTGAATTTTTATTTACCCAACACTAATGTATTAGCCAGATTCATGTGCTCATATTGCCTTCATAGCTAATCAAATTTTGAGCTAAAACAAACATGTAGTGTATTAAAATTACTTTTGTTCTATGTGTGTGAATTTCTATACCTTGTGAACTATTTCTTTGTATTAACTCATTCAAGTCTTGAGTTTGTTTTGTGTGAATAAATTCGAATGGTGAAACATTGTTTGCACAATCAGTCAGTTGCACTGCGCTTCAACCAAGAGAGGTTCAGGTCGTTGCTGCCATGATCGTTGGGGACGGAAACATCATCGAGTGTAATATCAAGTGGATTTCCAGATTCTTCCTCAAACAGAACCAGCAGATTTCCTCTAGGTTTGAGGAAAGACCTTGGTACGTTGTACCATGTCTGTGAAGGATAGCCTGCTTTTGTATGAAAAGAAATCCAATATCTCCCTATGCTTTCTCCATTCACCCAAACTTCTCCTTTTCCCATTGATCCAAGGTTTAACGCTAAGGGGTCGCTTCCATATGGAGCATCAAACTCAGTCTGTTCGAGTGACAGTAAACGTCTATAAGTTACTTCAATAATGTAAACTGAAGAACAATAAGGTCAATGCTATACCATTTGGCTTGATGATGAACATGAGCAATCACGGTGAGGGTATCAAGACATATTTTATCATGGATTTAGAGAAATGTCACAAAATGTACCTTGTACCATGTTAGTGGTTGAGGAGTAGAGTTGAAATTACTCCACTGGGAGATTTGTGAGTACCCTTGTTCATCATAAATCTGTAATTCCTCACCAAGCAGTCCAACCTTGTACATAACAAAATTCGATTCGATTCAAGATTAGAAAAATGTACTCCGACACTCCGAGCAAATTTGGAAATGGAGTAAATAAGAAACCTGATATCCCCATGAGTTCGACTTAGTTAATTTTATAATTCGATGACTTTCTTGAATCTCAACTTGATTAACTCCAGATACCCTGCGTTCAAGATGTGCTCCTGAGTCCTGCTCATTGTAAAATAGTAAATCTTATATATTTGAAATATGAAAATCGAACTTTAAATGATCTTTATATTTCAAAGCTAGTCCGATGAACACAGATAACGATTAATGGATGAGTAAAGTTGAATGGTACCGGTAATCCAACCATCACACTGAGAATCGAAATGTTGTTAGCCCCATCTTCCAAATAAAAGCTTTTCTTCAATGTACAAGTTGTATTTTCATGAGTCCCATGTACATAACCTGTATAATTTTAGAAGCGAAAGAGAGTTGGAAGTTTTAAAAGCCAGCCATTAATATTCAAAATTTAGATAATTCCGAACATAGACAATATTTTCGGGATTGAGGGAGTAGTATTTTTTATCCAAACATGAAAATTAATATGGACATCTAATAATCCTAACCTAAGTATTCTCCATTGACAAATGCATGTAAGGAATGTCCAAGAGAGTTGACAACGAGTACAGATTCTGCATCCAGGGTATCATCACTTTCAAAACTAAAAGTATCATGTAACAAAAGAAATTGTTATTTAAAAAAAGACTTCATAAACAATGTTCAACAAATAAGAGTAGAAGAAACTTTTTACCTTGTTGTGTACCAAAGATAATCTGATTGATCTTTTGTGGTGTTGGTGTGCTCTAATAATGTTTGAGACCTCTCTGTGGTATCCTCAAATCCAGGAATTACTTCGTTAAATTCTTCCCAAGACTCGAATTTTGTAACTGGTTTTCTTGTTCTTGTGTTGAATGGTGAGTTCACCTACAAGGAGATTTGGTGCACTAAAATTTAGTATTATTTCTGAATAGATGACGATACAAGTCTGTGTGGTCAGATAGACGCTTCACGGTCAGCATATTTTGAATCAATAATTTATATGTATAACTTCGATTTGTTATCAAAAGATTTATCCTGTTAGATAAGTACATAACAAGTATATATGACGAATTCTGAACGTTAATTTTTTATTTGAATAAGCTAAATTTAAAGTCGATTTTCTTACTCAAAATTTGCAATGTACTTGCCTTGGCAGTGTTGAAAGCCACGGTTAGGCAATCAGGTAAAATGCTAATTGATTTTGGAGGAAGTTGAAATGAAGCATTATAAAATTGCACTGCTACATTTTTTCTGCCATCATTGTTCACAAGGAAGGCTGCACATTCTCCTGAGTCTCTTCTGAACACATAGCCCTATATTCCAATTTTTTAGAATTAAATCAACAGATATAATCTGGTAATGGATTATATTGTTTGCAAATGACAACCTAATGGCCTAGCCAGACAATCAATTGCTGAGCGCCAGCACCCTTGATCAATTATTTACCTCTTGTAATGGACTACTAAAGGATATATTAACTTGGGTTCCTTCAAGTAGAGTCTCTGAACATAGCTTTACAGCTGCATGTAAATCCTTGAGATGACCCCATTTTGGTTGCCTAATCAAGCCTGAAATCACAATTATATATATATATATATATATATATATATATTAGTTACATAAGAGTATATATATATATATATATATATATATATATACAATATTAATATTAATATTAATAGTAACATATGAAAATGAGAAGACACAGATGCACATATATTAATGTGAGGGACGATGATAATTTACCATATTCATCTAAAGGGGCTTCATCATAGTAACTTGTTTTCACAAATGAAGATGTCGTCCTTCCAAAGTTTGTTCCACCATGATACTGTTAATATAACTCCATTTAGGATCACATATGAATTTTGTAACCACGGTGTTTACTACTCCAGACTGCTGGCTAA
Organism: Lithospermum erythrorhizon; assembly: GCA_019722365.1. Classification (NCBI taxonomy): domain Eukaryota; kingdom Viridiplantae; phylum Streptophyta; class Magnoliopsida; order Boraginales; family Boraginaceae; genus Lithospermum; species Lithospermum erythrorhizon. The sequence continues at coordinate 888,847 of JADFUC010001146.1, read as the reverse complement.
TGCTTTCAGTATGCCAAACCCTCAGAAAAGTGCCGATCACGAAGATCCGCCGAAGAATTTATTGTGCAAGATAAAGAGGATCAATTGCTGAGGTATTGATATAAGTTGATCGAGGATCAATCCGATGGAGTGATTAAGGCAATCGCTCTTAATGAGGAAGACGGACCCGCTTAGTTGTTTGACTGTTATCGAAGGAGCTAATGAGTGGATCAGTTAACTATGGAAGCAAAACAGATGCAATCAAAGAATCATGTGATTTAAGGAAACAATCAATCTGACATTGATTGTCGTTACCAATAAAGTTTAAAAAGTTTTCCGCTAGCGCATATCAATTAGCCATTGAAGATTTTATATAATCAAAAAGATTATCATCTGGGCAATCAAAGATTGGGGGATTGACGTATGTATCAGGCTACGTAACTAGCCGTTGAGGATGCAATAGCATAAGCTAGAGTAAAGTTAAATTATATAAATATTTGGCAAAGAAAAGAATTAGAGTGGTTTTTGTTGTACAAGATAGAAGTTCAATGTATTGCTCTGCGGCCAATACCAGATTCATACTAAAGCAGCCTCAAGACATATAAATAACAAGTGAAATACTAGCGCGATTACACTCAAGCATTTACACGCAAGATTCTACTTCAACCCTCGTATAAAACTTATCATATATTTCATTTTCTTGCATCAAGCTTACTTTTTGTGCTGCTTAAGACATTTAGTATAAGAATATTTAGACATCGTACATACTTATTGAGCACAATACGATATATTAACATGAAGTCATGAATATCATTATTGAGTAATTATATTATCTTAATACTGTTGGATGGGTCACAAAAGTTGAAGTAATGCTTACAAACCATGTAATAATTTACAAAGGTCCCATTCTTCCTTGCAATGAACAGAGCTGTATGAAAGGCTATATCTTCAGCTGACCTCAATCTTGTGTCATTGCCAAACACTTCATAACTTCATCAACACAAATAATGCAACTCTTTAGTAACATTGATGAGCAAAGTGTCTTTATATCCTTTTATTAAGACTATATGAAATGTTTGAAAAGCATAATGTTGTTGTGATAAGTGATACCATTAAAATGACAAAAGTCAAAAAATTAATACTCACAAACTTGTCCAGTTCTCAGTCCACATAGCTGGCTTGTTGGGTGAATTTGGCCCAACAAAAGTGTCCCCACATCTCATCCCATTGCATGTATTTATCTATATGGTGATAAATTGATAATAATTACTCGTCTTCTTTCACATAAAATTATTGTTGGATGCCACTTTTTTTCTGGGCTAAACTGACCGTAAATATTTTTTTTTAAAATTTTATAATACTCGCTTAAAAATATATCAATTAAATAATTTAATTTTTTATTTTTATTGATATATTTTTTCATAAATATTATAAAACACAAAACAAAAATATCTATACTAAATCTAACCATGAAAAATGAAAAGCTCAAAACAATAACTTTGCTGATTATGAGTATAATAACAATTATTTCATATAATGGGAGTAGTACTAATAATCGAAAAAATTGTCCTTGCTTCATTTTCCTCTCGTCAAAAATAAGCGATCTTACTTAATATTTAAAACTTTTTATTTAAATCAAAAATTATCAAGCTTAACAACAAAAAGATGACACCTTTGATTTGAGGAATTATTTCATTTAAGAAGGTAAATGAAAATAAATGCAGTATAGGATGTCAAAAATAAGGGGATGATTACAATTGGATTAGGAGCATCATCTTGCTTGCACATGACCCATGGGACTCCAGTATCCAGTCCAACAGCCATTTTGGCAGCCCATAGAACATAAGATGTGCCTTTTTGGCCAAAAGCTCTTTCAACATTTTGGTACTCATTCTCAATCTATAAAATGCACCTTAATTAAATTACAACAAATTAACAAATGCACTTTTAGTAAAATCATAAAGAAAAAATTGATTTTAGATTATTAATAGTTTATGAACCTGTGAAAGTATAATTGGTCCTCCTTGGGAAGCATATAATCCCTCTGCCTTCATCATGTTCACTATCTTCGTTGTGAAGTTTTGCATGTAATACTGTTTGTCAAAATGGAATAATTGATAAGATAACAACACAATAGATTTCTAAAAAGATAATGGCAGAAAATAAACATACCAAATGGTGTCATGAATGAATCAATGTGATTAAAATGAACAATTAAATCATCATCATACCTTGAATGGTTCATTATTTGATCGAAAAACAATTCCCGGCACATCGTGCAACCAAAATGGTAGTCCTCTGAAATTGGAAAACAATATTACTTATTAATATACACGCTCCATTCAGATATCGGTTATTAAATACGTTGATACGCTCAATGAAGATATCAATTATTAAAATGTATGCTAAAATGTGAATTAAGAGATAATGGGAGAACATTATTTTACCCATAGTTCCATTCACTTTCAATAAATGGTCCAATACGTAAGCATGCATAGAGACCTTGAGACTGGATTTCTTTTATGAATTTCACTAGGTCTTTTCTTCCAGTAAAATCATACTGGAAATTAAAAATCAATGTAATCATTAGTGTTATTTATTATGATGCTACCATTTCATGAATTAGTATAGTTTTCCAAAATAAATCACCTGGCCTGGTTGAGGTTCATGTATGTTCCAAAACACATAAGTTTCAATCACATCCAGTCCCCCTTGTTTGCCTTTCGTTATCAGAGACGGCCACATCTACCCAAAAAATAAATAATCAAATTCCTATTGTTCTAATTTGCCACATTTTTCGTACCAGTTACTAGATTATACTTTTTGTGATACTATTTGTTAAGGTGTCTAAAATCACGGTTAATTTTCGTGTTTATTACTTGTATAAATTAATGTAATATTTATAAATCAATTTTAAGAAAGAAGGAAATTTCTAATATTGTGGACCATAAACAGTCTCTAGTTCTCTACATCCTTTGAAGTAATATTAACTAACTTAGACATTCACATCACATTGTGACTGGTAACTAAACAGAAAATTTATTGTAACAAGAGAATGAATTTCAGTGTCGTCTACTAAATTTCTGTCTAGTCTATCACCTAAGAATCTGAACATATGGAATCCTGATAGATCAAGGTCACATTTTACTACTTTAAAAGTGCAGCCCTTAAACTTTTAATTAGTTCAACAAATTTTAACAACAACGTTTTCAAATGTTACTTTTCAACCAATTGTAATGTTTTAAATTTTGGTGATTACCATCTTTTGTTTTTGACGACACATGTTTATTTTGTATAATATATTTTGGAAAAACCATAGTATAATTATCATATCCATCTTAAAATGATTGATTAAATGACTAACCATAATTTGATGGCTGAATTGTTAAATTTTGAACTTAATTATTTTTTAAAAATTTGTACAATATTTTGTGAAAAATATAATGTTCTTTATTTTACTATTAATATCATAAAAATTATGATTTAACTGTAATTATACGTCAATTAATATCGAAAAATTGAACTATTTTTTAAAATGAAGGTACACAAATATTCAAAAACAAATACAGAGGAAGAGGAAGAGGCTTACATCAGGAGTGCTACGAGGATAATGAATGGAACCAGAGAACAACAGCTTCCTCTCCCCATCAATTATTAATGCTCTGCCGTCGTAGCTCACATTTCTCCCCTCCGCCGCCGCCGCCACCAAAAAGAGCAACCACAACAATCTCAGGAGCAGCACCATTTTTTTCTATAAAAAAGAAGCAATAACAAGTTAACAACCACTCTTATTAGTGCACATTTTATTTTCTTACAAGTCTAGCTTTCTCTATATATATACAGTTATCATTACTTATATGTAGAAATAGAAGTTTGAGGATTTACCTTAAAAGCAAAGGAGGACGTTAGAGTAAATTAAAGTATTACTCAAAATGAAATTCAGGATAATACATTATTTTTCTCCTGATTTTCTCAAATTCCCAAAATTCTGCTCCCATTACGCATGCCTCAATCACACAAGCAATCTATTGATTAATTCAACTTATCAACATTATTAGTACTAATCATCATCATTAGTACTGTAGTCTCTGCATAATGTTGAAGCACAAATGATCGCAACTAAGATAATTAAACGCTATAAGGTGATGTGAAGTACGATAATGACGATTAAAATAAGAGGATATATAAAATGTAGGAGAAAGAAATGAAGAAAGCGTTTGAAATAGGAAGAGAAATAGACAATGAATAGGAAGTATGTTGTTCAACTGTTTTAGCTGGCGTTGACGGCCTTTGGCGCGTGAGAGGGGGCATGTTTTTTCATGAACTATAGTCTATAGGTTAAAGAGTAGAGTGTATCTCATAATTAGATTGTATATGACATACAATATGATATGTCTACACTTTTATTTCCAACAGATTAATGTTTTTCATTACAAGTATTCAACAAATGGAAATGGATCCTTCAAGGTATCATGTAGTAAATATACATCTTATCCCAATGTGGGTATCGATTGATTATTGATGTATCGATATGCCCAAAATCGACTGGTATGAGATCATGAGCTAATTAGACATCGAGCCATGAACACCAATCGAAGACACAAAGCTAATCTGCCATATGTTGCATGTCCATAATAAAATATTCTCATGCATATCATGCTCATATTCCACTCCTTGTACCAGTTGTACATTGACAATTCTTCAAGAAGCATGTAATGTGACCAATTTATATCTTAGTATATTTTGGTGTCTTAATGACAAAGTTAGGCTAATGTATCAATTGCTTGAGTATCATACAAAATTTTATTCTTACCTATTCTACAACTATTTGGACTAAATGAACCTTCATGGCTCACTATTCACTGTCAAATGTTAGGTTATCTTACATTAGAGTTGGGACTTTGTAACAACATAGCTGGTTATTTTCGATCTTGACTTTTTAGTTTATCAAAAAATAAATTTTACGACTGCCCAACCCGTTTGGGAATTGGGATCATAAGGCACTCCATCTGTAATCAGCATTTCATAATTCCTCGAATGTGAACTAACTCGGTAATTTGTGCTCTTAAAATTCACAAACAAGACGTCAGAAAGAATTTACGCTACACCAAAATTCGATTAGGAATTCTAAGCAAATGAACTTGAGCTCTAGCTCCAGCTTTTAACTTAATTAAAGAACTTTTAGTGAGCATAGTTAATTCAAGCAGTTTTATATTTTGTCGGTTTTAATAAGTTGAGTTATGAGTTAATGAATCATTTATGTGAAAGATGCGAGCCACGAAGGATCTCTGTTTCAACGATTCTTCATTTTTGATGCCTAATACCTAATCAACTCTCACATGGAGCTGTTTCTGTGGTATTACATGACGAAAACTTTGAAATGTCATTAATACGATGATTTCACATTTTTTAATATTCAAAATTTGATCCCTTTTTTAGGATAAGAAATAATATTCTTGAATTTTTGTCCTATTAGGCGAGTTGGAACTCCATTTTCCACAAGCAAATGAAGTATAATTTTTAGGATCATTTTTGAGCGCGTGTATAGCCGCAATTGTGAATTGATAACTTGGTATTATTCCTAATCATCTTGCATTGAGTTCCGTGCATCACTCAAAAACAGATCGAATGTGGTGCCCTTCTTCATTAGGAATTTATTGTTGGGTCAACTTTGTCACTCAAATAAAATACCTTTACTCTTATACTCTTCGGATGTATAAATGCTGATTTTATCAATCGACAATTACGGAGTAATATATTAATTCCTCGTAAAAACTCTATAAATTAATATTTCATAAATTAATAAATTTTCTAAAATAATAAATTTGTCCAATTTCGTCATTTAAAGAATTTATAAAACTCGATAAAATAATAAGATAATAACTTCAAAAAATTCTTATATAATATAGGTCTCAAGAAAATCACAAATTAATAAATTTTAGAAATTGAAAAAATAATTATTACAACTTAATGAAAATATATTTCTATTGTTGCTTGTTTTCTTTTAAAGTTCATGAGAAATTTTTCCTCAAACCACGCTTGCAAGTCTTTTAAAGTTCTCTCTTGTACTCACGCAATTCCTTAAGTATTTTTTTGTAGTTTATTTTGCGACACCTATCAGATGAGTATTATCAGATAAAGATAATGCATTGAATATTCTTTATAAAAATGACAAGAGTAATATAATATCAATCAATTAAACTTATTTAAATATGCTACTGCATCAGTTTATATTTATCTATTATCAGAAAATACTCATGGTAATTAATAAGACTAAACTTATTAATATGAGAATAATTAATATTATTTCCTATTATCTTTTTGTGTTTTAACTATATTTCGATATCTTTGACGTTTACATCTTTTCGGATCTATCTCAATAAATCCGTTTCATTAACGCATACACGTTTATTAAAAACTTTAAATTAATAATTTATTAATTTATCGATAATTAATAACCTTTAAATTATCAAATTTTGTTTATCTCAACATTATTAATTTATATTGCCGCCGCCTGATTACAAATGTTCTTTCATATTATGCCGTGGTGGATAACTGGATATCACACCAATTGCAATTGAAAATTTGTCATCATTGAAAACTTAGCTCGTGTCACTATTTGCTTGCTCGTATTCTATATATTCACCGCCTTTTGTTTTAACTTTATACTCAAATGTTAAGTGGAACTATTGAGGAACCATAATTATCATAATGAACAAGTCTTGTGTTAAAAAAGAGAGTTAATGGTCGTGTGATTACCTATGTTTACCCTTTATTTCCCTAAGCTTGATCACCCATATTTTAAAGAAGAATTTGCCTCCCTCTCGCTAACACCATACGTTAACACCGTTAACATGCTCCCGATCCGAGTATTATATATACCAAATGGGGAGTGATTTGAGCATATATATACGCTTAAACACATTTACTCCTAAAACCACGTGATTTTATAGTATATATATACTTTCAACGTATTTATTCGAAAGACATACGTATTTTAATGCTACAGAAAGAAGCATTGAAGCAAGACTACAGGCGCCTCTATTTCGAATTTATTCCATTTGATCACCTAATTTTCAACAACAGTTCCATTTGGTTTTTCTCACACTCTTCCGTTATTCTCCTGTTGTCACGCGGAACACAATTTACGCTAGAGGGGTAATTTTACCCTTTTTAACAAAAAAATATTCACAAACTCGTTTTCCCTAACATTTGTCTTTCCTCACGCCCACAAACTACCTTCCTCAAAGAACTTTCAACACCAAAGCAACTCTAGTGCCCGATAACCAAAACCGTGAGCATCAAAAATCCGAAATCAAACATAATTGAATTTTGAGACCAAACCCCACTTCCAACTTCACGGTGAAACCCAACTCCAATTGTATATTTTGAGACCCAAAACCACAAATTTCCATATTAAATTGACATTAAATCTAATGACAGCTATATCTTGTGTTAGAAAAATTACGCAACTAGTTCATAATAAAACATGCACAAAAGCAACCAAGATCGAATAAATGTATATAAACGAAATACAATATACATATAGTTAAATTCATATAATGAGTGAATACAAGAGGGCTTTACAATACGCAATGGATAAAAGTTATCAACTTTCTCAATGGCCTCCGTTGAAACTCCTGGACTAAATTGCACCATTAAAGGTCAGATGCCTCCGCTAGTCCACACCAAGAAAGGCTGAATTCCGTGACGTGATGGCTTGGTCTTCAGGAACACGAGTGTCCTGTTAAAGTAAACAACACAATGGCTTTTTATACCTGTCAGGCCGGCTTACGCCCCGGTTTGAAAGCACACCAACCTCCACCGTGTCTCCACTCTTCCAGTACAAGAAAATGTGCTTAGCCTGGGAAGTACGAACACATAAGCACCAAACTTAAAAGACCTACAAAAACCATCTTGCATTTTACCACAATATCACACAACAAAGTTAATCATTTCCCAACCACACATATAATTGCTGTGAATTAACTGACAAGTATGTAACTAGAGTAAAACTCTAATTTATACTAATACATCCTCCAACTGATGCTATAATATGGAAAGTTGATGCTAGCACAAATAATCATGTGTTGGAATTGGATTTTGATGGTGAAATAATAAGGGTGTGGTTCAGAGGTGGTGTTCTTAAAGTCTTTTAGGCTTGAATTATCAGAGTGGCTAAAATTTATTTCTTTTACATATTTACCCATTTGTGTTAAGTTATCGATATTGTCTTTTATGAGGACGGTGATACAAGCACCCAGAGATTAAAGCTCATGTCTGCGGACGAAAAAGTTGTTGATTGAAGATAAGGGCTTATTTGTTTTATTTAAGTTTTTAGTTTATTAGCCATGAAATTGACAAATTGAATATTTTAAATTGTCGCTATCATGAGGCATGTGATTTTAAAAATTGGGGCTTGACAGAATTTTGGACAAAGTAGTAACTCCATAACACTTTAAAAAATTAGGATGACAACAGAATATCTAAAACATAAAGATCAATACCAAATGAGAAATATATTGACAATACGACTATTAACTCCTAAAAGTTATAGTTATTAATTGTAATAATCTTTACCCAAAAATGTAAAGTATATGCTGAGCATTTGACTCAGACTATCTATATTACCAGTGACGCATTTTTTCCCAGTCATCTCATGTGCTAATTTCAGCTATGTCGCTTTCGATTGCGATAATTGAATACGATTAATGTATTCTAAGATGAGAAAGTTTCTTATCAAGCAAACATGAAATGGAAGCCACCGTGGTCGGAATGCCCATAATGACCATGGCGCCAGTCCATTAAATCTAATAAAGATAACGTGACTGGAGACAGTGTCGTGGACTGTTGCAAAATTTTATATTTTAAACTCTGAACTAATAATGATTCTATGTCTTATCTATTACTGTTTCCATTCTACACAAATTACTTACTTTCGTTCACTTGTTTTCATTTTCTATAATTATTATATTTAGTTAATTTTACAACTTTAGACGATATACTAATTTGGAGAGGTGCATCGCATGACTTCATTTCTCCTACCTTTTTTTCAGGTAAGGATTCCTAAAAGCCAAAAAGTGTTGAAGAATAGAAAGCTACTTACCATTTCCACACTTCGATTCAATTCACGCCTGTAGACACCTATTTGAATCGTGTCAATATCATAGTTTGCATGTAAGACGTTACTAGTACTTGTTACTTGTTAGTTGTTAGTAATGAAATGGAAGCCTCTTCAATTCCATCCTTAAACAAATGTAAACTAATGAATTAAAATTAGTATTGTTCTAACTTTAATTTTCACCTTCAAAATCTATTATTTCTTCTGCTCTAAAAAAAAAATCGTCATATTAATTTTTCAATTTTTTTATACTGAACTTAATCAGATATTATTATATTTTATAATATTTCATAAAAAAATATTAGTAAAAGTTAAAAATTAAAATTTTCCATTGATTTCCATTTTTCACAAATATTATAAAAAAAACAATAAAATAAAATATTTACCGTCAAAGTTCAACTATGAAAAAATGGACGGAGAAAAGTACTTTACTAAATTACTATTATTAATACGATACTTATTATGTTACTTAATTAGAACCATACTCCATCCTTAAAAAATAATTTAGTTTCCACGTGTTGATTTTTCAAATATTCTTAAATATATTGTATACTTTTATATAAAATATATATCAAAATCTAATATTTTCGATCTACCTTACTAATTAGAATCATACTCCCAATGACAAAATCAAAGATTCGAGATCTTACAATCACAAAGGATAAATTCTTTAAAAAAGTTAAAATGCTATAAAATTAGTACTCCCTCCAGACTTTATCTAATACCCTTTTAATTTTATACAAAATTTAAGAAAAACTCAAATATAATTTTTTTTGTATATTTTTTTACTTAATTTGAACAGTCAAACATAAGCCAAGCCGACTCCACCGTCAGCTCAGCTCAGCTCAGCTCAGCCATACGAGTCCAAGTAGCATGAGGTAAGCAGTGACCAAATCATCAGAAATTACCCATCTTCGTGTCCATATCAAATTATCAATCATCATTATATAATTCATCTCACACGTTTTTTAACAAACTAGCATCAACTGCCCTCCACGTGGCCTCCCAACCCATTATAAATACTCCTCCTTCACTTGCGTCTGAAGTTTCAAATTTCAGCCAACTCCACTTCCCTTTCTACTGTTTCATTTAATAAATTAATTAAAAATAATAATATTTGTGCTTTAATTTAATAAAAAAAATAAAAATAAAATGGGAGCTGAATTGAGAATGCCTCCAGGGTTCAGATTTCACCCAACTGATGAAGAGCTAGTCATGCATTACTTGGTCAAAAGATGTGCATCTCAGCATATTGATGTCCCTATTATAGCTGAAATTGATTTGTACAAATATAATCCATGGGAACTTCCTATAGGTACTTTTAATTTGGTGAGAATCCGAAATTCTCCTTATCCCGCCATCACTTACCAGAGTACTTTTTAATTTATTTTTCAAAAACTATAGTTATTCATTCACGTCGTTAAATTTTTATATTTTTCCTTAAATAATCTATCTCCTTATATAAAAATCTTCTTGACTCCGCCATTGTTTAGAGTTTGTTTAGTTTATTATTGTTGATTAATTTTGATGGTTTGTTTATTATTTAGATTTGGCATTGTATGGTGAGAAAGAATGGTATTTCTTTTCCCATAGGGACAGGAAATACCCGAATGGTTCGCGGCCGAATCGAGGTGCGGGGAGTGGGTATTGGAAGGCGACAGGGGCTGATAAGCCGATAGGGCAGCCGAAAGCGGTGGGGATTAAGAAGGCGTTGGTGTTTTACGCCGGAAAAGCTCCGAAAGGTGACAAAACTAATTGGATTATGCATGAGTATAGAATGGCCGATGTTGACCGTTCTGCTCGCAACCACAAAAATAACTTGAGGGTGAGTTTATTTATTTAGATAGGAGGTTTTTCGAAGTCATGATTTATTATTTATGTTAATTGGTAAATTATTTGATTTGATACAGCTGGATGAGTGGGTGTTATGTCGCATTTACAATAAGAAAGGTACAATTGAGAAGAAGAAAAGTACAACCAAACTCTCCACAATCCAAGAAGAAGATGGGAAGAAGTCAGATGTCAGCATGTCGTCATTACATCAGCAACAGGAGGAACAAGATGTGTTCAATAGTGATGTTATGTACTTGGACACATCAGATTCCATCCCTAAACTTCACAACGATTCGAGCTCGTCGGAGTTCACCAACGAGGTTCAGAGCCAGCGTAAACTCAATATTGATAAGGATTTCGACAAGAATGGCCTTTTACTTCTCTCTTTTTAATTGCTGATGGCGCCATTGTCTGCCTATGGTGGAGGAGGGTACAATGGGTGATGTGGGGTTGTTCATGAATGATGAATTTGTGGGGTGTAATTATCAAATGCAGGATATGTTTATGGGGATAGGTTTTATTGACGCTATTTAGGGGCATGACACTGAGACTAAGGTCTATGAGGGTGCATGTGTTGTTCCTTAGTATTGCAATATGCAAACCTAGGAGAGACTGTTTGATATTTGTCCTATGTTCTATGATCCGTTTGGTAGATAGATACAAGTGACCATGAATCTAATCAAAGGATTAGATTTAGAGCAAAGTTGATCGTTCAATTATATTCATTTCATTTTGTTCCATGAACTTATCTTGTGGACTCGATGGAAGATAAAAAGGGTAATGAATCTTTCATCCAATTGTTGATAATATCTACCTGTATTTGTAATACAAAATTTGATATGAAGTAATAAAGAAATATTATTATGGTGTTATAAAAAAACCGAGTATGAGAATAATCAATCCGATAGGTTAGTAGTATTATAATGAGTCTATTCAACTGAGGATTATATGCTATCCATGTTTTTGAGTTACACGTAAATCATTGATGTGTCTTTAACTTATCAAATGTATTGATAGTTAGTGTTATAGTTAGCCTAGTATGTATTGGATGAAGCATATTTTGTAGCGTAACTCATTAGTTTTATGTCTGTTCATAGTCCAAAAATGAAAATGGTGGGACAGCTTATTCATTATTAATATACAAGAAAGAAGGACCCTCAAACTGAAATCTCAGAAGCTACATGATTGTGAAGAAAACAGGTTACTATAATGTGACATATGATTCAAAAGCATTCCCTGATGAAACAAATTAATCAAAACTTTCATTTCATTAATTACTGGGAAGAAAAACGTTGATATGATACAAGTGGCAATTTATATTGGATCAGAAAATTTATGAACGAGTTAACTTAGCTCCCAAAATTACAAAGGAAAGAGTGGGGAACTTTAAGGTAGGGGGAGGAGACTGGATTTGCTTAAGCTGTACACAAAACGAAAACAGAACAAAACAAAAAAATCCTGCACAGTTTCCTTATTCGAAAAGGGGCGTAATTGTGTGACCGAGGAGCAACTCTTTATGCCTCAAATGAATGCAGAGATGTCTGTATGACTATCTCCAAGCCAGATCTACACCCCCTCCCCCCTCGGCTATAACGACAAGGAATCTCGGTAGAGTTAGTTTCTGCAGCGGGCAAGTAATTGTATTTTCTGGCGTTCTGGGAAGGAGCTGATGGACCGATGGTAGCAGGACTGTTGTTAGACACACCTATATCCGAAACAATAAGATTTGTTTCTAAGATGATGGCTCGTTGAATGTCGACTTATTAATACCTTGCTCCACGCCTTCTCTCCACAACCTGTACCTTACACCTAGCTTATCATAGATCACAGGCCAATTCCACACATTTTCCCCATTGAGCATCCGGTCCTGTTGACCTAGTACTAGTCGTAGATCCTCATTCAAGACCTGCAGGTGAACAACAGGAGTGTTAACCAAAACATAATGGAAGATTGGAAAAAGTTACAATTGTCAGATATGAAATATAAGAAATAAATGAGGATGTTCAAGGTGAAATAATATGCAACACGGGGATTTTCAACCCGTTCACCATATTGAAAAGGGAACGAATTATTTGAGTGAATACTAAATTTTTTACAATAAAAAACATAGGCAGTGTAATGAGTCATTTTGACTTATTCATAGTGAAATTATTATCAAGCATAGGTAGTGTAATGCTCATTCCATTCAGTATTTATACAAATTTGGGTATTTAATACTATGCCGATTAAGAAAGTTAGAGGTCATCCCAGAAAGAAATTTTACCTTATCAGCAAAATGTCTCCATAAATATTGTATGAATGGAACATGCTTTAGCACAGGACCAAAATCCAATGACATTCTATACAGCAATCTCGTCTTCTGTCTTGATGAAGGCAAACACACATGAAGCTGGTGAAGGTGCGTTGAGCATTGCTGGGTGCTCTGTCCTTCCAGTTTTCCAGGCTTTGATATCCCAATGGTTGACAACACCATACAAGGTGGTCGGAATTCCATATCAATTGGATACGGATCCCAATAGCCTTGAAGACCCGAAGCAGGTGTTAAAAATTTGACTAAGCTGTTGAGGAAGAAAGAACTCGGTAAGGCTTCAAATAATATTATCAATATCTTCAATAAGTAAGTCAAAGGTGAAGATCCATCGCATAAGGACATAAAGGTCATTGCCCCAAGTTGAGATCAAGATTGCAGTTTCCCATGTTTTAAATGAAGTGCTCAACCAATTGTTATATCGAAAATTCCACAACGAACACCGTTTCTTTGTCTTAGATATACAAAAATATCACCACTGAACCTAAATTTCTTCATAGCTGACCTTGTCATATACCATGGTGTTTACACTTACAGCATCAGAGATTGAGATGTATGAGAACTTAATGCCAGCTACTTAATAAACAAGCCAATGCACCTTTTGGTTGTCCTATTGTCTTCAAATAGAATATAAGATGGTTGCTTTTGACACGTGGTGGTGTAACCCATCTAAGCAAGAAAATTAAATAATACCTTGGAACACTCCATCCTTTAGCAAATGTGGAAGTGTGTGTGAATGGAGCATGAGCAAGATCCAAGAGATTGTCCAGAAGAAGCCCGTGTTCCACAGGAAGTTCCATCACAATCTGTTGTTTACAAAGAGTTACAGTTGCAACTGTGAGTGTATCTCATCATTTAGAAATATACGATATAACCTGATCTTAATATAATGCACCTCAGCATGAATCTGGAATCCTTGAGGTGGCAGAAGAGAAGGTAAAGTGGCTGTGGGGGGATCACTGCCTGGCCAAATCCATATTAATCCATCCTGTTCTAAGCAGGGTAGGGATTTAATTTTTATGTCAAGCAACCTTGTCGATGGCATCTTCTCGCATTTTCCATTAGTCGAGTACTCCCACCCTTTTCATTCATAACATGGAAAATATTAGTGAGCATTATAAATCCATTGTTACATCATGCACTGTCTTCTGTACTAATTATAGCACATAAATTTGCCAAAGCAATCTCGACAAATATCCCTCAACCAAGAGACCACATATTATATCAGATTGGATCGACATATTTTGTCTGATTATCACAATATTAGAATATGTTGATTCTCACCATGATAAGGACATCGAATCCGACCCTCGTTCACTGAACCCAGGTCAAGAGGGCAGGCACGATGGGCGCATGTGTTCCGAACACATCCAGGTTTTCCATCTTTCCCGCGGAATATGACCCATGGCTTATCGAAGCAATCGATTGGGACCTGCTTACAATGTAAACGGAGAACAAAATCAATATGACGAACGTACTTAAAAAGGTGCAATCAAATTATGCTCGAAATTTGAATGTCTCCTCTTAATTTCATCTTTCAGAGAACATCTCTAGTGTAAAATATTAGTTCCAACAAACATTCTCTTCTCCACATGAGGATATTCAACCTATTATTTCAAGGATTATTAAATTTGGAATTACTTTGAGTTGACGTACCATGGTGTCATCTTTCAGGTCATTAGAAAAGGCAACTGGATACCAGAAGTTCTTTAGATGAGGACTGTATTGTTGAACAGGACCTGACACATCCAGACTTTTCCGAGGAGGCTTTCTTCTAATTGTGTCAAGAGATTCTCTGGAAGTACTCGGTGAAGGAGATTCAGATGTAGCTTCAATTGTGTCCCTGTCTTGAAGCAGCCTATCATTAACCAAGGCTTCCATGTAAGCAAGCTTATCTAAAGCAGCTGAAACTCTTGCTTCAGATATATGTACCTGTATTGTAGGAGTCAGACACAGGAGGTTAGATAAAAAGAACATGGATGTCTATAAGTTGTAGATAGCACCAACAATCTTCCTATTGGTATTTATCCATGGCCATATTTTTTAAGCATAAAGTCTTTATTTGTCATGTACAAACATAAAGAAAACATATTTACAGACCTGCTTGTGAGCTTGTGAAAGCTCGTCTTGCAAGTCTGCAAGATCTTTTTTCATGGCCCCAATAGATTTAAAATCCCGTGCCAGAGGGTTCAGTACCTCAACAACCTAGAAAAATAATTTATTTTGCTGAGATAAATATATGAGAAACAACTTGGGAATGTATAATACTTGCAGCGATAGAAGAAACAGCTGCAGATTACTGAAAACTAACAAACATTGCAGACTAATCAACCTTTTCATGTAGGAGCATTATGGTAAGAACGTCTTGTCGAGCCCGCCAATCCAAATATTGTATGTCAAATCTTGCTACTTCTAAGGAATGATAGACATCTAGAAATTTCCCTTTACTTTGGGGAATTCTAGATCTTGGATCTTCAACATCAAATAGAGTACTCCATGGATTTTTCTTGTCCACCAGCCCGCCTTGCTCTCCAAATATGGCAAGAATTCTAAATCCTCCTTTAGCGCACTGCAAATTAATAGAACTATTAATATACGCAAGCATGAATGGCACATAACCATGTTACTTATATCATGTGATATGCTCTTCTCACAGCCAAGGATCGATTTTTTACTTGTTGTTTCAATCATTTTATATCAAGATTTTAGCATCTGCAATTCTGCATCACATTTGTGATACAAGAGTAAACCAAAAATACATATAGAAGAGAATCGGATCTTTATGCTTAAGAGTGAATATGTTTCTTCCTCCTCCTCGGGGACTTTCTTTATGGATTATTATACTGATTTCATTTAATAGAGGATCAACACTTCATTTCATACGTTAGGGACTAGCATAAATATCCCTAAGACACATATACATCCTTAATACGAGAAGCCAGAAACTGAACAGTTCAGCACATCAAACAACAATCTGTGGTACTTAGGTTTTTTCTTTATCAAACAATCAGTATAAATCCACCGATGTAGCTACAAAATCTTGAATAAACCTTAATTGAAGGACAGAGATTCAAAAGATGGGACTTCCATGCTCCAGCCACAGAGGGTTATCATTTGCCACCGGCTCCATTGCAAAAACCAACTTTAATACTCTTCTGTTAAATGCTTGGATGATTAATTGTTCCTTCACATAGAAGTTAGAAGTAGCCAATTGTTATCTTAAGCCAAATGGCTCATTACACTACCTACACTTCTTATCTATTGTGAAGCAGTTGATAGTCTTTGCACTTCGTCTTGGGTCAATTCGAAAACTGCATCGATGTTATTACAAGGTAAGGCTGCGCACAATCCATCCCCCTCCTATCATGCTTAGGCGTGAGTCTCTCTTTAGAGGCACGGTGACATGTTCTAATTAATATATTCCATGACTTGTTTTAAATTGAGGCCTACACTTCTACTATTGCTAACAAAGTTCATCGGCATCAAGGCTAGAATGTGATCAAAGCAGAACCAAGTCATTTAATTCATCAATTCAACCCTTAAGCAACTGGACCCTAAACTAGTATGTCTACATAACATCACGATAACCATACTATCGATTATGGAGATATAGCCAAAACAAGAATCTTGAATCCAGAACAAACAGATGAACTAAATTGGCTTCAAACAAGCCAACAAAATATAATTAGCATATACCCTTTTGGATTTACACTTGGTTGAAGATAATCAGTCTACTATGTATTCAAAGATAGCTAAAACAATAATATTTTTATCCAAAAACATTCAGATGAACTAAAATGACTACAAATAATGCAGAAAAAAAAAACTTGAGCATACCCCTTTGGATTTACACTCAAATAACTATAATCAGTCTACTATATATTCAGAAATAGCTAAAAAGTATAAAATAATAACATTTTTATCCAAAAAACATTCAGATTAACTAAATTGACTACAAAAAAGCATGAAAAAACCAAAGTTAAACATACCCTTTTAGATTTAAACTTAGTAGAGGGATAAAAAGAGATGGGAAGCGAGAGAGCAGAGGCAGTAGCAATTGCGTTCATATCTTTCTTGCAATGTTTAATTCATTCAAAGTGGACAACTATTTTGGGACAAGAAAGAAAATAGAAGAAAAACCAAAACGTTTGCTGTTTTGTGGATTTTTGTAGATAAGAGGTGAGGACTTGGCGCGATCTCAACTGTCCTAAAATGAGTTGCCAAGTGTGCAATTGTGGGGTACTTTGTGTGACTGTGTGGAGACATGGATCTCCACATGTTTGCCGTATTCTCAGAAGAGGAGATTGTTGCTTGTGGGGACTTGTGAAATCTCATCATTTGCTTGTATTGATGGTCTAAGATATACTTTTATCCTTTTTTGTCACCTTTTTATCGTCGTCTAGATTATGGTCGATGGTAGTGGCGCCCGCCAAGGATTATAGTTAGAGCGCGTATCGAATTATCCGTTTGAATATGTATTTTATTGAGTTGGAGAATTAATTAATTATTTAATTGTTTTGGATATGGAGCAAGATCTTGTACTCGAATTCAACTCGATAACCTTTACCTTAGTTGTGAGTTGTGATGTGAGGGATTTTGGTGAGGACCTGCTGAGCGATGTTCTTCTGACACACTCCTCTTTTGAGGATCATTCCAGTAGTGAAGAACGGCGCATCCGAACGCGCCCGCTTGATGTGTTTGCCCATCTCGAATTTTATTTCGGGTCCGCTCCGTTTCTTGATTTGCCCCATTGCGCCTCGCTGCTAAGAGATGGCACTACTGGCGCGGTGACCACCCGCGCCCATCTCAAGACGTATTTTGTCCATGGCTCGTGTGTCGGCCCCACCTGCACTTACGACTGTTTGATCAGAATTTCACTCCGGGCTTCGCAAAGTCAATACCGCCCAAAATCTAATAACTTAAGCGAAACGAAAAGCATAACATTACTTCAAATGCGAGAATGAGCAAAGATTATAGAATTTCTAAGTAGCTTCTGGGTGAATAGTATTTATCATCATTCAATTAATGTTCCCTTCAAGTAGGGGGCTTTTAATGCCTTCTTTATATTAACGCAAGGAGTATCTAGCTGATTGGGCCAAAGGTACGGGTTACCCGCCTCCCATTCACAACACTATGAATAAAGCATCAATAATAAATGATTAAGTATGCTAGTTTTTTAAAAATATATTTATGCATTTTCTTTAACTTTTTAAACGGATATTTACTGGGAAAATAAGTTTAGGTATAATACTCTTTGACATTTTATCTCCGTATTAAGGAAGTCCGACCATTAAAAGATTCAAAAAATAATCGATTTAATCAAGTTTTTGAACGAATATCAAATTTCTTTAACTATCTACACAACATTAAAAGCATGTTATACCTTT
Organism: Lithospermum erythrorhizon; assembly: GCA_019722365.1. Lineage (NCBI taxonomy): Eukaryota > Viridiplantae > Streptophyta > Magnoliopsida > Boraginales > Boraginaceae > Lithospermum > Lithospermum erythrorhizon. The sequence continues at coordinate 870,219 of JADFUC010001146.1, read as the reverse complement.
TCCTCAAGTCCTTGATGTAATAAGGATACCAAATATCCATTCGACGCTCAAATGACACCCAACTTCATCAGATGCTAGGGACAAATCGCTTTCAAAACAATAATACTCCAAGACATAAGGTGCAACAGTACTTAACTCTCTTACTCGCACCCGCTACTCATCGAGCCGATTATACAGTATACCGCTTCAATTTAATGTAATCGCAAATCAAGCTCATTCAAAGAACTAACTATGCAAACTCTGAAACCACATACTACGCCTCGACTAAAAATTATTAATATGTAAAAATCGAAAAGCATTTATATCATGTCCCTACTCACCAATCCTTGTCCATCAATGCGGGGAGTCGAAACTCTTTCTCTTTCACTATAATATTCACTACCTTCAGGCTTCAACCTCACTTCTCCTCCATTTTCTGAAACGTGACAATTAATTTGGTAGAGTTATATCTCCGTTTTATATTGTCAAGCTTTTGAAAAAAAAATTATTTTTTTATAGTTGTCCTTTTAACATTATAAATAGTTTTTTTTACATTTTTAATGTACTTTTTGACTATTTTTTCTCGCCGAAATAAAGAACTAATCAAATCTATATCAAGTAAATCGATTAAATCGAATACATTTTACATTAAATGCAATTTTTTATTAATTTTTATTTTCCTTAATAGTGCTAAAAGGACAAAAAACGGAGGGAGTATTATGTAATTATATTTTGTTCATAATTTCGGTGTTTTGATCGGCGATGATAAAATCGAAGATAAAATGGGCGGCATTAGTGGGATTAGTGTTATCATTTTCATCGTTGATTATTCATTTGATGTTGACCAAGTCAAATACTGATCTCATGCAGTTTCATGCTATTGATTCTTTTAATGAGGATTTTAATTATATTAATTCGGTTCCAGCTAAGGTGATTTTATGCTAATTAGCTTAATATTATTCACTTTGTCCCAAAATGATTGTCCAGTTTTGAATTATATTAATTAGAATAGAGTGAAGGTGATTTTATGCTAATTTGTTTTATATGAATTATGTCCCGAAAAGGTTGTCCAGTTTTGAATTTTTATGGTTGAGCTATAGGATGTTTTATGTATGTTGTATGATATTTGGTGAAAAATATATAAAATGTTAGTATTATGTTATTGATTCGTTTACGGAGTATTTATGCTGATTTGTTTGATAGAAACTTTGTCCCGGAAAGATTGTCCAGTTTTGAATTTTTATGGTTGAGCTTGGATGTTTTTGTGTATGTTTCGTAATATTTGGGGAAATATATATCAATGATCTTGTTTTTAATGTAAAACCTGTCCCGAAAGATTGTCCAGTTTTGAATTTTGTTGGTTGAGCTCGGACGTATTTGTGTATGTTGTGTGATATATGGTGAAAATTGTATAGTATGTTAGTGTTTTTAGTGTAGTTTACTGTTAACAAGATAATTTTGATTCAAATTGAATTTATGTGCGAGAGCTAAGTGTACGAAGTTGTTAATTTTGGCGATTGAAATGAAACTAGCTAATCATTTTGGGATTTAGGGAGTATTAGAATTTAGTGTAGATTACTGTGCTATTGTTATTAGTATTACTTTTATCATTCTCAGAATTTAGTTATATATTTAGATTGATGTATGTGTTTATGTTTGTGCCACATTACTTTTTACGTTTATATGCTGCTCGTAAGAACTTGAAAGGATGTATTATTCGTCAAATTGGAGAATCAAGCATGAACTCGGTATATATGTATTGATGTGGATATGTATATATTTGTTTTTATATGTTCATTTCACATAAGTTTGTCCACATGTGTTTCTTTTACGATTTACAAGATTCTGGTCGAATCACCATGGTGACATTTCAAAGTGAAGTGATTTCTCCTTGAGGTGTTAGTTGCTATCAATGTCCGATATGTGTGGAGTTCAATACTTGTATATACTATCATTCCTATATACTGTTTTGCTAAATCTTTGCTTCACCATTTGTCTTCCTAACATTTCAATACATATTTTATCATTATTTTCCTTTTAACCCTCTTACTAAAGTAGTTAAGATTACCAATGCCTCCAATTAATTTTTCATGAGATGAGTTGCAGTTATTAAATAATTATTTAAAGCTTACACTTCTCTCTCAAGGGCTTGTAGGTAAATTTATATGATTTCTTAATCAACGTGTTTAGACCTAGAAAGACAAATATATAGGAACGGAAGGAGTATTAGTAAGAGATGGGTGGGGGTGGGGGATGCAATGATTATATTTATGGGGTTGATTTGATACATTTCATATATTGTTAGTATCTGTATGACTAAAGTCTTGGTTCTTCCTTATTGAGCAAAGCCTATAGTTATCTTTTACTTACTCTATTTGTTTATTCCTTGATTTTTTTCTAAGGGTGCTTGGCGTAGGAAGTTGTGGGGCCGTGTGAAAGTTTTGGAGACTCTGCAGCCTCATGCAGCTCCTAGAAGTACTTATCCTGGTAATGTTTTGTTTTGCTCCTTCCTATCTGATCTTAGGAAGAACATATGCATACAGTCGTGGTCATACTTAGATGTAAGAATGATGGTTGAATTTCTTTCTTGCGTTTCAAAAAAGTTGAGATAGCTATGATCGCCCTCTCATTTTCTTCTGCAAAAATACTCTACTCTCTGTTGGCTGATGATGCACTACGAGTCTTAATTTTTGAACTACTTCTTGTTTTAGTTGTGGTACTGATTGGCGGCTTTCGTTGTATGTTTCAGTTGTTAATGAACAGAACAATGGCTTTATTTTTGCCAAAATTTTTGGTGGGTTCGAGAGGATCAGAAGCTCGGTACTATCAGATCTCATAAAACATTGTACTTGATTTGTTTGCCTAATTTGTTTACATAAAGATGATAAGACCTCCAATTTTCTAGATCTGTGACCTTGTCACCCTAGCAAGGCTTCTAAACGCGACTCTTATTGTTCCAGAATTTCAAGAAAGCCTTCGTTCAAAAGGCATCAGGTTTTTATCTCGTTTGCAGCTAGATGTTCTATTTATCGAATAATCTGATGTGCACTTATCATTGATATCTTTGCTTAATGGTTCCTCAGCTCAAATTTCAAGAGCTTTTCATATATTTATAACGAGGATCATTTCATACAAGCATTAGCAAATGATGTAAGTATATTGAAGAATTTACCTCCAGAGTTCAAGGAAGCTCGAAAACAGAAACAATATCCAATTTTTAAGCCCAAAATTTCAACTGGTCCAGACTTTTATATGACTGAAGTTCTCCCAAAATTGATACAATCAAAGGTTGTTGGATTAGTGCTTGGTGATGGAGGATGCTTGCAGGTATGTTTTTTTCTGGCATTTGTCTGTGTTTTGCTAAACTAACCATCGTACACCTGAATCTATTGTCATATCTTACTTATGATTCGTATGGAATCCTGATAAACCTTTTGGTAGGAAAAAATTTGTCCAGGGGGGAACATTCTTAGTTAACTGAGTGTTGAACATATTCCAGTTAGGTAATCTATGTGTATCTATCATCATGTTTAGGGAGAGAAAGACCTCGGTTGACTTCCTAGAACTGGTTGATCTTTCTCCCATGTTGATCTCTAATATGAATCATGTCAAATAAGCATACACATGTTTGATATGTTTTCTCTTAGATTGGTGAGTTCAGAGTTGTTTCTTTCTATCTTACCATAAAAGAGAGATGGAAAACAATAGATAAAGAAGGGATGAGAGGAGTAGTAGACCTCTTGTATTAAATCATAAGACCAATTTAGATATCTGTCACACGTTTGCTGGATGAAGCTAACTGAGTTGTAGGTCAGGGAGGCCTGATCATCTAAAAAAAGAACATGAAGTTGAACACTATTTCTGAACAGAACTTCAAAAATTTCAAGCTTCTGTCATTTATTGACAAACAAACTCTCGCAGACTGGAAGTATCATGCTAAATGTTTTACTAAGTCTTTATCTAGATAGTTAAAAATATGTTATTCTATGAGAAAGAAAATCATTTGATTGTTCTTTTTAAAGGACAAGTTTCGTCATTTGGCAGCCTATACTTCCACCAAGCTTTGCTGAATACCAAAGGCTCAGATGTCGAGTAGCTTTCCATGCACTTCATTTTCGTCCCGAAATCATATCCCTTGGGCGTCTGATGGTCGACAGGTAAGCTGGTTCTTTGATGCAAGTACTTCCCTGGTGCAGACAAAGTGTGCAATCTTGTTATTGTTCTCAAACTTTAGAGGGATAAAACAATCAAATCTAATTAATTTTCTTTGCTAAGCAATCAAAAACCAAAATATTGCCAAATTTGTAATGCATATTAATATATGAAACTTGAAAATGTTTTTGGGATGGAGGTAGTTCTTTTTATATACGGGAGTGTGTGTGATTAGTTCCTCAATTTTTAATCTTCTCTTTCAATACTACTTGCATATACACCTTTGAAGTTATATATGCCTGCACGTCTGAGTAGCCAAAGTCTCTTATTCAATGGCATATCTTTGTAGTTTATTGTGATAATAACAGAAGTTCTTATCTATTTTATAATTTTATGCTTATCATCATCTTGAATAAAAGTTTAATCCTTAACATAACAAGAACCTATTATCTGTATTATTAATTTGTTTTGTATATCAGAGTTTAATTACTTAAATTTTGAGAAAGTGAATAATTCCTTTAAACTTGTATAGGTTAAGAGCAGCAGGTCAACCTTACCTTGTTTATCATCCAGGGCTTAAAAGAGATACCCTGGCATACCATGGTTGTGCTGAGCTTTTTCAGGTAGTTAATCAATTACGGAGTATTTTTTGTAATTTATGTGAGATCTTCACTGAATTTGGATGCTGTGGACCCGCTTTTGGTTTAGGATGTTCATACTGAATTGATCCAGTTCCGGAGGGCTCAAATGATTAAGCAAGGAACCATCAAAGAAGAACTAAATGTTGACTCACATGCTAGAAAGCAAAATGGTTCTTGCCCACTTATGCCAGAAGAAGTAAGTCTTGCACTTACCTAATTATCTAAGGCTTCTCAATATGATCTTTGTAAATTGTAACTGTATCATTATTCTTCATTGTCACATCTTGATTGCATGATCAATTCCAAACTGATAGTTATTACTTTGTTTTGACGTCTCATTGGTAGGTGGGACTACTTCTTCGAGCAATGGGTTACCCTCCTAGAACGAGAATTTATCTCGCAGGTTCTGAAACATTTGGTGGTCAACGGATTCTGATTCCTTTACGTTCCATGTACACCAACTTAGTGGATCGAACTTCTTTGTGCAGTAAACAAGAATTGGCCAATTTAGTTGGGCCAGAAACGGCACTTCCTATAGATCAAATGTTATCTCCACCTGCAAAAATTGATAAGCAGCTGAAAGAAGATTGGGATAAAGCTGGTCCAAGACCCAGGCCCCTTCCTCCACCTCCTGACCGCCCTTTGTATACATATGAGAAGGAAGGTTGGTATGGTTGGGTAGCTGAGGGAGATTCTGAGCCAGATCCTTCACAGGCTGATCTGAGGGATCAAGCACATAGGTTATTGTGGGATGCTCTTGACTATGTTGTGTCGGTGGAAGCTGATGCATTTTTTCCAGGTTATGACAATGATGGTAGTGGATCCTCAGACTTCTCCAGTTTGGTAATGGGACACCGGCTTTACGAGTCTACATCTGCAAGAACGTATCGACCAGACAGGTATAAGAGTTTTCATTTTTTTTAGTTGTCAACTAGTAGTGAGCTGGATAATGAAATCTGAACGATATGTCCATGGCCTTAGTTACATGGAGCAAGATTAGCTTGATAAGAGTAGAAAATTATGTTAAGTAACAATATAAAAGATCATTACTTATAAAACAGGAAATATCTAGCATGTAAATGATTCGTCGAACTTTCATTTATTTTTCTTTGTTGCTAATTTGGTAATGATAAATCAAAACAGGAAATATCTTGTTGAGCTCTTCAATAGAACCAGTGACCATCTGTACTATCCACAACGGAATTGGACCCTCTCTGTAAGGGAGCATCTTAACGAAAGCCTAGCTGTTGAGGGTCTTTTGCGCGAGTCTCGCCTAGGGTCATTCCTTTCTCATCCAATCCAGTATTGTTCATGCACAACGATTAAGACAGCAGAGATGATTCAGGGTGAGAGAGATGGCAATCTCCAGCTTCTGTTTGAAGGGTTAGATGAGTGCCCTGAATCAATAAAACAGGCTCGGAAACCAGCTATTTCGCAAGATGGAAATGCAGATGAAGCTGAATCACAAGAGGACGGTGCAGATTCAGATGCACAGCTTGACGAAGAGTTAAAAAGCACCAGTACCGATCCGACCTCTCAACAGGATGAGGAAATGGACCCTGATGATTAATTGCTATATCACATCACCGGTAGGGAAAGTCTAAGAAATCTTGACATAATTTTTTGTAGACACATTCGGAGATTTACATTGACTTTGTTCTCCAGTTCATCGGTGATCAGGTTCAGAACTATTTCAAGATTGTCTAAATGAAAACCATAACCATTGGACCTTCTCAGGCTGGAGGCGAGTTGAATTTATTCCATGAAAACTGAGAAGCAGGCGAAAAAAGGAGGTGGCCCTTCATCGAAGTTAGGTGTAGTGTAGGATTCATACATACAAATTATATAGTTAGATGTAGGTTTGAAGGATTGAGACATACGCTTTTGGATATTATGTCTTCTGATAGAACAGAACAGTTACTCCATTAAAAAAATATAATTTATTTTTAAAATTTGAAGGTCGACTCTTCAAAGTTGCATATCAATTAATACATTAAAATTTCATAATTTTGACAATTGAAAAATAAACATAACAATCTTTTTGGGATAAAGGTAGTGCCAAAATTGATACATCACATGATATATACATGATATTTCACGAATTCCTCTTAACTTAATAGAAAGATCGGCATCATACTATACATGATCCTTAATTTATGTAAGTTCACATAATTTATATGCTCAGTGCTAAACACCATTTGCAAGCACCAATAATACACTTGTTACGCTAAATCTTAGGTTAGTTGGGTGCTGGCTTTCAGGATTGGTAATATTAGAGTGCTATTACATAACATCAAGCATTGTCTCCACTTCTCTACTTCATGTTTTTCTTCTACTCTTCCTACCAAACTGAAAACACATAAATGAGACATTTCAGGGACGACGCGAATAATTCAAATGCCAGAAACATTACATATGGAGTTATAAATGAAATTTTCAAATATGGCCAATATGGATATTCTACTATGGAAATGATAATGCTAAAACACATCATTGCCCGATAGCATTCCAAACACATTAAACATTGTATCATGCAATGCTACCATTGAACTAAAATCATGACGAACAATCTGTGCACTGTACAATGAAGAGAAATGCATGCGAAAAAAGGTAAAGACTGAAGAAGAAAAGTAATAATATCTTACAGCGCCCATGCTAGTATTGATGATTTCAGATGCTGATGTATCAGTCACACCTTTGTTTCTCTTCTTAATATTGGCTGCATTCAAACCTATTGAGATAACATTTTAAATATGGTCATTCATCTTGAACATAACAAAATAAGCTCTACATATCCAACAAAGCCACATGTCAAGGCAAAGTGGATAATGAGTTCCTTCATGACGTCTTTAAAAGCCTTAGCAAAGCGGGTGGCGCTATTTTGGAGAGTCAGATGCACCTAGAAATCTTTGAAGAGGGCTTGGATGTTCTAACTATAATTGTTGAAGTAGTTAAATTAGTTACTAGGCATAATTGCTGGATCTTGTACTTGATAAAAATGATATAAACCACTTTAATTAGTTAACTCCTGATGTTGCCTACTCATGATAGCATGAGAAACTGTACAATGAGGAGTTCAGCAACATACCAACAGGATATAAAGATTATAGGGAAAACGATGGTGGGGTCTTGATTAAGGGAATAAGAGACGATGGTAGACAAATAATGGGAAGTTTTACCTCGGAACAACTATACCATTATTCCAATATACTCTGATTTTATGATAGAAAACAACTAATGGTGTACAGCACCATTACAAAATTTGTGACTCTTGAATTAAGACATCTCATATAGTTATAAAGCAAAACTTCTTTACTACATTACCAGGCAGTTTACTTGGGAAGTTCTCCTCGCTCTTTGATAATTTCTGTTGTTTGCAGCCATATGAGTGATGTTCATCAGCTTTTGTTTGACAGCTTTCAGAAGATCTCTCCAAATTATTGCTTCAAAAGTTCAACTCAGAGGTTAGCTACAGACAGCCAGATTTAACAAAAGGAAGAAATAACTTCTCTATAACTAGTTTTGAATCCTGGTTTTTCCTTCTATACATGGTAGATGTTGGCTAGGGAGTCCGACACTGGTGTATACTATTATTGATAAATTATGGTATTTCAATATTACTAATGAATACCATTATCGATCAATTATGGTATTTCAATATTACTACTGAATACCATTATTGATCAATTATGGTATTTCAATATTACTAGTGAATACCATTATTGATACAATACGATATTTCAATACTGTTGCCGCATATTACTTACAAAATTTTGAAAACATGAAAAATTCACTTAAAATATGAAATTCAATTGTGAGGATATAACTTCTAAGTAAGCATCATGCTTACACTTTTTTGTAAGCACCCAAGAAATAACACAAGAATCTCAGACATTCTCAGGGAATGTATAAGGATAAGTTTACTAGGAACATAATTGGAGAATAATCAAAATTCAAGCTAACAGGCATACATAGGTACAGAAAGGCATAGAGTGGAAATATGAAGACCACAAGCAAACAAATTACCAGTTCAATGGTTGGAGAACTCTCGGGCCCTGTAGATAAAATAAATAATAAAAACATAATGATCAGTAATAGCACATAACGTATGGGAGACTCAGTGACTTTTATACCTCAACATCAACATGTTTATGAATTGACCCAAGAGTGAAGTGCAAACAACTATGCGTAAGTGATAGATGAGTTATTAGAGAAACAAGATCAGAAAGGTAAGCAATCAGGGTGAAGATCAGTTTTTGTTCAGTTCAATGCAAAAAGAAAAAAGAAAAAAACCGGAAATAAAATAAAATAGAAACTAAGATATTTGGACGAAGACCATAGGGGGAGAGAATGGCTGCCTATTGATTACACCCACACACACACAAAACTTAAGGAAAAAGAGAAAAAGATGTAGTTGGCTGCTACTACAATCAACAATACCTTTTCCCCAGTAGATTTTACGCTAATCTCCCACTGTTTCCCATCCAAACTTATAACATCAGCCTCTCCACTTTCGTATGTTATCTGTCAAAATGTATTACACTTAATAACATGTTAACTACTCAAGAGTCTAATGGAGAGGCAGTATGCTAACACAATAGATATGTGCAAGTGCACATGCCGTCGCCACGGAATTAAAGAAATATATATATGTGCATGGAATTAAACAAATACAGCAAATCCACGCATAAGGTAACAAATCAAAGGAAGAAGTCTCACGAGAATTTTTATTTTCCCATTTTAAAACAAGACGTGGCTTCCAAGATAACAGACGATAGAAGTAAGTTCCTTAAGAGATCAACCTGTAGATTCTTTACAAAAAAAGATAGATTTTACACGAGGATCATTGCAAAAGTAATTTACTTGGACTTTCTAAACTATTCTTATCCAAAAAATAAGGTAACAACAAACTCATGTGTCACTCAAGAGAAGGTTGTGTTAGTTGGAAAAAAAAAGAAAACAGGATAATTTCTTTATCATCGAGTTTCATACAAGAGAAGTTATGCAAAGTCATAATGTCTTCTAAGCTGTCTTCTTTACAGAGAATTGTCTTATAGTATCGAATGCAAATGTTGAAAAACATATGCATGACCTCACCTTGTAGGTTCTAGCTTTAGGATGGAACTCATCAACAGTGCCTGCATGATAGCTGAGGGGGAATGAAGTTGACAATAAGCAATGATGGATGAAATAATAATAGAATTAATATTTGTTGATTCTCACCACTTCTCAATTGGAGACCACAGGTTAATACGGTGTCCAATTAATGATCTCCCCTTCTTATGAGTTCCCTGAAAAGTCATGTGGGAGTTAAACCTATAAAATAAAGTTAATAAGTTGGCGTATGTAGCCCAAACCTCCCCTTAGATTTAAGATTTATATTTTCAGCTCCAGACACTTGAGTGTTGATACTGTTGCACTTCAAAATTACATCCTCTTTCAATCTAGAAAATGAAAATTCCTTTGGCATAACTGGTAGACTATCATTTGTCAAGGAATTAGAGTTCCCACATGAATCCAGTTCATGAATCCAGTCCACGCTCCTCTGAATTGCGGGAGGTGAGTCAGAATTCCCACATGAATCCAGTTTACGCTCCTTTGAATTAGTAAGCTCATCACATATAGTAAAAGGTTCAGCTCGGGGTTTGCAACCATGAATAGCATTCTCATCCATATTTCCGTGCAGCTCTTTTTCAAGATTGCATGCATCTTCTACATTAGCCAATAAATCAACTTTTTTATGTGACACCAATGGCAACTTGCAGTAAGCTGTATCTGTTGGTAGAGCTTCGTCATCTTTCTGTAATATATGCTTAGAGAGAGCACCCGCGGCCTGACATAGTAATAGGAAAATGATTAAATTGCTCATCTAATCTCATAACTACAGTTAGAAGCTGACCCGCGGCCTGTGAAATCTGAGTTCTAAATTTGCGAATCAACTTCTTGGAAAAATTTACATCCATTCCTTGATGTATTGAAGAATAGGCACTAGCCTGCATGAGACAACAACGAAATAGAATGTTTCTTATTCACAATTTCATATTGTACTATTTAACTCCATTATCTTTTCCATGTACACTAGCTTTAAACATCGATGATGGCAGAAATATTTGTCCAGGGGTTAGATTTACAGGAACACTGGTACAGGTCATAGCTTTTAATATTGACAGACCAAAATCTGCCAAAATGTGTAGTCTCTGCATAGTTGAAGAAAAAGATGATGATCACTGCACCAAATATTAACACCTCAATACAGAAGAATAGATTTCTAGAGAAAGTAGAATAATTACGGGGGTCATCTCCTTGTCAACACAGTCCTCAGCAAGCTTAATTGCATGAAAGATACTCCTTAAAAATGACACGGTCTTGTTGATGAGATCCAGATTATTATCCACAAAACTAGGATTGACCAAAGCCTCTAAAGAAAAAACAAGTGGTCTGCAAAAGAGAAAGACAAAGGACATCAACACTAATAACATTTACATTTCTTATTTGAAGTATCTCCTTAGAAATGGTTCAGAGAAATGAAAGGAATTAGAGGGTATAGATACCTGAAAAACTCAGCAACATGCTCTTCAACTTGACTATCCATATTGGGGAAACTTGTATCGTGAGCGAGAACAAAAACCAAGTATACGACAACATATAGAGGATAATCAGTCACTGCTACAGTAGAACTCTGAATTGATGGGGATGCCTTTCCATATTCCTTGATAAATCGTTCCGTGTACTTCCATAACTAGAATGAAATCGGCATCAGCATATATACAAAAAATTAGGATACAGCTTCGTAACTTTTATACATGTGAGGCATACATACAGTGTCCTGCAGATCTCCAGAGCAGTCTACGGCTGTGACAAAAAATGCACATGCATATCTACTTGGTAACATACGCCGCGATAGAAGTTTGTCGATCTTACTAAGTAGTGGTCCGCTTAACAGAGATGAATGGTCCTGGAAAAAGTCCTCCAACAAGGAACTATTATTAGACTGCAACAAATGGTGATGCTCAGACATACAAAAATATTGAATAGTAATATCATACATATATAAATAGTACGTCCAAATAAGCTATTGCTACAACTTTAAACTAAACACATAAAACAACTAGTGCTATTTGGGTTTACCCCCCAAGAAAACTTAAAAGGGAAATGATAAACTACAACACGTCATATATTGTGCTTAGTTACTACAAATGTTTGCAGTAAGTCCATTAACTAAATTCCTTGAAACCATTATGCTGAAATTAAAAGCAAGACGTTTTAGAATAAAGAAGGAACAAGATTTTCAATAGTGTCTGAACTCATTACAAAAAAGATAATTTCAATTTTATCAATAATCATTTTGATTGATAGACTGCTTTACCTTGGCCACCAAAATGGCAAAAGTGAAAAGTTGTGGAGAAATGTGCAAATCCCATCTTCTTGAAAGCCGAAGAACGGATTTGGCTGCAGCTAATTTGATGAAGTTCTTATCAGAATCACTGCAGAAAGATTAAGTACGCTCATCACAAACCCTCTTGCAAAACTTTGAAGGAAATATAGAAAAATGAAAATGGCTCGCAACGATAACCTACAGCAAAGCATTTAGAAAGGACGCAGAATTTGAAACTAAATCTCAAGGATGATAAGAATCGGTATCAGCTAGAAATTCAGATATCATAAACAATAGTCTAGCATGTGGCAAGCTGAGTTCAAGGAAGAAAGCTAAAAAGGATCAACGGATACTGGCACCTTCGATTTCTAGGGGCTAGAGATACAATGAAAAAATAAGGTCATGTTTACTAACATTATTCAATAGACTTCATGTAATGAATGACGTTTAAGATCATGCTAATGAAGGAAACTAAATGATTTTAAAGCCAACAGTAGTATTATTCTAAATAAAAAAATGGAACAAATGGTTGGAAAGGCAGTACTAAGTAGTCAAAACTATTGAAGTGCTTAAAAAGCTTGTTGCTTCAGACCATACCAAGTGACCGAACCATCAGAATATTCACCCTTCTGAAGCATTTGAAGAACAATGTCCAACAAAGGAGTGATGGGGCGAGTAACATCAGCACGTTTATGTGGCAGAAAACTCCTCACAAGTGCTTTGAGTGCATAGATCTGCAAATATTATCAGGATGAAAACAAAAAATTAATATTTAGTAGCAACCTTGCCAAAATTAAACCCAGTGAAAGTAAATTGTTTTGATTACTTCTCCAAGAATGAATGTTAGGTGGATCCCTAGGTAATATCTTTATGAGGAATCATGGCCAGGATTGTCTAATTAAATCCCAGCAAACCTACCGGGAACCTTTAATATGCACAAAAGTGATTAGAAGTTTACTTGAGTATCCTCATTTTCAAGTACCTAGAAAATTCTTCGCACAGCATTCCCAGGTATTGGGTGGTGTTATATCAAGTCATCCCCGTCCCAATCCTTTAGGTCTCCAAACAATTTGCTTTGAACAGGATACGATAAAGCCAATTTCAAGAATTTTTATTTTTGAACTGATGTTGAATAGATTACCTTCAGCTTGCAAGAATGGCTGCAGTAAAAGTTTTTATCAAGAAAATCCAAGTCAGTGGACATGTCATCCTGCACCACAAATCAAATGATTAAAATAAATGAAAAAAAGGAAAACATAAAATTGGAAAATGGAAGCCAAGGCAAACTCAGGGTTACATTGGTTACTTTTAAGAGTATGTCATATTATAACAAACACTCCATCGGCTTGGGATTCAAACGTTGAAACTGAGTGTTGAGCAGCACAGCCTAAAGATTGCAAGCCAGCTGCAGAATTCTGGTCCTTTTGTAGAGAATGAAACAGTACCTATAAAGGTCAAAAGAAAACAAGGTTTTATCGAATGACCAGCCTAGTTTAACACTGAATTACCAGTTGAAGGCTGTGATCCATAACTTCACATGCAACCAAAAAAAAGAAGAAATAACTGTGGTTTTAAACACCAGTTCACGAGAACAGAACAAATTATTGCTCAGAGCAGCCATGCAGGTTTTGAAGAAAAAATGCTATCTATGACTGTTGCATGGAAGTTGTTATGAATAGTTCATTCAGTTAAATCAGTGTGACCATATAGCTTTGGCATCATAAATAGATGGGGAAGGAAGTGCTCAGATTGACATACAACCCCCTACAGGTGCTCTGTGCTTCTATGTTCGTTGAAATAATTTACTAGAATCTGCATACGAGTGTGCTTATTCTTAGTGTAATGTAATATATAAGCGTTAAGTATTAATTACATTTTCAACTAAAGACGAAGAAACTTTCTCCAGAATATCTAAATACATGTTACTACCCGAAAGAAGAATGGTTTATTGTTCGAGCAGGTGAATCAGTTAAAAAGGGTATAAGTGGAAGATCCATAAAACATCAAATCTGAAAATGTTCCAACCTTGAATAACTTTGAGAACATCAATTGCATTCTGGTAGCAGCTAATTTGGCAATGGCAGATACAGCAAGTTTAGCCTGTGCACGTGTTCCCTCCAGGCAGAGCCTCTCCAAGAATGGGTATATGTTACTACAAGGACAAAAGGTGGGTTTTAAATTTAGAATCTGGATGGTGGTAAAGTAAGAATAGATTCATTCAAACTACTTTGACAGAATAGGTACTAAATAATTTTGTTAGCTGTTTGAAGAGCTCACTAGTTCAATTGGAAAAACGCCTGATACAACACCAGAAGACAAGGGTCAAAGAAGTAAGAAAATCTCCAAAAAATGGTGACTACATTATCTTATTCAATAATGGAATCCTGACTGGAAACATGCTTAGGGTTTGATACTTTAATAACTTAGTAGCCTCCAAATATTATGCAAGTTATAAGAAACATCAAGGGACTGACATGCCCTATGTTCCTAATGTAGGTGAATAAAGCTTAAATATATAGACTAAAAATTCAAGAAACCCAATATTAGTTACTACAAAATGCACGGGTTTCATGTTTCTTCAGTTTACTAACAGCAAGATATATAAGGCCATTTTCTTATAGTTCTTCAATGTACTGTCGATAGTTATTAAGTCCACACACATCACTTTCATCCTGATAAATTAAGCAGTTTATTGTATTGATAAAGGTTTATGTTTCTCCATTTCAAATCAAATTTGCTGATAGTGAAGTAAATTATTGGCAGTCAAAGCAGTGAACAGTATATAGTCAAGGTTAACACTCAAGTGGTGAACAATTAATAAAAACAGGGGAAGAGAGAATTGAACAGATCTGTTCCATGATAACACGTGTTTCAATATGAAGTTATATCACTTGAGCAGCATCTTTATGTCCAGTAAGAAAGCAAAACAGAATATTGGTGTTACCAAAGCTTGATAGGAAAGGTGGATCCTTCTTTTGCTAAAATCTGAAGTAGCTCATCATTGAAAGGAATACTGCCGTTTTCTAATAAGGACTGAAACTTCTCTTCTGAACCTCTCAGGAGTGAAGGAAAGATACTGATAACAGCCTGGATAAATAAAGCTAGTCAAAAAGATTGAAATATGACATTATAACTTCAATTTTACAGATTAAAAAAGGCGAACTGTCTCTAAATGCCAAACATCATAAATATCTATAGTTTTTAGTGGGCTAATCTGATACATCTTTCAGGAAGACGAGAATTTCCTGTTTTCCTACTGTGAAGTGTTGAGGAAAAATAACAGGCATGTCACCACGATACAAACACCATATGAGGAATCATATTACTTGGTCCTCTGAAAAACGCCTTCAGAAACTCTTGACAGCTGAGGCACACACAATCCTCAACTGCAGAATCGTCTAAGATGAAAATGTTTCTCTAAGTAGCTCAAGCTACAGTAATACAGTGCTACCTTTTTTCTATTTGTTGGGAGTTGGAGGTAATGATATCTCATTACAAAAAATGTAACAAGCATATCAGACAATAAGGAAATAGATGCCTCACTGAAGCATTGAACCACATATCTGGTGAGAACATGTTGTATGCATCAGAGAATAAAACAGATCCAAGTCTTGGCTTATCTAAGATCCTAAGCAGCAATCTCGTTGAGGACCTACGCTAGCTTTAGAACACAAACTGTACAAGTCTTATTCCCACTATTGGTCATTTCCCACGTACTTGGTACTTTAAGGGCAAGAAGAATATAATTTCGATAGGTGTATCTAAAATTGCAACTGAAAGAGGACAACAAGCTTTATAACTTAATAAGAAATTCTATTACCAAAAGAAGCTGAGCACAAGAATCCTTGGTATTCTTCTCTCCAGATATATGACCAGTTAAATGGTCTATCATTAAGGAAACCTGCTCACTAGAAAATATGATGAACATGCACTTCATAGAAACTGACTTCATGAACTTGAAAAGTGGATTGCTCTGTCCAATTGTTTTCAAAAAGTTATCCTGCATGAACGATGAGGACATAAGCTCATAAGTACATTCTTGCAAGATCAATTTACAGGAAAAGATAAAATAAAGTCAGAAAAAACCAAGCAGCACATCCTGAACTCTAAGAAACTCAAAATCATGTATGATTTCAGTTCCTGAGTTTCACACATCCTGGGTTTTAGGTACAATTTAATAACATTACAATAGTTCCAATCCTAGTAAATCAAAGTTAGCTGATGAAACATAAATGTAAACACAATCTCTCATCGGCAAGAATCTAAAAATGGCAAACCATACCTTAGAAATCTGGGCATAAGTCAGACTCCCTTCATTTAGCAGCTCTGCAAAGGCATGAAAAATGCATGTGTCCTTCGTTGCATTCAGTCTATGGAAATAATCTTCAGCTTTGGCAGGATCGGGGAAGAAAGCTGACAACTTCAGAAATGAAGATTTTATTTCACTTTGCATTTCTTTATACTGATTTTCCTGCATTACCGCAATATTTTCACATTAACAGATGATTTGGGTATAGTAGGTAGTAGGAAAATAAATTTTAACTTTTTTATACAATCTTTGTCACGTATACATTTTCCGACTCAGCCATAAGAAACTAGTGCTGATCTGCTGCTTGATACTTGTTATAGGCTTTAAACATCAAAATGACACATACATCAATGTAGATAGTACTATCCTGAATTGAATATACGTGAATTATACATTTATAATCCTGAATTGAATATACGTGAAATATACATTTATAAAGGTGTCTCATACATAATACTCTTGTTGTCGATGCAGGAAACACACAAAAAATCCATAAAATCGAATACTGTATACAAGAAAGAGGGATTGATATTCGCCCTTTCTGCTTTTGTTCCGAAGCCTTAGGTAAGCTTTCATCTCATTTTGCAGCCTGAAAGAATACGAACCCCATAAGAAATAACACTGTGCAGTCACACTATCAGAATTTAGAGACAATACCTTCGTTTATGAGATAATATAAGTTTTAATGCCTTCAAATGAGACGGTGTAAAAAGTGATGACATGAAGATCCAATGCTTAGTTCTCTCTTCAAGTGAAAGTGAAGGGGGGAAAAGATCATCCTCCAATACAGAAATCATGCTTGGTGGCCTGAGAACCATGCAGATTTAGAGTTTAACTTCATACTTAGTTAAAGACGTATTCTTCCATCTGCCATAGTATACGCATGATCACCTAAATTCATTCAAGCTTTTATCATTGCAAAGCATCAAGATTTTGCATGGTATCTGTTCAAACTGATCACTCGAATCCATGACGTCTCCAGCACAATGTATGCAATATTGTTGATACAGTTCCAGCAACTTCCGCAAGGCCTTCCTCCTCACAATTGCCTATATAACAAGAGACGCGTAGAAAAAGATCACAGAATGCATAAATATAGGGCAAAGGTTTTCCCACTCCACTTTTTGATAATGGCATTCCATCTCTTTGTTATTTTGGATCCAGTTTTTCACTACAAGTGGAGAGTCATTTTCAACAAGTGGTGTGGGAAATCATTACCTAAAATGTATCACATGAAAGCATTTTGATAGCAATACCAACTTTTTTGTCACGCATGCGTTCAGCTACTTTAGATATCAGCTCAAGATGCATGGTCTTAGGTTTAGCAATTAACAGATCACACACCACAGAAACTGCTTCTGTTCTCACTCTATCATCAATATCCAAAAGGCGTGCCTCAATAGCAGCTGTTTGATAAATATTACAAAATCAGACAGATTCAATCATAATTACACAACCACAGCATGCTACTGAGAAGATAATTTGCAAGAGCTCACCAAGAACTTCAAGTGCTTCTGTCCCTAATGGGTTGGTAATGTAGAAAGTTTTAGCGCATGAAAGAGCATTAAGTCTTACTTCAACAGACTTGTCAGAGAATCTATTCAAAAATTCTATAAAAACATGGCGATAATTTTGACCAATGCAATGGCCAGGCATTGCAAACAGTTTTCTGATCAAGTTGAGAGCTTTTATGCGGACATCAACCTGATCTGTCTGCAAATACACGTTACTTAAAACACAAGGTTCCTGAAATATCAAGTATCATACCATTATATAAATTGCAACAAAGAAATTACAAACCAGTAGTTCATGAGTCAAGCTAGGAATGACAGATAAAAGCATCTGAGGAGCACAACGAAAGATCTGAAGAATGATTTCATGGTGAAGTTCTTTCAAGTCAGTCTTGACAGACTCCTTGTTCAGTATACAAGATCGTAGAAACAGAGAAATCATGTTCTCGAGCTTTTCACCACAACTTTGAATGACAGAGACAGCAAGCTTTGTAGAAGCCGATGTACCCTGCAGAAATAAATTTGAACGTAAGTGGAAGTGCTTAGTAAGCTAAGAGAACCACAAATCAAATATATGTTTTTGGCAGCTAATTGAGAATATCAAGTGTTAACCAAACAATGCATCAACTTTCTACTTGGAGGATAACTTAATTGAACTTGGCATGGACTATAAAGCCCCAGCCAAGTCTCATCACTATATTAACACATATGTCGTCATGGCCATCAATCTAACATAATTGCAGGACTGAACACTCCAAGATCATGCACGCTTAACTAAATGATTGGCCCCATAATCATATGATTGGTCCCATAATCGTTCTACAATCATTTATCAGGCATGGTCCCTGATTTCTCTTATACAGATACATAACAAAAATAGTAGAGTATTTCAATGATGTCAAAGTCATCCACTGCAAAAGTGATATTGAATGCCATGTCATTCCCTTCAAATCCCATACATATATATTCCGAATAAAATTGTTATCCCATAACATTACCGTAAAATAAATTTTCTGACAGATAACTCATCTAAAGTAATTTGAATCGGATCTGCCAATTACCTCAGCTTCCTTCAGATTGCGAAGTATTACATCTAACAATGGCTCAAAAACATTTCCTTCTAAAATAAGATCCCCAGATTCATTCTCTTGAACCTTTTCCTCCAAAATACGCGTAATGATAGAGGTCATTGCAACAATTGAACTTGGAGGATGTTTCTCCCTGCATGAAAATAGTTAATGTTATATTAAAGCTATAAATTTTGCTCAATTTCACCCTCACTTAAAAGTGAATGATTCTTGTGAGTATATAATACAATAAAACACTTGTGAACTAGATGAGTTTTTATGGTAAGCTCATTCACAAAATCCACTTTATAACCTGATAAAGTCGAGAGAAAATCCATGTGTTCTACCAATAAATAAGTAACTACAAGCGAGTAGGATCTCGTTCAAGACAAAAATGAGAAAGTCAGATGATATGTGTATCTATTATCAGTCAAACTTTAGGACCAAATTAGGAACAAAAAACAATAACATGTCCCCAATGCCTCTAAAGTGGCTTCAGCCTAAGTGGGGAGGGGGATTGAGATGGATTGTAGGCAGCCTTATTGAACGAACCGGACCTAGTTAGCTTATGATTTGTTATTTATAGGTTGATAGTGTTTCTATATGAATAGGAGTCATTGTATATACTATATACGGAGTATAAAAGTCAAACTCTAGGTTATGACGTTTGAAAAAATATTATACAAAAGTAATTTCTCCTCTGCCCCTGTTTCTCACGTTGTCTTCTCTATCATCATCCTCTGCTAGCTATCTTCATAATTAACAATACAACGTCTGCAATAACAGGGAGGCTGTTTCCGAATTGACCCAACATGAAGGGAAACGACTATCTACTACTTCACAAGAGATAGGAAGCTTACTTACTGTAATGAGCCATTTTGATGTAATTGTGACTAATTCTGAAGGACTATTAAAATGGCTAATAGGGAATTATATGGAAAAAATTACCTGACAACATTAAAGAAGGTCTTGAACATTTTGATAACTAAATCATCACAGCCAGTGTCTAGCATCAGCAAGTAGAACTGAAGTTTTGCAACAGTCTGCAATAGTTCAATCCTTTTCGAGAAAAAAACATCCTTAAGCTTGGTAAGGTCGTCAAAAATGCTTATAAGAAGTTCAAACGTGTCCTGCAACAACATCCAGGGAAAACTAAATGTTAAGTCGGATAATTGTGTCACATAAAAAGAAGAGGAAAAAGCTTGTAACTCGGTAACATAGGAGTATAGGACAAAGGGAATATTCACCCTAAGAACTTCATCTTCAAAACCAGGATTTGGAGCGAGCACCCTTATTATTTCAACAAAGCAGAAACCTACATAAAGTCTTATCTCTTTATCTCCATGCTGAAGCAGGCTATGTTTAATAAGAGAATCGCTCAACGGCTTCATGAACCTCCTCAGAGTATCCGACTGTTTCAGTTCAGGAAGAGCATCTGCAGCTTGCTGCAAGAAAATTACATGCAAAGTGAAAAGATTAAAAAGGGAGTGAGGAAATCAAGTCAATAGTAATTTGTTACTTGTGAGTCCTCGATAGGACAAACGTCCTCGTATCTAAAGCTTAAATTATATAAGGAGTTCCCATATCCAAAGCCCATAATCTACTTGCAAGTTTTGATTCAATTATTATTGACACAAAAAATGAGCTCTCCACCCATTTGCAACAGCAGTGTCATTATGTATTTCCCATTAGGGTTCTCTTTCAGCCGAAGACTGGAAGACATCAAGACATCAAAATATGATCCATTTTTGCTCGAAGAGTTAAAATCTGTCAACGTCTATAGATCTCTACATTTAGAGTGCGCAAGAGTTGGCCATTACTTTCTACAAGTTATACTACGGCTTTCTTACTTCGATCAACTTAATATATTCCAATCAAACATAAGTTCACAACATTTCATAAGCAAAACAAAAAATCATCTAGTTACAACAAACTTAATAAACAAAACTTCTAGTAACATTTAAGAAGAAAATTTGAATCTACTACTCTAACATTTAATTAAGGAATTATACCATAGCTTAAAAGCCTTTTCACACATATCAACATCGACAATTTCATAACGATGATTCATATCACATAAATTATTCATATATTCATGAGAAATTCTACCGATCTACTTTTCATTAAGGAACTGTACCATAGTTAAAAAGAATTCAAAGCATATCTACATCAACAACTTCGTATCAATCTGTAACATGGTATAAATTACACGTATATTTCCGTGAAATTACTACTACCTCCATTTCAAAAATAGTCAAAGATCAACAAAATTTCAAACGTTAATTAACAAGTTTAACACATTTTGATATTATTTTCATTCAAAACTTAATAAATTCAACCATAGAAATTCAAAACTAGAGGATATTTTTTAAATAGCCTAAGTATCACAAAAATTACTCACAGATTTCTGATAAATTACAACTGACCTACTATTAATTAAAAAAATTATATATATAACTCAAAAACATTCATACACATATCGACATAAAAAAATTCATATTAATAATTTAATATCACATAAATTACTTAAATACATTTCTAATAAATTAGTAAATTATTGATTAAATTAGTTGTCACTTACTTTGAGTAGCTTAAGTATAACATCTTTGTTAGGGCGAGTTTTGTAAGCTCCGAGTTTATTCCCGATTCGAAAAATCGACTCCGCCATTGTTTATTTAACCCTAAATTGCTCTGATTTCACTGTGTGTAAAGTGTGAAGCAAATGTGTGAATTGTGTGGTTGTTTATTGTTTTGTTGGAGTATTGAAATTGAAGATGGTTTCAGTTTTCCCGCGAAAGTACACGCATCCGTCGGAATATAGCAGTAATGTTTTTTTTTTAATGCTAAAACAAAATGATTGTACAAAATCGCATTCGGTTTAACGTGTGGATGCGTGGAAATATATGCTTTTGAAATACGTCCACCTTTATGATTTGCGGAGTGTGGGTTTGTTAGCTAAACAGGTGGGTTAACTAGATCGAGTCAAATCTTTGATAAGGTTCAACTTGAAAACTCGATTCAAGTTGTTCAAATAAAACTTTATGTTATTTTTAAACTCGAATAATTTTAATCCGACTCGGTGTTGTATATTATATACTCGGGAGCCGAGGCTGCTTAAGGACGTAATGCTTGTGGAATTACTTGTACAAGGCGGGGGGCCTAGACCAACCCACACATGCATAGCGGATCTGAGTCTTTATAGTAGACGACTGACGACGGTGCAAACCTTGGAAGTGTACATTATTTTATGATTCTTGAACAGTTTTTACACTTGATTATTGATTTTTTGCTTATTACTATAATATTTATAAATTATTTATTTATTTAAGTTTTATTTTTTATTAAACTTATATATTACATATTCGTGAATATTGAATTCTAAATACCCAATTTATTATTCATACTAAAATTAAAACTTATCCTACAAGTATACTATGATCATTATTACTGCTCTCTAATTTAATTGATGGATTACACTTGCTACTCGAAGTTATAATATCAGCTCATTGGCTAAAATAAAACAAATTATGATTAATTTTTTTAGAATCATGTTTTAAAATTTATATGATTATTTATTTTACATATAAGAATAAATTATTTAATAAGAGAAGTCTTATTTAGTATCTAAGCCTTGAACTCGTTTTTATGAGGCAGCTGATATACTCTGTATGACCGTATATAAATATTGTATATGTAAACAACTAAAAAATCAACAAAAAAAATTGAGGAAAATGCTCATGTGAGTTGACAAGTAGTTGTACTTTGTCAAATCAAATTTAGTTGAATTAAGTGTGCAAATAAGACAGAGTTAAGTCAACAATTTTTTTAATTGTTTCATGGTTATCGGACATATTTTATGCTTCATAGTTCAATAATTCAAACTGAATAGTCTAATGAAAAGGCTTTTGCTAGTTACAGAAGATTCTTAAAGCAAACATCAATCAATTTCAAACCAAACCTTTCAGTTTCTCAGTGTTCCTTTGCAAGAAGAATGCTCTTCACTTCATTAGCAATACGGCAATACCACTAATATGTTTGTCTTCACATCCTATTCAATGTAAACAACACTCCAATGCACTCCATACTTGAGTCGAAAGTGCATTTTCTAATTAGGTTCGTAGATGCAAGAACGAAGAAGACCCACCAAGAGGAAAGTTTCACCGAGCTCCAAGGAGTCTGACAACCGAATGTAGTAAATCGTGTAAGTATGAACTATTTAATCCTGGCGCGCTTGACAGCATAGCATATTCTCTTCCAGCAACGGATTGCTATAATTGTGGGGACTAATATCCAGAAGCTATTCGGGAACACAAAGTAGGCGTAGTAGTAGAATGGGCTTACAGCAAAGTTATCCCTCCAAATAAGCTGTAAGAAAGTACAGAATGGTTCCATAGAGCTGCCCTAAAGAGATTGCTAGTTGAAGTACATAACTGTATGGCTTCTTACCACCTATGGCATACCTGAAAAATGTCAATGTACAAAGAATAAATTATTACAATGTGAAATGATATAAAGACCATTTGAACTGTAAGATTTTATCCAAATAAAATGGTTCACAAAAGATGCATCGGTCATTCGGAGAAAACTCAATCCTTCCAGTCTATACTGAAAAAATTGATACACCAGCTAACGAGAAATGCAATTAACGTTGATACATACGGTGCAATAATGCAAGCAGGGCCCTCAAGCACAACTGTTATTCCTTCAACTGCAAAAACTGCAGAATCCCGTGACATATATTGCGAGTCACCCTTGCTATATTCTTTCCCTGTATGATTTTGTTCCAAATCAGCATTAGTACGTGAAATATGAAGCCATCTGAAGTACAAGCGTACAACAGATCTTCGACCAGGAAGATAAAGTAGAGTACTTACAGGCTTCTGCAAGGGAATACTTGAGAACCTTGAATCATGTGTATCAGCCCGGTGAATACCCACCAGCACATAAGCAGCCTATCGACCTTTGATATATTTCTGCACCTCCCTGCTTTTAGTAATATAATCAAATGCAAATGCTACCAACATACTTCATAACCAAGCTTTATTGACAGGAAAAAAAGATATATTTTTTTAATGTATGAAATAATTGATCATTTTCTTCTCTAAACACATCATCATAAGAAGACTCAAGTAACAACCAACAATGCATTATTATATTAAAAAAGGGGATATTTTGTACATGAGATTAGTGCATATTATCATACTAGAGATGGTAAGCAATAATGCTATGCATGAGGAAAAGAGAACAGTTGAAATATTACCTGATAGCATCCAAATGAAGGATACAACTAGACCAGAACAAAGCAGAAAAACACCAACAATTGTTGACTGTGAAAGTCCTATAGGCACATGTGACATGACCAGATAATTGAAGATCTCTAGGCATGTAAGAATGAACTTCTTGTGTATCCATTGCTAAAAACTGGAGATCAAGATCAAATATATCTACGAACAACAAAACACGCCAATAAATTCAACAAGAACTCAACTTACGATTAATGAACTACTCCAGTCACCATACTACATTCCGCTTAACAAATGCTGAAAAACTCGCAATTGAAATCAAGATTTCTGGAGTTCTTAACTTGTGTGTCATTACACTATAATTTCAGAAAAGGATACAACCAAAACCAAGTTTCCCAATATACAAAAAAGCAATAAATAAAAAGTCAAAGTAAAGTGGTCAAATTAGAAAGGAAATTACCAATGTAGAAGATCCACAAGATTCCAAGTTGCTAAAATGGTCTAGCAAAGAGTCAGATACTTCACAGATGTGAAAGCAATGTGAGACTGAGGAAAGAGAGCGGTGAATCTATGAGTTGTACTTTGGTTGACTATTTGAGGAACTGAAGCATGTGCTAGTTAACCAAGTTTTAAGAGTTGTACTAAATTCGTACCATACTCATGTTTTTTTAGAATAATCATCACAGCCCTGTAGTTTTGTACAACTTTACTCTATAAAAGCTACTCATATTTCCTAAAAAATTGCCACATTGGATTTTGTTGGTTGAACTTACTATAATTGAAGAATCAATTGATGAACATTTCAATTTGAATCATCTTAAGTTTAACAAATACAGTTTCATAAAATCTAAAGTACTTTTACGGTTTTACCTCCACCTAGTGATGTAAGGTGTGACTTGTGTGCGATGCAACAAGACAGTAACAATGCATTGTCATCAACATTTCATTTTTCAGTCTGTGTGTTCATACGGTAAATAGCTCATACCAAATTGTCACTCCAAATACTAGTACCACATAAATGAATGTTGGAGTGTATTGCCACAGTTTAGGCTTTTAACGGTGTCATGCAAAATGACATGAAGAATCGATGCAAGAGGAAGAAAGACGACAAAGGACCAATAGTTAGTTTCGTTGGAAGCAGAAAAGCTTGTGCACAATTATCATGCAATGTATGACGATAACCTACGCATATCAATCTGCACCTTATTCCTCGTTCCATGCACAACAGCACAAAGGAAATAGTTTCCTTATCATTCAAGTAAGCGAACCAAACCGAGCAATCATGGTTCACACAGTCGCCAGTTGTCACCGGTAAGGGAAAGGAATCAATCAAAATCTTAAGTCATCGCCACTTGATAGCTTTAAACTATTCCTATAACTAATGTAAATGGTGTTTTGAATCAATGTATAATCATAAATAATCCAAAACGATAGAAAGGGGAATAAGTTAAACCCATGCCTTAATAACTATGTTTTACAATTCTAATGTTTAATGAGTAACAATCACATTTCAGGAGCTGAGGCCAATATACTGAAACAATTTTCTCAATCTTCACTTGCAAGAATGCTCCTCACTTCGTCAGCAAGATCACTAATATGTTTATCTATACATCCTATTCAATTAAAACAAAAAAGGGAATAAATACATCACATGCCAAGAGACATCCAAAAATTAATGCAAAACACGAAAAGGAAACTAGTATACCGAAGAAGCATCTAGGGAGGAGCATGAAGGTCTACATACCTAATTGCTTGAGTGCATCCTCAAGATGGAATAGGTAGTCTCTGTTGGGTCCTGATGGTCCGTGCGCACGGACTATCTGACTGCAGAACAAAAAACGATGACAGTCAAATGTTTGATCCCATACTTGTTTTCAGATTTCAGTTTATGGTCCCTAATTAGTCTATGTTCACTCGAATGTCACAAAAGGATTATGTAAAATCAGGTTTGATTAAAATGATACGGAGTATGATGGTATCCATATAATGAGAAACTAAGAACGGCATAACACTTACCTAGCTATGTCTTTAAGAGGGGCAGATCCCAGATAGTTCTTGTTAATTTTTTTGTCTGAAGAGCCAACATATCTAGATAAAAAGAAGTGTTAGTGCAGAAGCTCTTATATTTCATAAGGGGAAATAAAAAAATAACTAAAAATGTGCCAATTCCACAAACTTACACCAACACATCCGAAATAGCAGGCACAGAAGAGTTTATATCCTGCAACATAAAAGTATACATCCATTCTTATTATTGATAAGAAATTACGATTCAAGCATTGCAGGCTCCTCCTGTCCCATCTACTAAAGGTCATTGAGAAATATTATGATATGAGAACTTACCGTAAAAAATTCAAGGTAAAGTTTCTGGTCATACTGTTTTTCCCTGACCTCAAGATACTGAATTGTCACAAAAAGGAAAGATAGATGTCAATCAAGGAGCTCAAGAGATGCACGACTTGTGTTTTCCAGTCCAATCAAAGGGAGCAGAGTGTACAGACTTCATCAATAGAAAATATTTTCACATCTATAACGTTTGTTAGAGTAGAAGCCTCAAAAACCAAATATTGAAATGTTTACTCTGAGGATGAAATTAGTGCCGTCTGTTTTGACAGATTACCAGAAAGACTTCAGCATTCTATTGTACTCTGTGTTTTGAAAGTTCGTCGGCCTCATTCACACATTCAATTAAAAGGAGAATAGTAGCAGATAGGAGCCTTACTGTTATGGCGATCTCTTGATCTTCCTTCTCTGTAGTCTTGTAAGCAACACCCCACTAATCTTGCAATAGAGGAACATAATTATAAAAATTATGGATATTCCAATTATTGGTTATTCACAATTTGTTGACTAGGATTAAAATGAACTTCAAATTAAAATTGCAGAAGGATTCTACAATGGAACTTTTTGAAAAATCTTGTACATTCACTATTAACGGCAGTATCAAACTATCAATGCAATCATATGCACGTGCTTATATGCTAAGCTCATATGCATACGAATAACCTTCTGGATCCCATATCACATGACATTTGAGAATCAACACTTTGCTCCTAATTCTCGAAGCAGTTCCAATATTCCTCCCTTCCCCCAGACCTTTCCACTTATTGCTTTTGGGAGCTTACTGAGATAGTGCATTGTCAAGAATTTGATGCTTCGGTTTTAAAAGATAGCTACACGGCCTACAAAACTCAACTACCAAAAGGCAATACTGCAATACTGACAACAAAAATATTCATTCTCATTTCCAATTATATACAAAATGATATCATTTTTACTCATGTTCCACATTTAGGACTCTATCCATCAGTTCCATCTTAGCCATTACTTAGAATCCATACTTGGCGAAGTTTCTAACATCAAGAGCAATGCCAGATTGCCAGGCTTCTCCACAGTCCCAGACTGGACAAAGAATCTTAAATAACCAAGCAAAACTTATTCAAATAAAGGATCCAAATGATGAATTTAATGTTTAAATCCAATCAAATAAATAACTCACTTTTTCACACCAAATCTATTAAGAGTCATAACCAGTAGATCGAAGTCCATCAATCCGAATGCAACCTACTAGAATTATAAAGGAAAGTACTGCAGAGTATTATATAAATACAACTCTCTAAAAGAGATTTCACACTGACATTTTCATCACAAACTTAAACTAAACTTCTTTCTAGAAGTACATTCGACAACATAATTACATGATATCGTGACCAGTGGTGGATCTTGAAGCAAACATTAAATCGATCTCAATATACCTAAGGCATTATTAAATAGAACATTGATTATTATTAAAATTGCTACTTACACAAATTTCCCCTGGGGCAGGTTCCAATGTGACCGTTCTACCAGGGTATTCAGGCGTTCCTCTGTGGTCCGTACTACCTAAAATGCGAGCAACCGATCAGTTCAACTAATCAAAAACGATAAATATATGACGTACAATTAATCAAAACACGGGAAACTAAAGACCTTGATAAAAGACGCGACGATAGCCTTTGATGAAACCAATGACACGATCATCATATTTAAATCCAGCTTTCCATATCAAAGAGCCATACCCAAATACCCACAGTGCCATTTTATTCTTTCTTTTTTTGGTTTAGTTACTTTATCTCTCTCTCTCGATTATGTAAGAGATTATTGGAAGAGAGAGAGAAAGAGAGAGAGAGTCTAGAAAACCATGTTTTAGATGTCGAAAGTATCTGCAATATATACAGTAAGTCAGTTGTACAGACAAGTACCACTGCACCAGCCAGATTATTATTGACCAATCATGATTCACGATATTTTATTGGAATCTTTATTTCTTTATTTATTTTTTTATTTTTTGGTGACGCAGGAGAAATAAGGAGATTTTAATTTTTGAGTCTCTACGTGATTATATAAATTAGCTTACACAAATTCTTATGGCATGATGACACATGGGCCATTAATCAAGCGATCATCTATAACTATTATATTTGAGACTGCTCATATAAAATCTGACATTTAAGCGCATTTCACATTCTAATCATTAACAACACAATAACGCATTTAACGTTTACGAGTAACGCATTGCCACGTTTCTACTGAATTACTAAAGACAATAGACCTCCTGTAAAGCACTCATACTTACTAAATTTTGTAATCTCCTAAATGAGACTCTTAATTTTTATTCTTCTTTTGAGTAATTTTTTTTAAAAAGTAAGTCATTGATAATTGTTATTTATTAGCCGGTCTCCTGCATTATGGCTTAATTTCCAAGCAGGCCTCAGATCAGTTTCTTTTCTCCCATTGGGCCCCCGAACCCACTTTTCACTTAAACACACTAATACAAAACCCGAGACACGTGAAATTACTATCTTACCCCTAATACTTACAGAAGTGCGTTATTATCTAGGCTATTATCTATATCAACAAACACTTTTAATTCATCTCAATTATTCTAATTTCAATTCTTGAGACTCTTCATATTCAAAACCCACCGTACGAACTACAACCCAAAACCTTTCTTAATCAAACCTAAATTATGTACAATGTCGAGAAAGAAGAAGACCATGCAAGATGAACCTGAATTTTGGGAGGAGGAAGAAGAGGTTCAACCATTTTGGAGAGAAGAAGGAGAACCACACTATTTTCCCAGAGATTATGGTAAGGTTCCCTAAATTTTTTTAAATTGATGTACAATTAGAGTTGGGTAGTGACTAATTGAGTTATTTATGATGTTATTAACACCATGCATTTGATTTCAGGAAAGAATAATGATTTCTTCACTATAAAGTCGGTGGCAAATGGAAGTTTAAGAAATTTGGGCGGGAGACGGTATACTGTGGCGGGCGGGCTAAGCATTTGTATTTGACAGGGTCCTAAATTACCTTAAGATGGTTGATGTATGTCTCGAAAAGCGTATGGGAATGAGTGGATTTGTTTCTGTATTATGCTAGTTTGCGGCTTCGCTTGAACGACGGGTTAGTTCATATGAAAACTCGCTAAGATGCTGATACGACGCAACGGGTTAAGGCAAGAGAATCGAATATATGGTCACCATCCTAGAAGCCGAAAGTTTGTTAAGAGTTTGTTTTTAGGCGAAATGTATGTTGATATTAGAAGTAGACGGCCAAAGATCTTTAAAGGAACGTTGACATGTGGTTCGCTTGTATAATGCTCAAAATCGAACTGCAAGGGATGTTATGTTGTTAGAATGGCACCCTATAGATAATGGAGTGTTGGAAAAATTACACAACTTGTTCATAAAATAAGAACAAATGCAACCAAGATCGAATAAAATGTATATAAACGAATTACATTAAAACACATATATTCAATATATGTTCGTATGAATAAAAGAGTACTTACAAATACGCAGCGGATGTTATCAACTTTCAACGAAGCTCCTGAATTCCTTAGCACCTCAAAGTGAAGATGCCTCCAATTAGTCCACACAGCACTGGGTTGAACCACATGATGGATTTATAGAATCACGAGATTCACTAGACAAGAATTAGTAAAAACTTGATTCCAAATCTCAAAAGTGGAGTAGGAAGGGCGCTGCCTGTAGGAGAGAAAGTTAATGAGAATTAAAAAAGCTTAGGTTTTCATTCTTATGTTCTCTTTATACAGCCTCTTCCAATTAAAACCCGAATAGCACAACCCATTAAGTAATGAGTCAACTCGTTAAAACCGCTAACTAACTGAATGTTAACGATTGAGTAACTAACAAGTTACTAATAAGTTTTTCTGTTAAACCGCCGACTAACTAAAGAAAGCTTAATTTCATCTCTTGCCATCCAATTTTTATTTACATTATCAATGTCATGTTCTCGATTGGGTATCTCGTTGGTTTTAATCAACTCCCCAATTTAACAATCAATGATTTATTTTCATATATGAATAAGATTCACGCCACTCTACGTATGCACTGGGGCTCATATTAGTTGTATAATAATATAATCGACCATCATGATTATTATCGACATGTACGATCAAAGACCGCACAACCCTATATTATCAAGAAGTTCCAATTTAGTAATTTATAATTACTATTTATTGAACACTTAGTTTGAGTAACTTTATTTAACTAAAACTACAAGAACGAATTGTTACAATAATTTATCAACGGGCATAATTATAGAAACCAAAATACTTTCTTAATTTCCAACACGGCGTCAGACTGACGTTCAGAGCTGACGGAGTGTAGTCTAAGGGGTTGAAGCCGAGGTGGAAGTACATGGGGGTGAAGTACAACGGGGCGGAAGTCGAGGCGACGGGCACATGGGCGGAAGTCGAGGAGCGGAAGCACAGGCGAAGTCATGCTGGCACAAGTGGTCAAGGCTGTGGGTCAAGCATGATAATGGGTGGATATCAGAGGGGATAATGGGTACCAGTGGGTGGATATCACAGGATGAAGCCATGGAAAGGAACGACATCACCTGTGGTCGCTTAAAAGGAAGATGACCACCAGGCTTTCACGAGTAGAGGACAACTTTCACAAGATTATGAAACATACACTAAAGTTGATGTGACGCAAAGGTACAACGTAATGTAAGAAGCTACGGATAACATGGACCCGGCGAATGACATAGTCCACCCCGCACCTAGATTCGAGCATTCGGGGATCAATTGATTACAGTATGAAGATGAAAGTCGAGGTGAAGTTTGCTCGAGTGCTAGGCCGAGAAAGGAAATGTTGGCATGTGAGTTCAATAGAACTCTTGTGAAGTTAATAAGGGGATATACAGTGCGGATACAGAAGCCCTTTAAGTTTGTTAAAAATGACAAGACAAGAGTGCGTGTGAAATGTCTTGGAGAGGGGTTTGAGTTCTTTTTTTTATGCTCACAGATTAGAAAGTCAAGGACTTGTCCATACACTGATTGGGGACCACACCAAGCCAGACCAATGAAAACAATTTATGGTTTCTATTAAGTTGGCTACCAGAAGTATGTCAACAAGTGTGCGAGAACCCCAAAATTTGCTCAAAAATTTCATCGGGATATATTTGATGACATCAAGGTCGATCGGTACCACGTACTGGTACCATAAAGGCTTGCGGTTACCTCATGGTAACGAGAACCGCTAGCTTGCGCGTCATGAGTTATGCTAAAAAGATGTTGGACACCATGCCTAGTTCAACCGTGATCATCAAGCAACATGAACAAAAATTTGGAAGAGTTTATAAGCTCATGTTCTTACCCCGCCATGGATTTTTGTCTGGTTGTCGAAGATTTGTATGCCTCGATGGTTGCTTCTTGAAAGTAGCATTTAAGGGCCAAATTTTAGCGGTTGTTGGCTTGGATCCTGACAATGGAATCTACCCTATCGCCGCAGCCATGAAGCTGGTGAACACATATTCATGGACTCGCTTGTAAGATTTCAAGGAAGACTGATGGATCAAGAACTGTGATTCCCCGATTCTCACGACCGACCCGTTAGAATCTAGTATGAATTTCATTTGTGGATAACAATCGAATTCATACATCCCGATCCTCAAATGATATAAATTATCTAAAATTCATATAATGACTTATATGAATACGAGTACTTAAGGTAGACGCTACCGAAGTCTATTCCAAATCTTCACGGCCTCAATTCCATTATCTAAATATCAAATGTAATACTTACCAAGGTACGTTATGAGATTGAATCTTATACTTATGCTTGTTAGAACAAATGATTGGATTGATGAAAAATTTCTTTTTCATTTTTGAGAGCTCACGGCTCTTTTCAATTTGGAGGCATCAAAAATGTCATTTTCAATCATTTGAAAATGAATTGGTAATCATTAGCTTAATGATTAGGTTTAATATATTATTAAAACCTAAAGCCCAACCGAATAGTTAATGAGCCAGCCCGTTTAATTTAATTAAACCGTTAAGTAAAATCAAACACTAACAGTTGTTAATAACCAAATCTAGTTAATACTAACAATCTCAACTAACTATCAAATTAATTCGGTTCATCCAATTTATATTTTACATTATCAATGTAAAATTTAATTGAGAATATTCGTTGATTACAATCAACTTCAATTTAGCAATGAAGCCAATTTCATACATGAAATATATCCAACGCCACGATGTGTGACCTTCTAGGCTCGATAATAGTTGTATAATAATAATAATTGACCAATTACTATTATTATAACGACACGAGTAAGATCTAAAGAATCGCCATAACCCCTTAAATTATCACGAGAACCCACACTAGTAATATACAATTACTAAGGTGAACAATTAAGCCCAAAGAATCACATTTAACCAACCCGTAAATGAATCGATACACACTGTCAGTGAACGAAAGATAATAAAAGTGAATCACTTCATTGATTTCTAATACGGCCAACAAAAGGTAAGTCCATATACTATAGCCCATGTACTTTGCCTCCTATACTATAGCCCCTGTATTTTGTCCCTTATACTATAGTCCCTGTACTTTGCCGCATATACTATGGTCCTTGTACTTACCCTCTTATACTTTACAAGGTCTTGAAAATGTTATCCAAAGGGAGATTGAAGGGGTAACACCACCTGGCAGGTAAAGAATCTACACGCAAATCGAGTAAGCGATTCCCAGGAAAGATGATGAAAGGAATGATGTGGAAATGTGCAAGAGCTACAAATGTGCCATATTTTGAATACCGGATGCAATAGATTAAGAACGTGTCGGTCGAAGCATATGAAACACTCAAAGATGCACTTGGGAAGCGGGATACCATGCGAGATTGCCCCTCGTACAAACTGCTCGACCGTCAATAATCAAGGAAGTCATTCAATGTCGCCACCAAAGCTAGATGTTCCCCAATCATTACTATGCCGAATACTATTTACCACACGGTCATGATCCGAATAAGAGGAGTCGGGCAAAAGAACCCATGGAAGTCATAGCCAGGAAAGTGCGAATGAAGTTTTGACAAAGAGGAAAGATAGTGTATGAGTATATTACCAGCCTACCTGATCCCTCTGTGCGAAGTCACTTCGCAGAGAACAATTGCGGCCGATATCGGGAACCTAAGCAATCGCTTCATGCGACTTGTGGCACTGAAGGCAGTTCTCAGGTCTTGGCGCAGCCTCAGGTCTACAAGCTCTGAAACAAGACCCACGAAATACGGCCCACAAGGAATTTCATGACCACATGGTTTACAGTATATAGCCACTTTCTTGAGCCACTCAGAGGACCTATGTTTTGGACAAAGAGCCTATATCCTGACATTCTTCCACCTGACATCCGAGTTCTTCCACGCAAACCTAAATGATGTCGGACCAAAGATGTTATACAAAGGATGGAGGAGGCTGAGAAGTAAGTAGATGATAAAAGAAAGAAGATGCAAGATTTAGGGAGTTTCAAGGCTTCAAGGAAGCTAGGATGTCATTCATCAGAAGATCGGTGGCGAAAGGTTCAACGCGAGGGACTTGTCCACTGGGGCTGCCGGACGGAGGCAACAACCTACTGCACTAAGCAGCAAGAAATAACCTGAGCCTCCTCCTCTTCCCGTACCGCAACATCTACAGAGGAGGGTAAATCTAATGTCTATTTCCATGCTTTCGATATGAGTGGAATATTATATCTATTTTCATGACACCATGTGAGTGGAATCTTATGTCTATTTCATGCTTTTGATGTTGTGTATTTGCCACTTGTTTGTTGTTATTACTTATGCTTTCACGCTTCTTTACTTGGCTTACTTGTTTTCATGCTTTTTATCACTGTACTCAATTTCAAAGTGAATCATATTAAACCGAGCATAGGCAATCATGGATGAGAAATGTAATACATTGCTTTGACACGATTCAAACACCATTAACAGACCATCAAACAACATAAACATCAAATTGAGCCATACATTAAGCCATTAAACATCCCAATGAACATCAAAATACAAGTCTTTTTTCATAATTAAAAACAACATCAATCAAAGGCACTGCATTACAATTCCTAATCTGATAGACCACAATTGCAATCAAGTGACATCATCTGGACTCCCCATACCACACAATAAAAACAATACAATAGACACACAAAGTAGCAACAACAACAACAAAATCCATACTCTTCGTTCAGCCTTCTTCAACTTCTCGCTCATAAGTCATAACAACTGAGCAGCAGGTAAACAGTTCATCTAGCCACTCCCAAAATCGATACCACACGCATTTCAGATCTCACAAACCTTCTTCCGTAGATTCTTTCTCGCGAATTTACCCACTAACAAATGATTCCCACACTAACACCTTATCGGATTCCTCAAGCCATGGCGAAGAATGCTCTCATAGCTGCGTGTGAAATGTACTAATTTATAGTTTTTTCAATTTGGGGTTTCAGAATTAGGGTTCTTCTCAGTTTGGGATTTCAGAATTAGGGTTCTTCTTAATTTGGGGAAGTCAACAATGGGGTTTCAGAATTAGAAGTCCTGACTTTAATAGCCTAATTTACCCTAATTTAGTGTAGTTACTAATTTACCCTTCATTTAAGTAGCAAAGTCGAAGTAACAATCGATGAAACAACGAGATGGATATGTTGGGTCAAAATCTGTCTGGACCATGAGAAACAACACAGATAGCGACCACGGGTAAGTTAACAATAAGATAAAGTACTACTGGGAGAAGTTAACACACAATACAAAGCGAATCTAACTCTAAATTAAACTATATGATATGTGAGGCAACCGGCCAATAAACCATAATTATTTATAGTCTTCTCTACTATTACACCAATTTTTGTTATGCTAACAAATATGCCCAAAACTTTATCTGGGGTCCTTTAAGATGCTTGCTAAATTATACGGAATAATTATTGAGATCAATAATTTTCTCAATTCACTCGTTGATAACGTCACTTTAATTATAGTATACAATTAAACTCAAAATAACAAAGAGTTTGAATGTCAATAATAAGAATTAGAGTGAAAAAATCATTAGAATACATTTACACTAATCTCTTGTTCTCTCAATCTCGTAATGTACTATCAACTATGTATGAATTTTTTTGTCATTTTTGAAAATTCGAAATACATTCTTAATTTGATCAAATATGAGGATAAAAAATGAGAAAAATTAGTGTTGAGCAACAGTTTTAAAAGTTTATTAAAATATACGCAAAGTTAAATGAGTTTTAGAAAACAAATGTAAGGAGTATACTAAAACAAATACTAATCGCATTGTCAATTGGTGTCCATTAGGTGGCAAGAAAATCTTGGAGTTCAATTTAGATTTTTACAATTTAAACGTAGTTTTCACATTTCAATATAGTTTTTTATAATCTAACGTACATTTTCATAATCCCTTAATAAATTACTTTTTATCTAAACAATCATCTATTATGAAACGGAATAAGTAAAAACATAATAAAAGATGTACTACTGGACTAGATGGATGAATGAGATGTAATTATTTCACTTCATGAGGACAAATTTTCATTCACTAAAGAACCGAGCATGATGGAGATTGGAGAAGAAGGAATAATTTCAAAATATTCACCATTATTCCTCTTCCTGAGATTAATGTTATGATTTTACCCTCACATCCATTCACTCCATTCCAAAAGGGTCATAAAAATTAAAAGGTAGAATATCAAATCTAAATGTGGGGACTTATAGGGCTAAGATAATCGGTTTTGTCTACTCCGCAAAGTTTGATGCATCATCTTTAACTATGTTTGGCTGGCGTACAATATCCGCCTCTTACCATATCTCCGGTGTACACATTGGCTTGCTTAGGGAGAACTTTGAAGACGAGCCTTGATCCAGGATTCGAGGTACTTCAGTTCATCATTATTTATTGAATGACCAAGACCAGGATAAGCCTGAAAATAATATCATGGGCATATAGTTCACAATTCATCATAAGAAATAGAAAAAAGGAGAAAGGAGAAAGGAAGGGAAACGTGCACCTTGAACTCGCAGTTCATACCAGCTTTTTCAAGGAAGGGTGGACCTGCACGTCCAGCTTCAAACAGGACTACTCCGTCAACTGTACCATGTGACCACAATATAGGCGCCTGAAGTAATTGGAGAATTCAATTATTTGATAAACGTACATTTCAAATGATTGAAATGTTATACAAGTAAGTTTCATTTCATAAAGCTCAAGAAAAGCATTTAGCTTGCCATTTCCAACCAATCTTTCACCAAAGCCAAACGGGCTGTCACAACCACACTCAACCAATCTGATCCTTTTATTCGTAATATTTCTTAGTTTCTACAATCAAAATCAACTATGTCATCTAATTTTTAGTACAAACATCCCATACACCTGATTAATTTATTGAGTCTATAAAACGACCTTTAGTAGCCATGCGCCAAGGATTTGTCACAGTGATGGTTACAATTAAGTAATTGACTAAGGGGATTGATCTACAGCAAAAGATGAATTACAATAACCTACCTGTTTTGCTTCTGGTGTGACATGCCCCAATATAGATGAATTAAAAGGGACCCACCCACTGAACACAGCACCTCCTCCTAGGGTTCTTGGATACAGCAGAACGCTCGCCAAGGTTAGTGCACCTAGGTTTATTCATCGTGATAGGTAAGGTTCTATTACACACATGAGAATGAGACGAAGGAAAATGGCATAACATCTCTGGTGAACATTCAAATATCTTGGGTATTGGTTATAGATTGTATGTATGAGCCAGAGATACCTCCTTGGCTAAATCCACATACAAATATGTTACTTGGATCTGTGCCATCAGCTATCTCTTTGCCTATCATTGCATGAACATGATTCACTGCTTCCAAAAGGCTCCTTTCATCATTCGGGGAGTGCTGACACATTAAAGAATAAAATAAATTACTAGATGTATTGAGGTGAAATCAAACAATCTGATACACTCTTCATGTGTTAATCATGACCAAGCCTTCATTTCACTAAATAATATAGAGAATCTGGACCGATGAAAGACTATAGGGGGTGGAGGAATGAGAAGGGAAGAAACATACAGCAGTCACAGGTATCTCATGAATGTCAAACCATGAAGGCATTACAGCTCCATCTGAAAAGATGAACAAATTACACAGATGACAAACAAAAGGAGGCCATACATTTGGAAGTAACAGATAAACTAAACATCACACTATCTATCTCCTGGAACATAAAGGACAAGGAAACACAAACTCATCGATCTACTATCAGGAAACTACAAGCTAGCTTTCTTTTATGATACTACACTTCGACGTCATAGAGAAGAAACACGACAAAGTTTAATACTGGAATGTACATCCTAATAGTACAATGTGCTACATATAGAGTTCATAAATCAGCAAACTAATTTAGAGGGGGGTGTAGAAATATCTGAGTATGTGTTATAAATCCTTGTCGAAAACTACATTCCCTCTTTGTCCTAATCGTACCACAAGTTTCAACATTCAAATGCATCAAACAGATATTGCATTATTTCTACAAAAGTTCAGTATGGATGAAAAATGCAGTTCATAATTTCCCTATCTAATTAAAACCTACACGTTTAAAAAAGCAACATTAATCCTTCTACTAATACATAGTACTCCCTCCATTTAAAAAAAAAAAATCAAGTTTTATAATTAACAGTTAAAGTTAACAAACTTTGCTGCCTCAAGCCCTCAATTGACACGCATAACTTCGTTTTGAATCAAAATTATTATGTTAACAGTAAAGTGTGTTGTAAGCAGTAACTTTGATGTATTATTCACCAAATTTCACACAAAAAAGGTTTTGAGTGAAAATTTTGAATAGTCATCCATCAAAATTCAAAACTTGACACTCCTATGGAGATGGAGGGAGAACATATCAAAGCATTAGTGTGCTGTGTGCAGTTCCATTATCAGGTACGAAAACTAATTACTAAATTAATAATGAGAATCCCTTTAAAGCAAGAAAATTATACAAACATGAATAAAAATCATATCTTTACCAATAAATCATATAAATTAACATCTAAATCCACTCAATTCAAACAAAACAATACAAAAACCACACATTCAAAGCAATAAAAACACAAAATCAAATCATACACATTAATACTTACTATTACAAGTGACTGGTTTGAAAGCAGTAGAGGAACTAGCGGGGGGGGCATGGGAATCAGTTGTCCGTTCTTCTTTTTAAAATTATGTTATGTTGTTCATAATATTTCATACACCCTCCAATCCAAAACACCGACGCTTCTCAACTTTTAAAATCAACTTCACCATCAAATTATTAATTATTCATTATTCCAAAAATATAAACTTTTACATAATTAGATTCATTTTAAAAATAATTTCACAATATTAATTTTTAAATTTTTTTAATAATATATTTAAAGAGTAATTAATTATTAAAGATTTGTCTCAAAGTCAAATATTTTGGATCCCCCTAATATAAAAATTTCCGCCACTGTTTGAATTGAAGGACCATTTGGTGTAGTTAAACATAGGAGAAGTGAAGATGGTTTTGATGGCTTAAAAATCATACCTTTAACAATAAACAATACTAACTCCAAATCAATTCAATTTAATTGACGTTTTCATTTTTCCGTAAAAATACAAGAACCACATATTTAAAACAATAAAAACCCAAAATCAAAACATACAATTTAATACTCACTATTACAAGTAACTGGGTTCAATGAAGCAGAAGGGAAAGACCATTTAGTATGATTAAACACATCAGAAGTGAAAATGGTTTTGATGGGTTCATTTGCTGGTCCAGAATCACCCAAACCATGAAGCCAAATAATGAAGCTTTGTGAAGACATTGATTTGGGTTTTATTAAAGTAGATGATGGGTTTGTTTGTGAGAATATTAACAACAAAATTGTGGTACTGAATGTGATTGTGAAGAGAGCTATGGGTTTTGCTAACTTTGTCGTTGAATTGTTCATTGATCAAGAATTTTGTAGCTTGGAAGTTGGAATTCAGTTTTTTGGACAACCTTTTTGTAGGCTCCATAATGTTCAATTCGAAAGCTCGATTTGATGATTTAAATCGAATGTCAAATTTTAATTTTAAATTCGATTGATTTCTAATTAAATGTTATATTGGATTCGACAATAATTCATTAAGTTATTAAATTAGAATTCATAAAAATCGACTTCTAATGAAAATGTTCAAATTAGAGATTGAGTTTAACCTGAAAGTATTCGACTTGACTCAAGGTTTCGATTGAATTCAAAAAGGGTTAAAATTCGATAATTATATATATTGGATTTCGATCCGTCTCAAGTCAATGCAAACCACAAAAAATAAAATTTCAACATGACTAGATTAGTGGATTCTAATATTTTTTGTGTATTTGTTTGGTTTGTGTTTTACATTATATACAACCCCATCCATTTTACACGTTAAAATTGACATGATCTAATTTAACTAGAGCATAAAATTAGAATTGTAAGTAGACTTGAGAAGATATTGTGAATTTGGAAAAAGAAGATGGACTATTCAGTAAACCATACACTTGTACCAAAAACTATTGTATCCATAATACTTCAGAATAGTTTATAATGCATCTGCTTTCTGCCTCTGCATTTGCTCTCATGAGAACTATAAGCTGCTCTGTATGAACCATTAGTCGCTTTGATGCAATGCTCCGAACTTTTTGATGCTTGTCGATTGTAAGAACAAAAATCGACTTCATCTCCCATCTGCATATTGTATCTACACGGAAAACATTCATCTTCGGTTGAATCATACACCGCAAGATCCTACAAGAATGTATGTACGTTTCACTAGTACTATTTAAAAAAAAACTATAACAGGTACATTGCACCATAAACAAACATATGTACCCAAATATTGCATGATTCCTGGATGGATTTACCTTGGACTTTGTCTTCACAGTTTTAGGTAAATCATCTGGACTACCTGGTGTAGTAGTCAACTCCCAAGTTAAGATTACCATAGTACATCGTAATGACATGTTATGAGTTTCAAGGCATATTAGCATATCAGAACAAGCACAATAAGACATTAAAGAGCAACGGCTAATGCCAGCCAAGGCACGTTAGCTGCTGGACGCAAAGCTGATATTCATATCAAATAAGTTAACAAAGATCACATTATCAAGACAATGAAGAACGCCATGCAGCTTTCAAGCATTGCATCACCAAGCATTTATTATGGGCGATAGATATAATCAACTATACAAAACTTCAAAGCTGGGCACATCGACGGTTAAGAAGATCGTCCATCTACCTGTTTAAAAGCTTAACAAGTAGGGAAGAAATTTTAACGAAGAATCAAGATATACAAAGAGAATGAGACCACGCAGTTTTAAGTATAAGTAAAAGCATTAATCTAACTTTACTGCTCGATCTTGATCAAGCGCTTATTTTGTGAGTTATTTTCTCAAATCATTATCGATGCAAGATTTCAAAGATGTTTTGTCAAAATAAAATGCTTTTGAAAATCTTAATGCTTATAAAACAGGGTTTGATTTCACATTATTAAAGAGTTTCAGCTTTCCAACTCTTTTTCAATCGCCAAAACTCCAGTTATAACGGTTTTAAATACGATTTTAAAGCTTCAAAATGTCAGCGAGATCCTTATCACACCATGCGCCTTGACGACCGAAAATGTTTTTGCAAAAACTTTTCCGTAAGGACCCATCGAGACCTAGCCTCGATTTGTGTCTCAAATGGATGCTCTAAAAGAGTCATTGAAGCTTCATTTTCATCACTATAAAATCTCCAAATCTTCTATCTTCTTTCCCGAACTCTTTCCCAAATATTGTTTAAAAATACATTATTCAAAGTTTTTATTTCTCATCTTAAACACCAAATCTCAAACATATGAGCTTTAATCTGATTATCAAAGAGAAGGAAGCTTTTGGCCATACTACACTTTGAAACAGAAAATGAGAAACAAATAGCATTTAAGCGTGTTTCATTTAAACGCTTAAATTTTAGCTTCAAAGATCTTCAAAGCTCATATATCTACTCAACAAGCGAGCTCAACAAGTTTTCCAAAGCTCATATCTTACTCGGTCAAAGCGAAGCTCAACGTTTCACTTCATATCTACTCAACGTAGCGAGTTATAAAAGTTCTAAATTGTGATCCTACGTAGTCATCGGTAGACGAAAACGGACCAAATTACAAGCTATTGCTTATTAAATGCTAAGAACGCCGCAGATACTCCAAAAATTAACGACGCTTAAACCAACTCCCATATCACGCAGACAAGCCACATCACTATTTTATTAAGTGCAACTTCAATAAACCTTTAAAAATTGTCTCAATTAAGTCAAAAGCAATTGATAAATAGTCCTAAAAGATCAGTATTAAATCTATTTAAATTAATTTTTTATCATTATTTATTTATTTAGGAGGAAGGGGGAGCAATTGCTATATAAAATTAATATATTTGAAGAATAAATCTTAAAATTTTCAAAATTTAAAGACGGTTCTCCTCCTTCTAATTTCTTCTAAACTTCGCCACTTCTTTTAGAGCTGATTCTCCATTTCTCTTCTTATCGTGCTTGCACTAATCAATCTTATGTCTGACTCCGTATTAGTTACTACTGGTATAATAATTCTCCGTATAGT
Source organism: Lithospermum erythrorhizon (assembly GCA_019722365.1). NCBI lineage: Eukaryota > Viridiplantae > Streptophyta > Magnoliopsida > Boraginales > Boraginaceae > Lithospermum > Lithospermum erythrorhizon. The sequence goes on along the minus strand of JADFUC010001146.1, from coordinate 827,973 downwards.
TTGGTTACAGTTGAGCACTAAAAATACTCTAATTTAATATAGACAATCATAGTTCATAGATCTGACATAGGAAATCTAAATTGAAAATGTCATCAATATAAAACCAATATCTTGAATAATTCCAATCCCTTTTGAATCTTCATATATGCCTCTCCATAACTCAATTATATCACCATTTGTTTCAAATTATATGTCCAGTTTATATATATTACTACCATACTCATAAATCCAAAATGGCTAATGCTACAAATGTTAATGATCCATTGCTTCCATCAACAACTGCAGATTATTCAATTGTAAAGAATGCATTGAAGAGACGAAGGCTTCGGCGCGGTTCGAGTGATCCAAACATCAGGGAGACTCATCTATTGGAACAACAACACACGTCTGAACTTCTCCAGAATGCAAAATACACACCAGAAAATAAATTTGATTTGAAACCAGTGTACATGTTTTTGGCTGCCTATTTAGGCCTCGGAGCATTCTGTTTCTTCCTCGTTCGTGATCAAATCGATGGGAGGAAGACAAACGGAATGCTCGATGCCATATACTTTTGTGTTGTCACAATGACAACAGTTGGGTACGGGGATCTCGTTCCCCGTACCAAATTTGCAAAGTTTCTCGCGTGTATATTTGTTTTCACGGGCATGGCGCTAGTCGGATTCGTCCTTAGTAATGCAGCTGATTACATTCTTGAAAAACAAGAAATACTATTTGTGAAAGCCATAATACACAAGAAGGAAAATGGTGACAATCATGATCTAATGAAGGAAATCGAGGCTAATAAAATACATTACAAAGTCTTAACTACATTGGGTGTGATATTATTTCTTTTTCTAGCTGGGATATTTTTTCTTTACTTTTTTGAGGATTTGGAATTGTTTGATGCATTTTATTGTGTATGTTCAACTGTGACTACTTTGGGGTATGGAGACAAGAGCTTCTCAACTAAAACAGGGAGATTATTTGCTGCAGTTTGGATTTTGATTAGTACTATTTGTTGGGCACAGTTTTTTTATTACTTGGCTCAATTATACACTGAGAGAAGGCAACGTTCATTAATTAAATGGGTTCTTACAAGGAAGTTGACAGCTTCAGATCTTGATGCAGCTGATCTTGATGATGATAGAGCAGTAAGGTACACCACAACTACTAGCCTACTACTGGTTTTATTTTGCAAAATTCTTCTTAAACCTTAAATCATCTTATTGATTTTGTAACATCTTTTCATGTGTTTTTTAATTACATTTTTAATGTGTACACATGAACAATGAAAAAAGAACATGTATTATATAGATTACACAAATGATTACTATAATCAATGAATGATTTCACATTCGTTTTGAACTTTTAGACTTAATAACGTAACTCGAACTTATATTGCATCAATGAGTTAAGAAACTAAGCTCTACCTATATGAATGGAACTAGGGGCAACTGGCAAGAGGAGTACCGCCCCCATGATTTTCATTTTTAAAAAATAATTGCGACCATATATTTCAGATGTTTTTTCCAACACACTAATGCTAGTCAATCCTTCAAATTTCGTCCCTTATTCAATTTGTTACATTTTGTTCCCTCGAGCTTTAGTCATTATTTTGTTCTGCTTATCTATCATCCAATAGAATGAACCAGATATACAATTCTTCTCCCATGTGCATGCATATATATTAGAATTCATGTCACGGCACATCTCAACTGACACGGCCGCGGCGCCCTATGACGGCTACATGCTCGATCCTCGGCAAAGAAGAATCGTTGTCGAATCCTGTGGTCGCGGCTTCTGGTTGTTGGCGGGTTACCCTGCTTATGTTTAAGCAAGTAGGCATGCTGGTGGCTACTGATCTGCCTGAGGCACATCTCTATTAACCTCCCCTAATATCGATGCATTTTATCATACTTATTGAAATGTATCAACGATATTAGAATTGTTGCCCAATTGGCAATCATCACACACACCTTGATTATATAAAATTTAATTGATTTTGTTGAATGCAGTGCTGCTGAATTTGTTGTGTACAAACTGAAAGAGTTGGGAAAGATAAGTGATGAGGATGTCTCATTGGTAATGGACGGTTTCAGAGCTCTTGATGTTGATAGTTCAGGAACATTAACTGAGAATGATTTGCTTATTTCTTCCCAGTGATATATACTATAAAAAGTAAAGATTCTGCTACATAGCAACATATTTGTTTTTATTATGTTTTACATGTTAAATTGAAGTCATTCTATGTATAGTGCTACTTCATTTTTTGGGATTTATACCATCCATTTATAATCAACCAAAAGTAATGAATAACATCACCATTTATTTGATTTCCTGCAAGACTTAGTGCATGATGAAATTTTATTAAAATTGAAAAAATATCTCAATAATGCATGTTGTACAACTTTGTCCGGATCAATTTATTCCAAAAAATCAAACTTAACCTTCATTTCGATTGCACGCCCAAGTATTAATCTTTTTCAAACTCATGCTTTATCGAATGAATCATTTCAAATACGCAGAATGAATTACGAACATTTTCTAAACACGTATTTAACATCAGATTAATTTTTAAAAATTTACTCACGATCAAAGCTTTACCTTAAAAACGTTTAAGTAAATGAAGCACTACTAAGGATAATGTAGCAAGTTCGATATATTGATAATTTGGTTCTATTACTTGTAATACTAAATATATACTTGCGCCCATGGAGACAACTCATTAAGCTCAAATATTATCACAAGTATATACTTATACATGACAACATTAAAAAATAAATGGCACAAGAATGCGAAAGCAATGGAAGACCACACTCAAAGTCGAATGGCCTCCAAAAACGCACATAATTTTGAGAAATTTAATGGCAATCTTATATTTTCCTCTGGCTTAATAACCATATCATATAACATATATGAAGAGTTTGTGGTAATTAAGATCTACTCACTCAGTAAATTAAACAATGGAAGTAAAAAAATTATTTGCTTCGCTATTATACATATCATGCCTTTCACGGTTTATGAGGATCCAAGCTGAGGATCCTTACATATTTTTCGAATTTCATGTTACATATGGTGTATTATCTCCTTTTGGGACCCCCCAACAAGTAATCTTGATTAATGATCAATTTCCAGGACCAACTATCAATAGTACTACCAACAATAATCTTGTCATCAATGTCTTCAACAAGCTGGACGATCCGTTCCTCTTAACGTGGAACGGCGTCCAGCAGAGGAAGAACAGTTGGCAGGAAGGATTGCCCGGGACCAATTGTCCGATTATGCCGGGGGCTAACTTCACCTATCAATTCCAGGTGAAGGATCAGATTGGAAGCTATTATTATTACCCCTCGACGGGGTTGCACAGGGCCGCGGGTGGTTTTGGTAGTCTTCGTATTAATAGCCGCGATCTCATCCCCGTCCCTTTTGATCGCCCTGAGGATGATTTTTCGGTACTTGTTGGAGATTGGTACTCCAAATCCCATGCTACATTGAGGGGATTATTGGACAATGGTCGCTCTATTGGTAATCCTGATGGTGTCCTTATTAATGGAAAGGGGGGCTTGGCGAATACACGTCCAAATGAGCCACCAATGTTTACTGTGAAGATTAACAAGACTTATAGGTTTAGATTTTGTAATGTTGGGTTGAAGAATTCCGTCAATGTTAGATTCCAGGGTCACACGATGAAGCTAGTCGAAATCGAGGGATCTCATACTGTTCAGAACGAGTATGAGTCCCTCGATGTTCATCTAGGCCAATGCGCCTCAGTATTGGTCACTGCTAACAAAGCTCCGAAGGACTATTTATTTGTGGCGTCGACAAAGTTCACAAAAAAAACCCTTACATCGACAATTGTTATTCGATATGAAGGTGGCAAAGAGCCACCTTCACCTGAACTCCCTCCATCACCGGAGGGAGTTGATTGGTCCATCAACCAATTCCGTTCCTTCATATGGAACCTGACCGCAAGCGCGGCCAGGCCGAACCCTCAAGGTTCATACCACTACGGACAGATCAACATTACTCGCACATTTCGACTATCTGGCACAACAGGCACATCTAATGGGAAGCTTCGTTATGCGATCAATGGCATCTCACATACAGATCCCGATACTCCATTGAAGTTGGCAGAATACTTCAATGTTGCTGACGAAGTCTTCAAGTATGATTCAATTAAGGATGTACCACCTGCTCCATCAGTGGTGGGTGTTGAGCAGGTGACTATTGCTCCAAATGTCATCAATGCTACATTTCGAAACTTCATTGAAATCATCCTTGAAAATCCTGAAAGAACCATGAATTCATGGCATTTGTCAGGATATTCCTTCTTCCCCGTCGCGTAAGTATAATTTATAGTTTTGTTATCTAAGGACACCTCTTATTCAAATTAATCAGACATTTTCAGTTTTCGATTATAATACATGGTACGTGCCTAATATTACGACACATGTATTCGTGTAATGAACAACAGGATTGAACCAGGAGTATGGACGCCAGAAAGGCGAAAAGGCTACAATCTTATAGATGCAGTAAGCAGACACACAATCCATGTCTACCCGAATTCGTGGGCAGCCATAATGCTAACCATAGACAATGCTGGGATGTGGAACCTGAGGTCTACTGTATTAGAGAATGAGTATTTGGGGCAACAATTGTACTTCAGCGTCCAATCGCCCGAACGAACTCTCCGGGATGAGTATGCCCTTCCAGATGAAGCCTTGTTGTGTGGTATTGTCAAAGACTTGCCTAGACCAGCATATATTTGATCAACCAAATAGGAGGTTTCATATTTAGTAGTTTTGCCATTTTAAGTAAAGAAAAGCAGGGGATAAGTGAGAGTAGTTAAAATACTACTTCAGAATTGTTTTCTTACTTGGACTATAACATAGCAATGTATGTCCAAAGTTAAAGAATTGCAAGCTTCTAGCTTTAGTTTTGACATGTACCCACAAGTGATTGATTTTGTAGTTTATTTTGTACCTATAAGGCTATAATGTACTCAACTTTTGATACCATTTAAAAAAAAATACTTGGGTACTTATGTTAATGGTATCCATTATCCAAGCTAGGGACATTTTAGGTTCAAAATTAATATTGGTATATAAATCTTTAAAGTTTGGTTTGGAACAATAAGACTTTGTGCAAATAATATGTTTGAAGAATTCGAGATGTGTTGGCATTTGTGTAACATCTAGGAAGACTTAGTCTATTATCTTAGGAGCAAACCTTGACGGTCGATAAGGTCAACGTTACTCCTGGTAGGAAACACCACCAGACAGCATCAATTTAGTCCTAGAATACATATATGAATTTTAATATTCAGCACTCATAAGAGAAATCATTGGAGTATATATATTGAAGTGATGACAAACTTGACATCTGGTACCAACTTGTTAATTTTTTGTAGTTTTCCTAAAAATCAAACATTAAGGCCGGCAATATGTTGTATGATTGTATCAATGCTTATTAAGATATTGCCTCTTTGATAAACAAAATTATTTTATTATAATTAAAGATTAGGTAATATAGAGCTGAATGGACATAAACTATATAAAAATGACTTAAAGAGTTTATGAGTTTAAGGGAAAACATGAGCCGTCATATCCATATAGCCTTTATACTTAGTGGAATAAGCCAGGTTCCGTTCTCGTTTACGAGTTAAGTTGCATTTTTAATTAGTTATGTAGAAAGTTGCACATATTTGTTCACCTCATTTCAAAGAGAAGAAATTAGACTTTTCTGTAATCTTGGTATGTCGTTTAGCACATATGTTTTCATGCATCTCAGGTTTCTCTATGTCTCTTCTTCATGATCAAATGAATAATTCATTGAAGAGTGGGTTGTTTGCTTTTCAACTATGTAGTCTTCTTGTTCTGCTGCTGTGTTTCAATGATGCAGAAGGCAAGTGTCAAAAAGGCTGTGATCTTGCTCTGGCGTCATACTATGTTTGGCAAGGATCAAACCTCACATTCATTGATAACATCTTTGGTCCAGGAATTATCCCAGATATACTGAGTTTCAGTGAAAATGTCCCGAACCAGAATTCGATAACAGCCGGTATGAGGATACATATTCCGTTTTCGTGTGAGTGTTTGAATGGCGAATTCTTGGCTCATACTTTTGTGTATGAGACTCAGTTTGGTGATACATATGGAAAGATTGCAAGTCAACCATTTTCTAATCTCACTACTGAAGATTGGGTCAGGAGGGTGAACACATATGATCCTAATGATATCCCTGACCATGTTCCCATCAATGTAACAGTAAACTGCTCATGTGGTGATATAAATGTTTCTGCAGATTATGGTTTGTTTGCAACGTATCCTCTACGTCCAGGAGAGAATTTGTCGACTATAGCTGCAACGTCAGGTTTGCCGGCTGAGCTGTTGCAGAGGTTCAACCAAGGACTCAATTTTTCTGCTGGTGAAGGGATAGCATATGTGCCGGCCAAAGGTTTGTATGTGCTCTATCATGTATTCATACATAGATACATTAATAGTTTGACCCTTTTTTTTTTCTCGGGTCAACTCGGAAACAGTTTTTATGCTATCACAATATCACGTGGTAAGGCTGCATACAATAAAAAAACCCTTACCCTACTTAGGTGGGAGACTCTTTAGATGAATTAGGGGATGTTGGGAAATGGAGATACTTTCCAATAAACAGTCGCAAATTTCTACCTCGAACTTTTGTTGCAAAGTGACTAGGTTTCTTATAAAAATACACTGCTGAGACAGTTTTGGTTTTTATTGCAGACCAAACTGGGACTTATCCTCCTTTGAGGTCGAGGTGTGTTTCTCTATTTCCTTGATCAAGATCTTCATTATTTGATCAAATTTATGGCATCCTTCATGTCTCACCCTCCTAGTTTTTGTTTTTGTTTTGTGCAGATCAAATGGTTGGTTGCTTATGCCTTGTATATTAAGATTTTAGTTCAATCACATGAAGGTAAACTTGTTGCTATATTCATAATTTTCTGCAGGACTTTCTCGTGGAGTAATTGCTGCTATCTCAGTTGCAGCTGTATTCGGATTCATCTCCATTTTAGTGTGTTCATATTTTGTTTTCTATAGAAGACACATGGCAAAAACATCATTGGCTCCCATATCATCAGAAGAACAAACTGACGGCCACATTACCGGTAACTCTCATATATCAGATCAGGGTGCATATCTCGATATTGCGAGTAGGAAGACTAGCATGCGAGCTTAAGTAGAGATCTAAATAGTATCAACATTATGTTGTAGGTTTGAGTCAAATAATTTTGATAATAAGCTAACAGTGTTTACTTCTCCTCATAAGGTCCTGGGATGAAAAAGGGATCAGAAGATGGCCCGCTTGTTCGAGATGATTCCTCAAAGCTCAGCGGTATCACAGTGGACAAATCTGTGGAGTTTTCATATGAAGAATTGGCAAAGGCTACTGATAACTTCGACATAGCTAATAAAATTGGCCAAGGTGGTTTTGGATCTGTTTACTTAGGAGAAGTAAGAGGCGAGGTAGGTTAGTCTAGAAATTTGTAATCGGTTTCTTTCTTATATGAAGTGATCTTAAATCTTTTGGCATATGCCATAAAAAAAATGGAAAAAAAGCTCTAACCATTTTCATATAATAGGGAGTACTAATCATTTCAAGAAAAAATCATTTGAATTGTTTCCGCTTCCTCATCTCCTTTTGTTTTTCCTAGTGATTTACCATTTTAGCTTGTGTCTGTCCCTATTATAGAAAGCTGCAATCAAGAAAATGGATATGCAAGCATCAAAAGAATTCCTGGCTGAACTAAAAGTTTTAACACATGTTCATCACTTGAATCTGGTAACTTCTACTTCTGAGTAATGTGGTTTCTGCACTAGCACTAAATTTAGCATTTTCTGGTATCATCTTTGGATGTATATGCATGCCCCTTACAGTGATTTCTTGCTCTGACTCATCATGCAGGTGCGTCTAATAGGCTACTGCGTTGAAGGATCGCTGTTTGTAGTTTATGAATATATTGAGAACGGCAATTTAAGTCAACATTTACGCGGCTCAAGTAAGAACTTATCAGTTTCAAATGTTGATATATTTAAGGCCTCATTTCACCCTTTGCCTTTGTTGTGCACTCTCTATATATGTTGTTCTCGTCTGCATCTTCCTGAATACTGGTTCCACCACTTATTTCTACATTCTTGTGTTTGGGGTTTAGAAAACGACATCTTATCATGGGCTAGCAGGATGCAAATTGCGCTGGATTCAGCCAGAGGACTTGAATACATCCATGAGCACACTGTTCCTCTTTACATCCATCGCGACATTAAGTCTGCTAACATTCTAATCGATAAAAGTTTTCATGCCAAGGTTTTACTCAATTTCAGTAATCAGTATCAGCATCCTCGGTTTAAATAAATTCTCTACTATTGACATAAACGGATCTTTTTGTCCATCTATATAGGTTGCAGACTTTGGACTCACAAAACTGACTGAAGTAGGCACTTCTTTGCAAACACGTCTTGTGGGGACATTCGGCTACATGCCTCCCGAGTAAAGATTTGTTCTGTTCTGTTCTGTTCATTTCATCTTTTCTCCCTGCAGTTGCATAGTTTAAACATATGTGGATGTGACTGCAGATATGCACAATATGGTGAGATTTCCCCTAAAGTTGACGTGTATGCTTTTGGTGTTGTCCTTTACGAGCTAATATCTGGTAAGGAAGCTATTGTGAAGATAAATGAACAAGTTACAGAATCAAGGGGACTAGTTGCATTGGTACTTCCCTGAACATCCATCTTCTTATCGATTGATAAACGCCTCAAGTATGTTCACTCGAATTTATGGTTATTTATCAATTATTTCCTGCTTGTGGCTTCAGTTTGAGGAAGCATTCAATCAGCCGAATTTTAGTGAGGCGTTGAAGAAGCTACTTGATCCTGGGCTTGGTGATGACTATTCCCTTGACTCAATCACCAAGGTAAAATTTAAACCAATCTCAATTACAGCACCAGTATTATAAGTCATTAACACCATGAGCTCAAGGGGTTATTTTCGCGTACAAAGTGATTTGTTTCTCTCTTAAGTTTAGAATCAGCTCGAGTCATTCACAGTCTAGTTAGACGTGAAGACGGGCGGAGCCAGAATTTTTTTTGAGGCGGTAATATAGAAATATTAGTTGTTTACTAAGAACGTTTTAAGTACTTAGGGGGCGAATGTATATATATATATATATATATATATCCTTGAATATGCTCCTCTCCTTGAGTCCCTAATATGAAGTATGAAATAAGAGTTGCATTTTGCTTATTTTGTTGTTCTCTATTGAAGATGGCCAACCTTGCAAGGGCTTGCAGTCATGACAATCCTCAACTAAGGCCAAGCATGAGATCAATCGTTGTAGCGCTCATGACATTATCGTCTTCAAGTGAGGATTGGGACATTGGCTCCTTCTATGAAAAGCAGGGTCTAATTCATCATTTGTCGGGGCGATAACGATGCAAGAAAATGCTGGTAGCCAATCTTCTGATTATAGCAATCAGGGTTATAAATTCATCTTAATGTTTACATGACATTGCTGTTTTTGAATGATAAACTAGATGACTTTAGTGTGAACCGTGAAGGACTATTTGGATTCTTATTATCAGCATTTTTCTTCAGATAAGGTTAGGTGATCTCTGTATATATTATATAAGTAGTAGGTATCATTTCAACAGTGCCCTCAAAAAAGTAATATTGTTTTGATTAAATGTACATTTAGAGGACTTTCTGCTTAGCTCCTTCAAATATGGTGCACTCTGTGCCCAGAAGGAATTGTTCAATAATTTGCACTTTTGAAATAACTCATGGGATCTGTGGACTTTCTAGTTTAGCCAGATCCCACCCGAAATTTATCCAAAGCGCCTCGGCTCGACTACTACGTAAGATATACTTCCTCTTCCTAGTTACGCTACCGATTTTAATATCTATAACAGTATTTCATCAGCTACTACCGATACAATATTCAGCGAAGACAAGTGCTTCATGCAAAGAGACTTCACAAGAAAACAAGATATTTCTTTAAAGCTTAGACTCTCATTTGCTTAGCTTATAATTTAATTCATGTCTGATTTCATATGTTATTTATAATTTATATCGTTAGAGGAAAAAAATAACTCATGGGATAAATTATGCTTTACACCTTTAAAGTCCTAAAACGTTGTTGAACCAATAAATCCTTAATTGTGGCCGTTGATTATGCATTGAAAGTGACGTGATATGTGTTCTTATACATAGTTGCTTGCTATACACCATCCTCTCGATAACATACATTTCGATGAGATATCTCAGATCACTTTTATTATTTATCTATTCTTTAAGAATCGACCTAACCCATCATTTATAACATTATTCATACTAACCAAATAATTGTCATTTTATTTTTCAAAACAAAATTTACTTTTCCCCTTTTTAATGGTTAAAATTATTAATACCAAATATTTAGCTTAAAATCATAAACGACAATTTTTTTCAATTGAGCATAAGAGTAAATACCAATATAAGATGATTAGTTAATAACCGTTGTTTCGAAAGATTAAAAAATGTATTAACAATATAAATACAGAACATAGCCACCAAAAGCCAGAATATGATCTGTTCATCCATCTCCTAAAGTATTTACATGCAATCGGTAATAACATTTGTGACAAAATCACCTTTCATATTTTTACATTCCCGAAAATTCAATCACCTTATGACGCACGTACATATTATTTCAGTTAAATGGAAAATTAAAAATATTTATCACGAGTCACTATTTTCGTAATTGTATATCTTGTTAAAAAAAATTGAAGAATAATTTGTCTTCATGAAAAAATCGATTTCGTGTGTAATTTTTTTTTAACATTTTCCTTTATAAAAGTGAGAGAGGGTCCCAGCTTTTTGCATTTTATTTATTTTCCATGTCCAAATGTGGAGGGTATCTCATGATTCTCATCGGCTCAATGTAAAATACAAAACCAAGTGGTCTAATAATTCCACTAAAAGATTGAACACTTGTTATTATGGAATTGGATACCCTAATTGTTAAACTGTTCACATTATCTCAATATTCTTTACCATTATTGTAGTTGGTTGTCGGCAATTGCAGGTGGCTCCTAAAGTGACTTTTATTCCAAACAATAAAATCAACAATGTGTACAATACAAGCCACCAGACTTTTATCACATTATCTACTTGAGAACATGTCCATAATCATGTGGTGGAATTAAGTGAAATAAGATTTGCATTTAATCTGTTTAGATTGAAAACCTTTCAGAAATAGGATGTTCAATGCATATATATTTTCTAACTTAAAACGTACTTAGCATTATCTCACTGACTTTGTCTTAATACAAAATCTAATAATTGGCTAAAAAATATATGCTCTCAAATGAACAATCAATCCAATAACTTTTTCTGACTCGTAAGTAATATTACAATAACGTTTGATTTACAGTATATAAATGAATTTAAAATATGAAATAACACATAAATAGAATGTAATTATCAAGAATTATAATCAAAATTATATTACCCAACAACAACTTCCTCAATTTTATTTGAATGACCTATACATTATTAATTTTTATGGGTTAATAAAATCAAAGTTTGAGTATTTTTGTTACTAAACTAATTAATACTCCGTATTTCTAAATAAAAAAGAATACGGAGCATATAACATTATAGTACTTCATATATATTACAACATGAAACTTCTGGTTTATTATTAAAAATGCAAACTTATACAATACCCAGGGTCAAATTTAAAAAATTATCAAATTGAACTTAACTGCTTAATAAAATAAAAATACGGATGTGCCACAATACCGTCATTAATTTTAGATGTGGAATAGTTTTGTATAATATTCTCCATATTAAATAAAAATGAATTAATGAGGTCATTCAATTGAGATAGACATGCATTATCCGCCAAATTGCAACATCACATGATACTCCTTTCAATTCATTTTAATTGAATTTCTCATATATTAAAATAAATTTTTAATTTTCAATTATTTTTTACTCAGCTATTAAAAAATTATTTATTGTAAAAGTATTTTAAAAGAATGAATTAATTTTATAAATTTTATATTTTGAATAATAAATAATTAATAATTTGATTACCAAAGTTTATTTCAAAAAAGTTTCAAACGTCAATTAAAATCGACGGAAGCGAGATTTATTTAAAATTGACTGTTTTTGAACATGAACTGATTTCATTTGCACCTAATCAGCCCACAATATTAGATAACAATTTGTCTTAGTCTTTTGACTTTAGCCTTTCTGGCTAAACTACCATGCATGTTAAAATATAATTTGCATATGCATCAGTAGAAGCATTAAGATGCCATGTGGTGGTAATCTATACACTATTGTTAGATTTGATTTAGATCCCACAAATAGTGTTTATGCAAAAGGACTACATACTCTGAAGTCTGATCTGTACAATTGAATAAGACATCTCCCATGCTTGTATAGCTGCTAGATTATTGTGTAATGAAAAAAAGAAACAAATAAACTTACATCAATGACATGATTACTTAATATGCAAAGAAATCTGACTGTTGCTACATTTTTGGCTTTATTTACGACACTTTTGTCACATTTGCTAATTATTATCAAGTTAATTCAGCTCATATATTTCCCACGATGACTGCTTTCAGTGTCAGCCTTGCCGATCACCTATCTTTAAAAATATTCATCGATCACCCATTTTGGTCAGTGAGGAAACACTGACTTTTCGCAGCGGCATTTTAGTCTTTTCACTCGAACGGTGATCGATTAGAACTTTTTCAAAAATAAAGCTCGACGACGAATTGCTTCAAATATGCGCGATCGACCGAAATATCGCAGAACATAAAAAGGATCCACCTAACACTAAACAACATGTGCAAACATAGTGGGAGCCACTTAGTCAATTTCATATTTAAACGTTTAATGACCCAAAACACTTTTATCAGAATATTTATACCAATTTCTCCCCTAATTTTTTGTTACATTGATTTCAATTTATGCATAATGTTTCATATCAACGCATAACCAAATTGGCTTTCCCTAAATTTTTATACTTATTTTTATTTCTCCCATTTTGCAAATATTCAAAACGGAGTCATGCTTGCTGAATTAAGATTGCATCCGCCTCCGCCGAGCCATGCATGAAGAGATATCGGTTAAAGTCGGTGAAACGCAAGTAGAAATCTACTATAGAAACGGGATGGATTATAATTTGTGCGTCACTAGCAACGCCGAATCGGCAGTTTATTTGCACCAACATACTGGCCGGTCCTTCGGCGGAAATTACGCTAGCCAGCCTCAAGATTCGATCAACGACTATCTTCCCAATTTCGATATATCTCAGAGGCTGTTCTAGAATTTCACAAATGACTATTCTTTTATTTCAGTTAGCCTCAATGTTCAAATTGATAATGTATTTGAACTGAAAGACGGTGATTAAGATACTAATTTGTGGAAGAAATCAGAGCGAGATTGTAATTATGATAAAATGAGCAGGTCAAATGTTATAAAAGAGAAGGATTTTGGCTCATTAATTATTTAAATATTGAAATAACTAAATTACTCAACTATATTTGTTTAATGTTACCATGGATTCAATTGCCACCGAATATTTTTCATCGATCACCCATGCTTCAAATTCATCTCGCCGACACTATCTGGAAAGCTCCATTCGATCACCCGTCAAAAACGAAGCACTTAAACGCCTAGTTTAAAGTCGTGTTCTCACGCGACAAATTTCGTGATCGACCACATTTTTAAAGATAAAAGGACGGGCTGAGACAATTTAAAACATAAGTGATCGACTGAAACATCTTGTAAACATAGGTGATTTTCGCTGTCATTAACCCATTATTATTTATAAGAATCAATTGTAACAAAACAATTCAAATCCCGGTCTAAGCAATTTCGACGGTGTATTTCGGCACCTAGATTTTGGTAAAAATAAGTCTCGTTTTTCATTAGTATATACTACGTATAAATACATTTTCATATATCCATGTCAAATTTATACATGTATAAAATATTCTATAATATAATCAATACATAACGTATACTATTTTAAATCACAATAATATATAAATAGTCTCGAAATAAGGTAGATTATCATTTCCGTTAATTTCAGTTGGTCGGATTGGACAATTACAAAAAATAGAATATGACATGCCAAAGGTACAATTTTTTGTAATTAACAAGGAGACCAATATAACAGAAAGAGACATTAAAGACAGTGAAGAAGCCCACAATGGACATTGGACCATCACCTCCACAAACTGTCTTTATTCAATATACAGCAGCGCAACCTCATCTGCCGGAAAAAACACTGAAACACATATTGAACACGGTTCAAAAAGTAGCCGTTGGGTTCCACGTTTCCTTTCCCTACCATCCCTACTATTATTAAACTATATACGGTCAAACAATTTTTTTTCTAATTCTAACCATTATAATTGACGTTTTTTGGATGTGGATATTTGATCATAAATAACTAATTAATTATATTGAGAAAATTTTCGAACATAAATAATATTATGAAAATTTTGTAAGTTAAAAAGATAAATTTTAACTAAATTGAACTAGAGGAAACGATGTTGTTATTATTCGACTAGCATTGTTGATAATAATATACTTTGAAATTTGAGGTTAAGTTGTTTATGGCAAAATACATCAACTGTCAGTGCTACGCTGGTAGCTCAACGATGACTCTTTCCACTACACACACATTAATACATGAGCCTCAATCAATCAATAAATCTGGATGACGCATTATCCTAACGGTCCTATCACGCACCATGTATTTGAACAATACGAAGTTGACGGACTGTTATCACTTAATCAAGTTTAATTTATATAAAAATACTAATATAAAAAATCTAACCTTACGCGAAGATGACAAGACGGTAATAATCACAAAACTTAGCATGATAAGACGAGAATAACCACAAAAACTTTTTATCAATAGAGCTATATTCGAAGAATTACTGATGTTTAACCTAACTCCGAGATCGTGTGCATGTCACATCACTATTTTATTAACGGCAACTGAGATAAACCTTTAAATATGTTACCCAACAACAGAGATAGCAAAACCTCTTCCACAACTTTCCTAAGTGGACAACTATTTTGGGACACAATAAAAGTGTGCTCTCATCATCATCACCTCCACTTCAATAATATTATTAGCTTAATATTCAACTTCAACAATTATACTCTCAATTTTGACTTCGGCAACACTATTAGGAAATTCTCACTTAGGTAATGTCAGCTTAATATCACTTTTTATTTTATTTATTTATATAATATATTGTGTATTTGAATTTTCAACTAAATACAAGCTTGAAGAATTTGAAGTTGTTGTAAAAGATTGTTTATGTGTAATTTTTATGTGGATAATTGTTTTGTAGTTATTTAATTAATTAATGTATGTGTGTGAATATTTTGAGTTAGATTGTTTGTTTTTATGTGTTATATATTCCCTCAAATTCCTTTTTAATCGAGGTTTTAATTTAATTTTTATTTGAATTTTTATAGTTTATAGTTAATAATTTTTAATTATGTTGTGAAAAATAAAAATAAAATATTTTGAAAAATTATTTTGATATGCATTTTGTATGTTCACATTGAAAAATCGAAAAGGATCAATTAAAAATGAATTGGAGGGAGTATGTAATTGAGCATACTTAAATGTATTTATTTGAATCATGCCAAATCAAAGTATCTAGATGATAAGTTAGTTAGCTTGTGGATTTGTTTTCAGCTCATGTTTGTTTATATGAGTAAATATAGTGAATAAAGTATGTTTGTTGGAGTTGTGGAGTTTATTTGACTAAATATGAGTGTAAGGATTGCGTAATTGTGGTCAATTTACATATATAAGTATAATTGTTCGTGATGTAGTTGTTCTGTGAAAGTTGGCATATACGTATGTGTCTATTTATGATTGTATTCTAATGGGATTATTGCGTTTCTTCTACACAGCTAGTTAATGGCGACACTTGGGGATATTGGACTCTCTGCAGCTATCAATATCCTGAGTGCATTAGTTTTCCTAGTGGCATTCGCCATATTGAGGCTTCAACCCTTTAACGATAGAGTATATTTCCCCAAGTGGTATCTGAAGGGACTAAGAACGAGCCCTACGCAATCTGGGGCTTTTGCAAAACGTTTTGTCAATTTGGACTGGCGATCTTATATAAAATTTTGGACATGGGTGCCTGATGCTCTTAAGATGCCAGAGCTTGAGCTTATTGATCATGCAGGATTAGATTCCGCTGTTTATCTACGGATATACTTGTTGGGGTATGCTCTTCATTCACTCATATTTCCGAAATGCTATATCTTATGTGAATGCATATTCTGGAGAGCGAAGGGCATTCAACAATCATTCACTGAATTCATCTGAATTTTGATTATTTTTTGTGGTCAATTCACAATTTTCTTCATTTTCACTTTTATTAGGAAAATTATTGTAGGGTCCTCTTTTAAAATGCTACTCCGTACTTTACTACACCCGAGTCACTATCATATTGTGTAGCGTTTCCCTGCTTTGTCTGTCTGCTGCTGAAAGACATCTTATTCTCATTCCAAATATATACCCATTAAAATCCAGGCTTATTTCATAACTACATTTCAAGGAAAGTAGACCTCCTTATTGTCCCTCTAACAGAAGCTCTCAGTCAAATTCTGGTTCTTCTTATGAGGCAATGAAATGTTTAGAACCTCGCTCCAATTAACCTGAACAACAAATTTAGCAAATAGTTCAGTTTGTTCCTCTCATAGTATATCGAGCTTTTTTCATGAATCAACAATGTTTTTGCTTATATATTTGCTTAACAACTTGTTGGGGCTTAAAATATTTGTTCCAGTGACACTTCTTGCATGGGCTGTGTTAGTACCAGTCCACTGGACAAATAGCACATTGAAGTTATCAGATGTGACTTTCAGCAACATTGATAAACTTTCTATTTCAAATGTTCCACTTGGATCACAAAGGTAAGGAGTGAAATACTATGTTTGATGAATTTAGAAAGGTTTACGGACTCGCATGGGGGTTTAATCTAAAATGATATTTCAGTCTGAACATAACTTTGTTCTTATAACAGTGTTGAACTATGATTTGCAGATTTTGGACTCACACAGTAATGGCGTACGCATTCACTTTCTGGGCATGCTACACTTTGAAAAACGAATATGCCAAAGTCTCAGGATTGCGTTTGCATTTTATTGCATCTGACAGACGTCGTCCTGATCAATTTACTGTAAGATCCAGTTTGTCCGCATCATTCATTGTTCCAGTTTGTCCGCATCATTCATTGTTTCAGTTTACTTCTCATTGTATTCGTCTACCTTTTCCCATTTCACGGAAATATTTTCTTTTTCCGTGAATGAATTGAAGTGTTCACTTTATGGGTGCTCAATCAATCTAGGGTATCCTAATCATCATATTTCAATATATGTCCCCTTACTATTTACAGGTGCTTGTCAGAAACATACCGTCTGATCCTGATGAATCGGTCAGTGAATGCGTGGAGCATTTTTTCCTGGTCAATCATCCAGGCCATTACCTTACCCATCAGGTTGGTCTGTCCTATGACTACTCTAAAAGCAGCTGGATTTTGTTATTGTTGAAAGTACAACAGAATCTTCATTTTCTTGTTTTGCCTCTGCTTGTCTTCCTACAAATAAAATTGTATGGTGTATTGCTGTCCGTTATTTCATGGCATTCCTCACCAACCTATTTGTTTGTTCTGTAGATTTTTAATGATCTTTTTCGATTGCTGCACTATGATTTCTGTTGCACCTATGTAAGTTAAGATATTGTTGGTAGCTTCATATTATATGTTTTTCAACACAGGTTGTTTGTAATGCAAACAAACTTGCGGATCTGGTGAAGCAGAAGAAAAGTCAGCAAAATTGGCTTGATTATTACCAATTGAAATATTCCAGAAACTCATCGAATCGCCCGACGAAGAAGGTATAGCGAGATAATGTATTCTCAATATGTCAGTTGAGCCCTTATTAACTAAGGCAACAACGTGTGTAACATGTCAATGATTCTCGGTACTAAGCTTTTTGTTTACTCTCACAGACTGGGTTTTTGGGGCTATTTGGGGAAAAAGTGGATGCAATTGATTATCAGACAACTGAGATCGAGAAACTAACAAAAGAGGTCATTCCTGGTCCTTGTTCACTTTTGTCATCCTATAGTTGTGCAACTGTATGGATATTGACTAGGTGTAACCTTATTTATTACAACAATTACTTGTTTTGTTGGTTAGTTTGAACATATTGTTATACCGAGTCATTTGGAGATTTACCTTCTTGTTCAGATATCTGTGGAGAGGGAAATTGCCATCAATGATCCCAAATCCATCATGCCAGCTGCATTTGTGTCTTTTAAAAGCCGTTGGGGGGCTGCTGTATGTGCACAAACACAGCAATCCAGAGATCCGACTGTATGGTTGACAGAGTGGGCGCCTGAGCCACGCGATGTGTACTGGAAGAATCTGGCAATTCCCTATGTTTCATTGACAATTAGGAGGCTTATAATTGGTGTTGCTTTCTTTTTCCTCACATTCTTTTTTATGATCCCTATCACAATGGTTCAGTCCCTGGCAAGTATTGAGGGTCTTCAGAAGAGAGCAAAGTTTTTGAAAGATGTTATTGAAGTGTAAGTGAGCCTGGAAGAACTGAATTTAATCTAGAGTCACATATCAGTTTGGAGTCACATATCAATTAAAATATGAATTAATCAATTATTGTAGTATAGTCAATTAAAAATTACTAAGCCTTAGTTAGTTATTGAACCTTCATGTAAATTTTCTAAAGAGAGAATGTAAAGCATATCATCATACTCTAGTTTTCAAATCAGATTATGAGAAATACAGCTGTATGTGTGCCTTAATTGTGGTTTCATCAGATATTTTTGGTTATTTTGTCTGTACTTGCTCTTTTCTTCACTTGGCATTGTGATTTATGTTTCAGGCCTTTTATCAAGTCATTTATCCAGGGGGTTTTACCAGGTCTTGTTCTGAAGATCTTCCTCATATTTTTACCAACCATATTAATGATAATGTCAAAGTTTGAAGGGTTTTTAAGCATATCTACTCTGGAGAGAAGGTCTGCTTCAAGATACTATCTATTCAACTTCGTAAATGTTTTCCTCGGGAGCATAATTGCTGGTGCTGCATTTGAACAACTCAACACGTTTCTTCATCAGTCAGCAGACGAGTATGTCTTTTTTTCTGTTTGCATGCCATTGTGGTCCATGCAAATGGGGTATTGTGCAACAAATATGTCTTTTGCTGAATCTAACAAATGATATTAAGCTTGGAGATTTTTTTCGGGGGCGGGGGAGTTAGGTATTATGGCTCTTTTTCCCTTTCTTATTTTTTGGAATGTGTCGACTGAAATCTTGGAAATATTTTTAGATGTAAGTTTTTTGCTAGAGGAGAAGTGAGAATGTTGAAAATGTTAAAGTTCTGCTTGAATAGCTATGCCTCTTTTTTTTTATCTTCGTCTCATTTGGAATGTGGTTAAAATCTTGAAATATAAATAAATGTGTTTTTTGCTAAGGAGAAAAGAGAATGTTAAAGTTGTGATTGGAGAGCTAGGATACATTAATTCGACTGCTTTGTCTTCCATTCCCGATAATACAAGCATATCAATTTTATTTTTCCATGTATGCTTAACCCTTTTTGACTGCTTTGTCTAGCTATTTGCGCATAACTTGATGTAGCTGTTCCAAAACGAATTTGCTGCCTTTACTTGTAGTTACATATATTTACAATTGAATTTTGATGCAGTATTCCCAAGATCATTGGCGTGGCTATCCCAATGAAGGCGACCTTCTTTATAACATACATTATGGTTGATGGCTGGGCTGGTGTAGCAGGGGAAATTCTGAGGCTGAAGCCGCTAATAATCTTTCACTTGAAGAATTTCTTTCTCGTGAAGACTGAAAAGGATAGAGAAGAGGCAATGGATCCAGGAAGTCTTGGTTTCAACACGGGGGAACCTCAAATCCAACTCTATTTCCTGCTAGGTCTTGTGTATGCTGTGGTTACACCACTACTGCTACCTTTCATTCTGATATTCTTTGGCTTGGCATATGTTGTATTTCGTCATCAGGTAATTAACTCTTTTGGATGAATTGTAGTCCATTATAAGTTTCCTTCCTAGTCAAATTTGGGGCCTTCACTAGTCATCGGATTTGGGGCCTCCCCAATTTATCCCTTCCGAAATGACGAAGGCAGCTTTATCAAGTTGTGATTCCTTGAATGCTATCACTAGACAAATTAGTAATTCCTACATAATTTGTATCAAGAGAGAACGAAAGGGGGCGGGTCTGACTTTTCTAGAGCTCCGGTATTGCATTTCCCATTGGTCAGAAGGGGGGTCTTAGTCATTTGCCATGGGTCAGAGGAAGTCTTGGTAATAGAATTCGACTTTTGTAGAGCATCCAAATCTTCATTGTAAGTGGTGTTTAGTAATAGGATTGTAAGAATTTTAGAACAGACAAATCAGTTTCAATGAATCATATGGTTTCGCTTTATGCAACAATCAAATTAGTTTCTGTTGTACAAGTACTGTAATGATCATGGGTTCTGATCTGAGTGATGTGGGTTTAGTCCCCAGAAGCTTCTTGTTATGTCTCCATGTACTTCATTCTTCCATGTTGATCTTTTTCTTTTTCTTCCTCTTCTGGAGCAGTACATGGTCTCCTCATAGACATAATTCAGTATGGTCTATACGTATGGTCTCTTTTGTTTCCTTTTTGGCATCCTCTTTTTTTCTTGTATCTCACAAGACATTTCTTTATATGCAGATCATAAATGTTTATAACCAAGAATATGAAAGTTATGCTGCATTTTGGCCAGATGTCCATGGGCGTATTATTTCTGCCCTGGTTATCTCGCAATTATTTCTCATGGGACTATTGAGTACAAAGGAGGCTGCACTCTCAACTCCTTTCCTTATTGCACTTCCAGTTTTGACTATCTGGTTTCACTTATTCTGTAAAGGCCGCTATGAACCAGCTTTCACCCACTACCCTCTGCAGGTACTTCGTTCAATTCAACTTGAAAACTGGCGTCATTTTGCAAATTAAAATTTGCATTTGCGACATTTCTCAACAAAAGTTTGTATGCTTTCTTCTATGATAGTCTTGAATATTTTTTATATTTCTCAACAAAAGTTTTTATGCTTTCTTCAATGATGGTCGTGAATACGGGATGTTTTCTCAATATCTGTGCCTGTCCATGTTTATAGTCGGGGTTCTATAGTTATCACAGTAATTTTGGTTTGGAGTACCATCTTCAAAATGTTTTCTCAATATGTTTGCACCGAGTGCTTTCTCTTCATATAACCAAGTTCAAAGTTTAAAGTTCCCCATTATATGTAAGATTGCTAGGTTATCAATGAGTTCTGTACGAGATCCGTGGATTTCGTTGGCAAGACATTATTGTTATTTATTTATTATTAACAATGGTATTGCTGTTATGTTTACTAACATGATGCTCCCTTCAGGATGTGTTTGCATACATAATGTGTGTTGGCCAATAGTATAGTTTATATTAGTTCTGCACTTTTGCCCTCAAATTTCTTTTGAATCTTTCCCATTGTCGCAAATTTTAGGAAGCAATGATGAAAGATACTCTCGAAAGAGCTAGGGACCCAAAGGTGAACCTTAAAGCATATCTTCAAAATGCTTATATCCATCCAGTGTTCAAAAATAGTGAAGAGGATGAGGACGACAATGATGAATACGGGAGATTCACAGGGGAGATGGAGCTAGTTCCCACTAAACGCCAATCTCGACGGAATACTCCAGTACCCAGCAAAGTCAGTGGGGGCTCTTCACCATCATCATTACCAGATATCCAGGAAAGTTCACTTCCTTGAAAGTATTAAGGAAATTTGTAGTCTTGGACTCTTGGAAAGGGACACTGCACACCGAAGTACTATGACTGTTCCAAGCGCCTCCAGATACAATCATAGGTTACGAGATAAAGCAGTTACACAAGATTCCTATCGATCAACTGTGGAGGGCTACATCGATTCTGTATGTATTGTTAAGTTTTTTTGAAGGGAATGCATGTAGATTTCTTGTGATTACAGTAGAGAAGACTTGCGTACTTTTGTTTATGAGGGTTCTCAGTATGTCTGTTCATTGTGTAATTGCATACATAAAATCTGTATAAAACTGCTAGGTTTGTAAAATCAGTCTGGGGTTTTTTTTTTTTTTTGATAATTAAAGCATAATTAGAGCATATATGACTGGTCGAATTGGGATGGTCTGAAACCGTGTGATGTTTATTATTATCGCCCTTTTTTAGTGTTTCTCATAAATATTTGTGTAAATACCTTTTGATGGTATCTTTAGTATATGGTGTTCATAATCATTCAACATAGTGTTTAATGATTTTCAAGTCCTTGAATTTTATTGTGAACATCAAATTGGAATCATTATAATTTAATATCACATAATATGAGAAATGGAATAACGCAATGCAGGTCCCCAGTATTATTAAATTGCATAGTGGAGGGACGTGTTTGACTGATTGCCATGGACACTTTCATATTTGGGAGGAACTTATCTTTTCCTCCTTGCCTTGCAAAAATAATGGCTTTTAATAAAATAATGATTTTCTTAAAGCCCAATAAGCTTTTATACGCTTTTAAGAAATAGTAATTTTTAGTGAAGGCAATTTGTCGTAATGAAACTTCTAACTACTACACTTGAAATAAAGGGAAATGAAATAGTTATTTGGCTGAAAAGCGTATTATCTGGGGTGTGTATAACAGCTCAGTTCTACAGTGTTCAATTCCCTTGCTGACATTGTAGTGGAAATGTTGAGAGTCATAAACCCCTCAAGTAAGAAGCATGCACCATTCATTGGGGCGAAGACTAGACTTTTGAGACTTCCATTTACTTTGCAATTGGGGTGGAAGACTATGGGAAGACTTTGAAGTATTCAAACAATTTTTGTGCGTGAGTGATCATTTACTTCCGTTTTATGTATATTATACTGTTTTTTAACTATCATTCATTGACTAGTTATATAATGATATTCGCAAAATTTGATGTCAAGATGTGTAAGACTCCGACATAAAATGAATGATGTGAGTGAGATTGATATGATTTTTTGTTAATACTATTCATACTATTAATATGCATATTATTTTCGAAAGTTTTAGTACAAAAACTCCAAAATTAAACATATTTAATATGGATCAAATATGAAATCGATGAACCCTTGAGGAGTCCTCTAAGAGAGTGTCATTAAGGACAAAAGGCGCAACAAATATTAGTGGTGATTTATGAGACGATACCATCAAATATAATTTGGATGGAACATTATAAAATTGTTAAGCATAAAAATAACACATCCATTTATTTCAATTAACGTTTTCAATTTATTACTAGTACAATGTATTTTAAACTAGGGCCAGGATTCGGTTCGGTTGGTTCGGTTTGGCGAGGCGAAATTGGGAAATAAATTATAGGGTGGGCCAAGTATAAAAAAAAATTATATTGCTCTAATTAAGGAGAAAAATATAAATGAGAGTGGGCCAATAATAAGGTATAAAATTTTAAGGAAAATATAGCATAAATATGTCATTTTTCTAAAAATTTAAAGGTAAAATTAACATTTTAAAAGTTTAGAAATTTGGCCAAGACCTACCTTGGCCCGTGAATAGCTCCGCCACTGGTTTTGAGCCAAAACTAGAACCGAACCTATTTAATCGGTTCTCTAAAGGCGAACCTAATCGGTTCGGTTCCATCCGATTCAATCCTATATCTGTTCGGTTCAATTTTGGTTAAATTTCGGTTTCGAGTCAATTTTTTAGCATTTCTTCTTGAACTCAAAATTAAGTCATTAAACTATATTTAATTCATGTAATTTCAATGAACTCCTTTTAAGATTAATTATACTATCTACATACACATTCAATACACAATACCGTTCTTTTTTTATATATATTTTATTTCATTATACCAATAATGAACAAAGTTAAATCTAAATTTCTCTTCTTAAAATGCGCATGCAAATACTACAAGATCTTGAAAAGGATAATAAATGAAAATTGAAAAATACACATAAAATTTAGTTCGGTTTTTATAGGCCAGAGCCTAAATTAGTTCGGTTCAGTCGATTAAAATTCGGTTATTTTTTGGTTCGGGACCGATGGAGTTCCGGTCGATTTCGGATTACACCCCTATTTTAAATGAACTGCAGGGTCATTGAGTCAACTCAAGTGAAAAAACTGGAAATCAACTGAAAAAATAAAAGCCATTTGATCTCACTCTTTCCTAGAAGCAATCAAACAAGCACTATATAATGACCCAATAATTTAGCAAACAATCCAACCCAAAATGAGAGTATCCAAACTACTTCCAACATTTTTACATTTACTTAGTTTTCTTGCACTTTTCTACTTAACCAACTTGGTTATTGCTGAGGTTATTTTTGAAGAACGTTTTGATGGTAAGTTCTTACCAAAATCTCGTTTTTTTTTAATGTTTAATTGCATGTTAATAATGTATCTAGTACTTGGTAAGAAGAAAAAAGCTTTCTTGGAAGTAAAATTTTCCAAAAAAAAAAAAAAGAGTTTTGCAGCTGAAAAATGAACTGAAAGCTTACTCAGCCGAGTAACAGTGTTTTATATTCTTAAGTAGTTAAGTTATGTAGAATCTTGATAATTATTGTTTTTTAGTATATTGGTTGATGAGTTGATCTGTTAAATATTTTGTTGGTTACTTAGTATGGATAAATTCTTGAGCTTTTGACTTTGGTAATTGGAGAGATTGTACATTAACATGCCCCGATCTATTTGAAGAGGCTCTGCCTAAGCGGTGTAAGGGGTTCGGGTAGTATGCATCATTACCGTTGTGATAACAAAGGGGTTGTTTCCGAATTGATCCTAGAGTAAAGTGCAAACACTATCTACTACTTATGACCCGAGAATGGAGTGCTTCACAATAGATAAGAAGTATAGGAAGTGTAAGGAGCCATTTTGGAGAAGATTGTATAAATTAGTATATCTTGCTTACTTATGCTGTCGAGTGTTCTTGAATCTGATATGGGGTTGTTTTGAAAAGATGGGTGGCAAAGTAGATGGGTGAAATCAGATTGGAAGAGGGCTGAAGGGAAAGCTGGAAACTTTAAGCACACTGCTGGCAAATGGGCTGGTGATCCTGATGACAAAGGTTGGTTTTTGCTTATGTTTCTTCTTATTGACTAATTTGTATTGACATAAAAAATCATCCAGAGTTGTTATGATTGTTGCAATTTTCTTTTTCCAAGTTAGTCATTGGGAATGACTTGAAGTTCATAAAATGTATTGCTTAAATGCTTGTTAATCATAATGATTTGTCATTCTTATAAGCTACTTATGTGATTAGAGTGACTAATAATCTAATATAGTCTATTAGCTGTTTTGACTATGGGGTTGTTGGGTCTAAAACTAAGGAACAAGTAGGGTGTGCTTTTTTCTTTTTTAAGTTGGACTGCTCTATTTTCATCGATTTCCCAATTTTAGTTATGCAGAAGTGGACTACTTTCTCTTCTTATTCCAGGAATAGAAATGTCTGCGCACATTTCATTCCATGAACTAATTTATGTAACTGCTTGTTTATTGTTTGTGTTATTTCTACCAGTACTACTGATTTTTGTGCATAAAACTTGAAACGTTCACATTTTTTCGCTCAGACTGATGCAAGATTATTGCAACTTTACTTTTTATTTTTCTTTAAAGAAATTATTGTTTTGACAGTTTCAAAGGACATTTTGTTGAATATTTTAAACTATCTAAGTTGACAACTTGCTTGTTTTGGTAATTGCAGGTCTTCAGACCATCACAGATGCCAGACACTTTGCAATATCAGCAAAAGTACCGGAATTCACTAACAGGAATAGAACGTTGGTGGTGCAGTACTCAATAAAATTTGAGCAGGATATTGAATGTGGAGGGGGATATTTAAAGCTTTTATCTGGTTATGTTAATCAAAAGAAATTTGGAGGTGATACACCTTACAGGTATACAGTTCTTTTTTTTCTTCATAACATAGTTTATGTTTCCTCTTATATTTTAGTTGTCATGAAGTGTTCTGTTGTTTCCTTTTTTGAAAATGTCCTTAAGGTATCTAACACTGTTCTGTCGTACTATATTTTTTCATTTGTCACTTCCAAGCCAGTAAGCAATTTCAGAAAGTTGCATTCCATATTTGTTGCGCTATCAAGCATTCAAAGCAGTTCGAAAGTCGCTTATAGTTCATCTGTTAAAACAATTTCAGCAAAATAAGCTAATAAGTTACTCATAAGGCATCTGAATTCTGAACTAGTGGTGGAACCAGGATTTTTATATAGGGCGGGCGGATTACTTGATACCTTACTTATAAAAGGAAAAATATAAAAATTTAGGGGGCTCGTCTCCCCCCCTAATTCTCACTGATCTGAACTATTTGTAAGCTATATGAAATATGCTAGCGATCTTGTTAACACCATTGCCCTGGCTTGAATTTTAATTTTGCTTGTGCAGTTTTATGTTCGGGCCTGACTTATGCGGCACGCAGACAAAGAAACTCCATATAATATACTCGTATCAGGGCCAGAATTACCCTATCAAAAAGGAGCTGGAATGTGAAACAGACAAGTTGACTCACTTCTACACATTTATTCTTAGGCCTGATGCTACTTACAGTATCCTGATCGATGGCCGAGAAAGGGATTCTGGAAGCTTGTATACAGACTGGGATATTCTTCCTCCTCCCAAAATCAAAGATGTCACTGCAAAAAAGGTAATACTAGACTATTGAACTTTTTCATTTGGAACTTGATGTGCACTAATAATCTGTCATGTGAACTCCCCATACATTTCTTGAAGTTATAGACTCAAATAAATTAATGAAAAAATTGTCTTGAAGTGGATTTGATCGGCTCTTTAATTATATTTTCTGAACACCGTTTACAATCCTTTACAGCCTGCGGATTGGGAAGAGAGAGAATATATAGACGATCCAAATCATGTCAAACCTGAGGTGATTATTTGATCCTTGTAGCTAGCTATAGGTGGCCGTCTTTTGTTATCTGCTTATAATAACTTGATACTGCAGGGCTATGACTCAATTCCACGAGAAATTCCTGATCCTAAAGCTAAAAAGGTTAGACCTCTTCGAAAGATGGCTGTAGGATAGACAATGCTGACATAGGCAGCAGCACACGTTAGCCTTTGAATGATTTTCGCTATGATAGTTATTTATTTATACCCTCTTACAATCTCGCCGAAAAAAAATTCTAGTGGGTAGAGTGTGTAGCTATCAGGAAACTGATGGAAGCAAATCTCCTCGATACATAATTATCTGAAATCGATACATAATTATCTGAAATCACTAAGGCTCTCTGTTGGTTAAACTGGAGGTGTAATTTACTTGTTGTAGAGTGTAGACATATTAAATTACAACTCCTGACAAGTAAATCCCTACTCACTTTATTTCCTATCTAGACATTAAATATTACAATTTTGAAATCACCCGCCCTGCTTTTATAATATCATAAACTTTGCATGCATAGAAATGTGGGTGTGAATACCTGATTAGCATGCTTATAAATGAGGAGCATTGCGATGATATAATTTGAAAACAATCACTGCTATGTCTGAGTGAACGGGCGATAGAGAGGAGTGCACCCGTAATCCAGAGTTTAACCCGATATCTTTTAAATGTGGTTTACTTGGTCAGCCAGAGTATTGGGATGAAGAAGAGGATGGTATATGGAGACCACCTAAAATACCTAATCCGGCATACAAAGGAAAATGGAAACCTAAGGTATAATATTTTCTCTAGTTGATATATGACGTCGGAAACCTTATTGAAATTGTTCAGTTTGTTTATCTTTGTTACAGAAAATAAAGAATCCAAATTATAAAGGAAAATGGAAAGTTCCGTGGATAGATAATCCAGGTATCGCCGAGAACTGGATTGTATAGCTTCCATATATTTAAGTTTTCTTCAATAGAATGGTTACAGCCACTATTTCCCTTTGACTGCTTTTGTTGTTTTCATCAGAGTTTGAAGATGATCCAGACCTATATGTGCTGAAGCCAATAAAATATGTTGGTATTGAAGTATGGCAGGTAATTAATTGTTCTTCTGGTTAAATAAAGACACAATAATTGTCTGCATACTCCAGTATTGGGTTTTCCTTTACCTGTGTTGTAAATGAGTAAGAGGAACCTGATAATTTCAGGTGAAAGCGGGTTCTGTCTATGACAACATTCTTATCTGTGACGACCCCGAATATGCAAAACAGGTTATTGCAGAAGTTCTTTCCAACCGAGAGGTGAGTGTCTTGTTCAATTATACAGGCATGTAACATATCAAGTTACTTTCTGATTATTTATCAAGGTTAACCTGTTTTCAGACTGAAAAGGAAGGCTTTGAAGAGGCAGAGAAAGTAAGGAAAGCAAGAGAAGAAGAGGTTGTTACACTGACTACTTTGGTCTTTTCGCTGTATCATTAGTTAACCGGCATTGTAAATCATGTCTAACCTTCGGATGCAGGAATCCCAACGAGCAAGAGAGGAAAGTGAAAGGAGAAGAAAAGAAAGAGGTCATGATCGGAGAAGAGATAGGTATAGGGACAGATATAATAGGGTGAGTACTCGAGATGCTTGAATATCTGATCCATGTAGTATGTTCCTTCCCTTCTTGATATAACTACTATAAATGCATATTAACACTCCTAATATACTCTTAAATTGGTTCTGTCATTTTGCAGCATGATCGGCACGATTACTTGGATGACTATCATGTAAGTTCAAATACTCCGGACATCTGACAATTCGTCCTCTGTTTTTCTCAACCTACATGATAGTCATCGAAGTAATCATTATGAAAAAGTGAAGTAATACAAGTCAAGCTACCCCTAAATTATTTTCTTAATTCGATTTGAAGATGAACTAAAATGTTGTTGAATTGTGAATATCTTTAATCATCCAAAGTAGTCTGCTTCTATGAGAGCAAATTATGCAAGGAGCTTTTAATCAGTCTTGTTATAGATGTTCAGATTATCGATATTAAGAGCTTATTCAATTATATTTGACACGATGTTCATGTTATATTGCAGGATGAACTTTGACATGTTGACGATTTCCACTTTCCATCGTGTTGTCTTCTACGTGTTCCTCTCGTCTTCTCAATCCAACACCATAGCCATTTTTCCCTTCCCCCTTTCGCCTCTTTCTAGATATAGATTATTCTACCATGAATCCATGATTGCTTGTTGCAACATTCTGCACTTCTATTGTATTCTCATATTCTCCAGAAATCCAGAGCTCTTGAGGAGCTTCTTGTTCACCATCTAGCTTATAGTACATTTCTGGAATTGTATGTTGTATTGCATTTGTCATCCTACTTCAATATCCTTAAAAGAATCATTTGTTTTCTTAACTTATTTTTTTGCATATTTATGGTTGAGAACTGAAACTCAACTCACACATAACAACAGAAGCAAATGTATGAAGGGAGGACGAGAGTATACAGAGAAGTCCATATATCATAATAGCGATTTATCCAAACACTTATATTTACATACCACGATTATTATGATAATTATCCATGTATGTCAACTTTCTTAAATGATAATTTTCTCCCATTGAATACTAGAACAGACTCGCACGGTATGTTAGCATGTATACACAATATGTTTCTTTTGTGGAGAGCATAGGGAAACATGAAAGAGGTGTTAGGGAAAACTCAAGCTGCCTCGGCGAATCCCACTCGGAGATTACCATAATCAAACACGGTGTGGTAGCGACCCATGAAAACATCTCCCAGGATCCTGCAACAGATGTCACATAATTGATTAAAGCTAATGCATACATGGGAGAAAAACAAAAACAAAATTGATGTAGGGGACAGGACACGTTACCAGAGAGGACCGCGAGGAGGTGGAACATCCAGAGCAGTAAACCCGCTAATGCACTGAGCTGCAGCGCCATCTCCCACTTTGAGAATGTACTGATCATACATTCAATAATGTCAGTACTCATAAGAAAACAGCATACTTGGATTACTCGCCTTTATTACAAGGAGATAAACCGGGCTTTCCTAGACACAAGTTACCGACCCCCTAATTGTTAAATTTTAAAAAGAAGTGAAGTGAGAAATTGTTCTGCTGAACTATTTGACACATGATTAGATTTATAGACAGAATCAGAATCACCCCAAAAAGAGTGAAGAACAGTGTGCCTTGCCATTGGGAGTCTTATGACCCCAAATTAGATTTTAACAGACACTCGAAGCAAGTAAAGGCTTAGAAGTATACCTCATTTGGAGAGAGATCAAAGACTTTATCTCCAATGGTGAAGGAAACACTAGGCATCTCTGAAATGCTATTACAATCAACAGCAGATTCTCCCATTGGACTAGGTAGACGCTCACATAGCTGCGAATTTGATAGAAATCATGAGAAATATGCGTGCAAGACAAGCTCCTTCTTAAAATCTTAACCAATAAAGTACAAGGTGGCTGACCTCATTGACATAGTTCAGTAAACGATCTTGAGTCTGGTTCTGCTTAAGTTGGTTCTTCATCCACACAACTGCCATTTCACATGCAGAGCACATAGCATCGTGCAAACCAGATGATCGACCACTTTTCGCATCCACTACGCTCTCAATACCCATGCTACAAAAGAACTAGTAAATCAGGACACTCGTAAAAAGGAGAGTAACCAATGGAAAAAAGAGACTATCAACCTTGGATATAGATCGTTCAGTGGTGTGAAATATTATTAAAAATCAAGCCCGAAGACCGCCAAAGGAAATGAATAACCCTTACCTCACACCACGAGTTCCGTCAAATGTGCATAAGCCAATCTGTGAGCAGACTTGTTTTGGTGGTACCTGTTTAACATATGAATATGAAATGGAAACAAGTTCAAGACAGAAAAAAATGAAGGAACAAATTCCCTAAGCTATTAAAAAGAATAGGGGGAAAAAAAATGAATTGGACAAGGAAAAAAAAAACGTAACATAATAGCTCATCTCAACCTCTCCTGTAAGCAAATCAATAATTGTCTGCCCATACTGTTGAACCACAGCCTTGCACTCTTGACTAACAACTCCAGAAGCTCCAATTGCTTGATTGATCATGGTGATCACAGTCTGAAAAAAAAAAGCAAGGTCAGAAAGAAATAAAGGGCAGGCGATAAGAAGATTAGAATATGGAAATAACATGTGGTTTAATCACAGGTTCAACGGGTCTCCCAAAATTGTTATGAAAGGGTTATGTTATAAAGCTTATAACAACAATCACATTTTTATGATAGTCATGTTACAGCAAGAAAATAGTAATCCAGCACAATGAATGCAATTGCAAGGTGCAGTTTTATCAGGAATCAATCACCATGTTTGCCTGTTTAAGAATTCTCTGAATACCTTTATTTTAAAAGCATGCAGTACTAATCACAAGGAGAATACTACTAGAAGAAGAACAAATACATAGACAATAAACCTATCACCATAATTCATGTTTCCAACAGAAGGCAGAGAAACAGTAGTTCATCAAACACATTGGTTGCAGCAAGAAAGAAATCAGCATGTTCAGTTAAATAAGGATTGTGACTGGGAACATACTGTTGGGCCAGCTAAGAGAGAAGTCCCCGAATCAGCAATCGCAGAACATCCACCAGCACAATAGCCTGAACAAATATCGCAGAACCTCATTTTGAGAAACTTCATGCTCATGTAGGTCTTCTCAGACCTCAATAACCACATATGGAAAAAGAAAAGAAAAAGAAAGCATACCAGTTGGTGCTCCGTCAATGAGAACATCACCCATATCAAACTGGCAGGATTAAGGTATTAGATATAAACCATTGCAAAAATCTTGAATGTCGAAGTATTGGAAAATTGTGTTCACCAACCTGCCAATAACCTTTCTGTGACACTGGAACATAGGTGTGTTCACCTTTAAAGTGATTGGGGTCTGCGCCTCCAAACACAATCTCTCCCCCTTCTTCTTCCTCTGTGTTTCGGTTGAGCCAAAATGAAAACACCGGTTCTTTCACGAGACCTTGTTTGACCATGTTGTACCTGAAATGAATCCAATAATGTAGCACAATGTAAGTTCAACTCTTGATAATAGGTTACTAACATACAAAAGCGAAAAAGGATTAACTTACCACACAGGAACAGAATTTCCAACTGATATCTCTTGGAACCCAAGTCCAAGTATACCATCAAATTTGGCAACCAAAAATGTCACACTAGGCTCTCTTGTTGCTTCAATAAATTCCTGAATCAAGCAGTACAGATTAAGTGAAAACCCGTTAATTAAATAATGAATCTGGAGAAAGACTCAGTGGTCATATTCACCTGGTTCTGCACAACTAAGTCGCCCATTTGGATACTGTCCTCACTAAAGAATCCAGAAATAGCACCAGTGCCATAGTGAATTTCAGCAGATGTACCTGCAGATAGGTTGGTTAAAAGACTATCATAACAGAGTTACAACGCAGACGTTAAATCAAAGGAAAAAGCAACTATAAAGCATATTCATCACCAGTAATTTTTCTGATAAGAAATCTTAAAACGTAAAACAATTCTATGACCAGGTATAAGTGTGAGTTCACCAGTCCTTATACCACATGCAGTCCTTATACCACATGGAAAATCTTAACTGGCGTAGAAGAAAGTAAAGCTGATGGAAACTAACCATTCTTCTTATAAGAGCTAGACTGGCTAGATTTGTACTTCAAGTGGAAAAAGCATGGAACCTGCAGAATGGTGAAACATACATGAAGATAAAATCAGCAACCCTACTCAAACAGTCACCTACCCGCTATTAAGTATAGAGTACAGTCTCATACCGAGAAATAGCATTTGGATGAAGGCACCCACAAGTTAGAGCTCCCTGTATCAAATATAACAGTGAACTTTTGTGGAGGAGTACCAATAGCTATCTCTCCAAAGTACTGAGCATCCATGTAGTTCTTTAGTGCCACTATATCAGCATCCGAAGACTGGTCCCTTTTACCACCAAGCAAATTGTATTTCCTGATCGATGCCCTCAACGACTCTCCCTCTTTCGTCTCAAGTCTTGCAGCAAGGCGATTGTTCTCATCAAATTTCATCTTTCTCACTTGGACTCGAAATAGCCCATCATCTGTGGCAGAAAAGGCGAGAGAATGCAGGAAACATGACAGTAACAGAATAGCTAAGATCCCTTTCATTTTGACCTGGAAAACCCAACAACAAGCTTAATAAGAAAAGGAAAGATAAAGCGAAGAAACTATATTATGCAAAAAAGTAACAGTAAAATCGAAAATTTATGGCAAGAAGTTTTCATCAATTCACAAATTTTACCCTCAACACTCATGAAGGTTGAGGTTTATCGTAATTTTCCAGAGATTCGACAATCATGAAGGATGAGGTTTATCATAATTTCTGAATAATTCACTACAATAATAGCTAACTATGTATGCAACACAACAACGTCCTTAAAAGATTAATCAACATCTCTTCCATATACATCAATATTCTCTATATCGATCGTCTATCATTAGACATAAAAATTCGACTTATATCATCCGTTTATCTCAAATTCGTAATATAACTCGTCTAATCATAATCAACACAGTTAACACACGACGTATATACTCCTCCACTAAAATGAAAAATCATAAAAAACTATATATCCAACACAACAGCTCTTTTTTTATTGCAACAATCATAAACGATGAGATTTATCATAATATCTAAAGGCCGCATTACTAATAATAGCCAACAACAAAGTCTAAGCAAACACCGTTGTAAGCAGCCAAGTCGGACTCGCTAATAACTATATATGCAATACAACAACTCCTTAAAAGATTAACATATATATCCGTTAATTTGTTTAATCATAATCAAACACAGTTAACAAGCATTCAAAATATATAATCTTCCACTAAATTTCAAAATAACTAAATAAATTCAAACATTATAATTCATCAATCAAATTCTCTACTCAATGATCAGTTACTATATATCAACTACTTCATCATTTATATACTCAAATCAATTTTCATTTTAATCACTGAGTATTAATCAGGAACATTTAAGTTATTCAAAAAATTATAATTTAATTACATACGGAGTATTTAACAAGCAAATTACTCAATTCCTTCATAATTTTGAATACTAATCGATTTTTATAGTTTAATTATAAAAGACATTTAATCAAATCGTGATTGTTTAAACTTACTCAATCGATAAATCGAATGTTTGGAAGAATATTAAGGAGAAAATATATTGTGAGTTATATAATTTTGGAGTATATATATATATATATATAACGGACTTGTCGAATCGTGTGCTGATTTTGTCAGCTATATATGATTCTTTTATCTGGACCGTTGGTTTTGGATAGGGGGCGCTTTTCATGTTACGAAGCTTCGCAAACAAGTAAAGCATATTAAAAAAAAACTAATTCGTTTTTTGATTCTTATACTATGCGTTCTTTTTCGGCATAGGGACTATTCGAAAAAAGTTTAAGGGTCATGCCTAAAAAGAACTCATAGTATAGGGATCAACTAAAAAAATATACGCATAAATAAATTAGTCTAAAAAAAATTGTTTTTTTATTTTTGACAATAAAAAACATTGGCAATTAGTTTATGTTGTTTTTTTCATAAGAAAACAAAAATTATACATGAAAATACTCCCTATGTAGCAAACAAAAGTTGTCCGGTTTGATTTGAATGAACATGGTAATGCTAATGGTAAATTGCATTACATGTATTAATATTTGTCAATGCCACTAATTCGTTTCGAACATATGTACGTTAACAACAAGATGTAAACATTGACAATTGTCGAGGGACGAGCTCAAATTTGATTGTTGAGGTAGTTGGTCGATGTTTTTATTTGAGAGGTTGGAAATATTTTTAGCTAAATGATAAAAATTGGATAAAAGTTTTTCATCGAACAGAAAAATTGACAAAATTAGTGGTTTGAATCATTTTATGAACACATACTTGAACGAAAATGATCAAAATTATATATGTTTCAAACGTGAGTAATGTTCAGAATCATTCACCTTCTTTAAATATGTGTGACAAACAAAATACATTCACTCAATTGATCAAACTTAACCGTCATCTCAACTCAAATGTCAAAATGGACATAAATATTCAAACGATATACGGAGTTTTTTTTTTATCATGAGTGATTGAAATAGAGTGGTCTTAAATTAGGGCGATGGAAGTATGAGTTGATTATTTCCTCATGGTTCGTTTGGATTGGGATAAACCAAAATAAATCTATTGTATGTTAATTTTTATGTTTGCCATGTTTGTGTTACATTTTTTACATTCCTATTGATTCACACAATTTTATTAACTCTTAAACCGGGTGATAAAGGATGTGAATAATTTTGTTTAGGTTTTTCCCACCTTAACTCACCTCCAACAAATAAAATAGTATTAAAAATACATTTTACAATATCCACCTCGATTAATTTTAATATCCTTACAAAATTAATTTTTAAATCTTAAACTCTCACATAAATTAATTCAGTCCAAACCAATCATAAAATCCCCTAATGTTCAAAATCATTTCACCTAAAACTTCATTTATGAAATAAAAACATCAATTAAAATGAACTTGAAATCATATTGTAGCCACCAAATGTTTTAACTAATTCAACATATATAAGGGGATATTTCACAAAAGAAAAAAGCAGCATCGAGAGATGGAATCTTCATCGGACGAAATGGTGTTGCATGATTCCGATGGTGACTTTTACGGCGGCGATGAGGATTCCGACGGCGGCGTCGAGGTGGAGATGGAGGATTACGGCTACATGGACCACGATTCCGATGATTCCGATGACCACAACGCCTCATATAGCCGTTCTCAGGTTCCAAATTATAATACTAGTTTATTTATTTATATTTTAAAGCATTTTTTATTTTATTTTTTTAGCGTTTTTATTTAGTTTTTTTTATTGTGTTAATTGATGCTGATGATTTGTATTGATTAGTTAATTTGAGGTGATTAATTGTGTTGATTGATTTAGGATTGTGGAATGATTTATTGAATTGATGTTTTCGTATTGAATCGTGTTGCTGTGATACTAATATTATCATAATTAACCGTTCTCAGGTTACAATTATTCTACTAGTTTTTTTCCTTCTATTTTTAAGCATTTTTTAAAAAAAATAGTTATTTATTTATTGTGTTAGTTGTTGCTGATGATTTGTATTGATTAGGTAATTTGAAGTTGTGAATCGTGTTGATTGATCTAGGATCGTGAAATGATTGATTGAATTGATGTTTTTGCAGTTAATTTTATTAGCGGGTTGATTTGATTTCGTAATTAATAGTTATCAGGTTGCAATTATTGTATTAGTACAGTACATTTTATTGTCCTCACTGATCTTCATATATTGGTAATTTTTTTTTATCTCCTATGCTCATGCTTTACCTTAACTTCGAAATTCTGCGTATTGTCAGAATTATACTATTTTGACAGAAGGTGATATTAGTCGTCTTCAAGCGGATGATATTATGAAGATATCAAGTGTGCTTTCCATTTCAAGGGATGCTGCTAGCATCCTTCTTCGCCACTATCAGTGGTACAGTTTCTACCCTATTCAAGAATCAATACCATTGTGCTAATAAATTAACTTATGAATGCTTACTTGGTCGAAGAGGATTAAATGGTTTTAGATGATGGTAATTTTATACTTCAAGAATCAGATGTTAAGTTGTTGTAATTATGAATGGAATATTTTTTCCTCTTTTACTTTCTATTTGATTTCATAGTCTACTTAGTAGACTATTGTCATCTATGTAACTTGTTTACCTCAGTACAGAGTCGTCTTGAGACTTCAATGATGGTTTGTTTTCTTGGGCACAGGAGTG
Organism: Lithospermum erythrorhizon; assembly: GCA_019722365.1. Lineage (NCBI taxonomy): Eukaryota > Viridiplantae > Streptophyta > Magnoliopsida > Boraginales > Boraginaceae > Lithospermum > Lithospermum erythrorhizon. The sequence goes on along the minus strand of JADFUC010001146.1, from coordinate 791,074 downwards.
TTACTAAAGTGAATGACGAGTGGTTTGCTGATGAGGAAAAGGTGAGGGGTCAAGTTGGTTTGCTAGAATATCCTGTTCCTCTTCCGAATGATGAAGAGGTAAGTCGTCCATGACAAGCACTTTGATGAAACGTATATTATTAGTTGTTCTATAAGTGGTACACTGACATACTAATTTCTGTAATTTTTACCTCACTTATTTCTGAAAGTTATCATTTTTGTTGTGGTCTTGCTACAGCTAACTTGTGGGATCTGCTTTGACTCTTGTACACAAGATATGATAACTGCTGCTGCTTGTGGTCATCCATTTTGTGTCAGTTGTTGGCAAGGTTTGTTTATAAGTATAACTATCACTTTTATGTATCATGACATTTTTCAAAATATGTATCTACACGTGATATTTGTAAGAAAGAGGCATATTTTAGTTATGCCAAGAGACTTTTATAACTAATCAATTTGATGGTATATTTTTAGCGTTGTGTAATGCTAAGAGATGATGTTAGAGCTCTCTAAAAGAGCTTAATGCTAAGTGTGGTAGATAAATTATCATGAACTTGGTTATAGTTTTCATTGATAGCGTAATTCGAGATCTTCTCGAGGTTTGAATTGTTCCCATATTTTTTCAAGTTACTTGTGTCACAAGATTTTCTCTCATTCTGATGGTTCCCTAGGTTATATCAACTCATCCATCAATGATGGTCCTGGATGTTTGATGTTGCGATGCCCTGATCCATCATGTAGTGCTGCTGTTGGTCAAGACATGGTAAATTTATTGGTTTCAGACGATGATAAAGCAAAGTATAATCGATATCTTCTCAGATCTTTTATTGAAGGCAACAGGAAGGTAATTGGAAATATCTAAAACTAGTCACATTTTGTATAGTGAGTATCTAATAGGGTGCATGACTGAGCTTTTCCGCAACTTTTTTCATTAGCTTGTATAATAATAAATCCTCCAAGTTGAAAATTGAAACTTTTCCTATAGCAACATTTAAAATCTCCTCAAAAAATGTTGAGGCAAAACCCACCAGGACTTCATGACAGGGGAAACAAATTCTTAAAATATTCAGAGCTGGTTTCCAGCAAAATTATCATTTTGGTCTACTGGTTGTCTGAAACATGTGCAAAAAAATTTGAATTCTGACTTTGGACATAATCATGTTGGGGTCTATTGAACTAGACATGCACATATTTTAGATCTCGCAATAGTTTCACTGTTGTTTGAATGCGTTCTTATCTTTGTTTCAAGTAACATTTATTTGTTGCACTGTCGGAATGAAAATGATAGACCCTTTGCATTACTATTGTGTTAATGGTTTCCCATTTCTTTTTGGGCAGACTAAATGGTGTCCAGCTCCTGGTTGTGATTATGTCGTTGAATTTGATGTTGGTGGTGAAAGTTCCGATATCACATGTCATTGCTCCTATAGTTTCTGCTGGAATGTTAGTGCAACTACATTTCTGCTTATTCTTTTCAGTACCCTCCTTTCAATGGACTTTCCTGTATAGTTTTCCTCTAAATTTGTAATGCTTAAATTATTTTATCTGTAGTGCACGGAAGAAGCTCATCGACCAGTTGATTGCGGAACTGTGTCCAAGTGGATTTTAAAGAATAGTGCTGAATCTGAAAATATGAACTGGTATCATTATGATTCTTACTGGAGTCATATGTTTCTTCTGCTTTATACATAGAAATTGGTGATCATTAACATAGATGTATAACAGAAATAAGCCAACTGCTTGATATAGACACCTGATATCTAGGCTTTTCAATTGAGTTATTGTTGAAGCAATTCCATGAAGTACTGTAATCAATAAGGTATAAAAAATCTTAATTTTTTCACTATCTTAGTTTGAGAGGTGTGAAATATATGGAATTGTAGTCTGACTTCTGTGAGTGTGTGTTGAATTGTATGTTTGAGAGACTAGAGTGGATTTTAACTGCTCAACAACTAATATATTGCTCTAATAATATATCAGGATATTAGCTAATTCCAAGCCATGCCCTAAATGCAAGCGACCAATTGAGAAGAATCAAGGTTGCATGCATGTAACCTGCACTCCACCTTGTAAATTCGAATTTTGCTGGTATGGCTTCTTTTCCTCGCATCAAAATTAGGGAAACAAGTTTATTCTTTAGAATTTCTGTAAGCCAAAGGTAGTACATCTTTTATCGGTCTTTGATCTCTATTTATTTGACACTTTTTTGCGCACCCTCTTTGGAGTATTATGTCAACTAATAATCTTACAGAACCGAAATGCATATTCTCATCGTTTGGAGCATCAAATATGGTATCATTGCAGGCTCTGTCTTGGTGCATGGTCAGATCATGGTGAGAGAACAGGTGGATTCTATGCTTGCAACCGATATGAGGCAGCAAAGCAAGACGGAGTGGTAATAAATTTTAAAATAAATTATGTTAAGTGAAATAAATATGTATTTCATGTTACAATATGATGTGTTGATCCCTTAACTTTGGCATCGCTTAACTTTGGCATTGCTCAGTTTGATGAAACCGAAAAAAGAAGAGAGATGGCGAAAAATTCATTAGAAAGATATACTCATTATTATGAGAGATGGGCTACAAATCAATCGGTAGGTTGGTGTGCTTGATTCCACTTGTATTTGCATAAAGATCTGAATATGGAACGAATTTTACTGCTGTTCATCTAAATTGGTTCATAACCAAATTTAATAATGACATCAATAGTCTACTAAACCGACTTCTTTTGCATAATAATACTGATAATAGATAATGGCAGCATACTGCTTTAATGAACTGTAGTGTTGCTGTGTACATATTTTGGACCAGCATCAGTAGTTCGGTTGACGCTTACATAACAGCACAGTTCACCAGAGGAAGTTCCCGTTATGTTTGTTGTATCCCTACCTGATAATGTTATTTAGACTCTAGATATGAATTTTAATTTACTAATTTTGATTTTTTTTTAAGAGGACAATATGAGTCAAACTTGTATCAGCTATTGATAGATAGGTTTATGTAATGAATCTGGCTGCAATTTGAGGTGTGGATTTTACAAGTAAATGCTAGTTATAGAAATGCCAACTCATATTGTCATACCAAGGGGCCTGACAAAGAAAGTGTGTACCTTTTCATCTTAATGTGTTACCAAAATTATTATTCTCCTTTTTTCCGTAGCAGTCCTCTGATATAGCATTATATTCCTTGCTCGCCCTTTTTATCATATGCTCCTAGTAGCAGCAGTGTTAATTCCAATCCATTTGTTGTTCATTGCGACTATACTTAATAATATTTACTTTCATTTCATTATGCAGTCCAGGCAAAAGGCACTTGCAGATCTACATCAGATGCAAACTGTACATGTAAGTGAAGCTCATTATAGTTGCTTATTACTTCGTGTTATACTGCATGAAAGGAACAGTTTGTATGCTGCTTTCTTTCTTTCGAATGCAATCACTTTTTTCCTTTGTACATGATGTACTATCAACAAAAAGCTTGAATAGCATACATTTCATGGAACCAGATACATATTTACTAAAGAAATATTATGTTATTGTTGTTGTTGATACTGGTTGAGTACTAAGTAATATCAATTGGAAACACCAAAGATGTAAATGATATACACCTGAAGCAGTTGGCTAAAGAAAAATTTTCAGTTGATGAAAGATAAATTTAGAATTCCTGTTGCTCTAGAAAATGTCGATGCTTATTCAAAATCAGATATAGTGCTAACTATGACTCCTGTAAGGTCAGAATACCTTTCCCTGAGGGTGATGAACACATCTCTTTGTACAATAAGACATTCATGACAATAGTTCATCATACTCCACAAGCAGGCCAAAATGGTTCCTATTTGTAAAAGATCAATTGTGCTTTTGGAATAATTAATGGAAATAAATAGAACACTATGAAACTTAAAAGATGCATATTTATAACCCAAGATGACGTTTCGGCGACAACTACTGTTTATTATAAGTGGATACTGTAAAAAAAGAAGTGGATACTCTCTTTTGGTTAGTTGCTTTTTTTATACTTTGCCGTCTCTCGTCAGTTCCATATCTCAAGTTATCCATAAGTTCATGATACATACTTATCTAAAAACAATATTAATTTATTTTCTTTATAAAAAGTTGAGAGTATTAAGAGCTAAATCTTGCAGCTTGAGAACCTCAGTGACAAACAATCCCAGCCTGCATCTCAGCTTAAGTTCATATTAGAGGCTTGGCAACAGATAAGAATACATCTGTATTTTTTTACCCAATTGTTATTCTTCTTGAAATTAATACACAATTTGGCTTATCCCATTTAACAGATAGTTGAATGTAGAAGGGTGCTTAAATGGACATATGCTTACGGATTTTATTTACCTGATCACGAACTTGCAAAGAAACAGTTCTTTGAGTACTTACAAGGTATGTGATTACAATCATGTGTTGAGTTTTTCTTTTAACATCTCCACTTACATCTCACATCATCTCTAAGTGGGGAAAGGAAAATCTTCTGAAGAGTTTCCATTTTCAGGTGAGGCTGAATCTGGATTGGAGAGGCTCCATCAATGTGCGGAAAAGGAGTTGCAAGGATATCTCAATGCTGAGGGTCCGTCGAAGGAATTCAATGAATTCCGCATGAAATTAGCAGGACTGACCAGGTGATTTAAAACTATACTAGTTTTTTTCAGATTATGAAATTCATTTTCTAAATTGGTTGAGTGGATAGCAATTTGCTATGGCATTTTCTAACATTATCGAAAACCAACATAACAAAATAAGAGAGCAATCACTCGATCCTTCATCGTAGAGGACATGCTTTAAACTGTGTTCATCTAATAGTTTTATCAATTACTGTTGTGGAACCATCATTTGTTTTCCATTGGATGTGCATCATTGGCATGCTCTTGCAAGATGATATGCTTTCACGGAGAGGCCAGATGATGTCTTCATGTGGAAAATGATTCAATTCTCAAAAAATATACATGACATGTGATACACTTTCAGAAAAAAGTCTAATTTTTTTTTTTTGATAGATGAAAACCATATTTGTATTTGTTATGACAGTCTTTGAACTTGCAGTGTGACTAAGAACTACTTTGAAAATCTGGTTCGAGCTTTAGAGAATGGTTTATCAGACGTGGACTCACATGGTGCTTGTAGTAGGGGTTCTAGCTCAAAGAGCCTGGGAGGTGGGGGCAGCAAGAGTCGAGGTAATAGGACCAAAGCTACCACATCAAAGTCAGGTAGTTCGAGAAATGTTGATGATAAAGTATACTGGTCTTGTGAATACTGCACATTTGCCAATCTCATTTCTGTCAATGCATGTCAAATGTGCCAACAACGCCGCTGAGATTTCTTGTTCGACAGACCTTTCATTGATGCTTAGGACACTTGAAAATTTTCACCCTTCGAGTTGTTATATGCTTTTAAAACGCTGTTGCACAAGCGTGTACTTAACTGGTTATGATCAGTTTGTGTATAGTTCACGTCGTATGTTAACTGATCAGGCAGAACTGTATCTTTACCCGCCCCCACAAGTGCTTTCATGTTGTATTCTAGTTTTGTACCATTTGTTTTTTTTATAGCTCTGTTAGGAATCATGTTGTTGTAAAAACTTTCCATAGAATGCTATTAGCGAAGATTATAAGGAAATGTTGGATTTTTATTATTCCTATTCCTTCCGTTTCAATTTATTTGATCATGTACCAAAATATTCTCTTTCCTTTTTACTTGATCATATAAGAATTCAATGTAATTTTATCTTGATTTTTTCAATTTTATTTCTTAATAAAATACTTTATTAAAGGCTTAATTAATATTACTAATATATCCTAAAAGGTACGTTATTAAAAAATACTTTAATTATCATGAAAACAAAAAGGGCTAAGCTTTAGTTTTTCTTTTCATTCTTTCTTTATTTTTACAATAGAGAATTGATAGCAGTTTCCATCTTTCACTGTTTTGTCAAGGATTCAGCTCTATTAAATGGTTGGATTAATGAATTGTGGAGATGAAGCATTTTTATCTGTGGCTAATATATTTCCATTAACACCAAACTATAGTTATGTGGATAAATCTTGCAATCTAGCAGCACTCAACTAGTAAATTGACCAAAATATGCTCTGTATCACTTTTCCTTCTAAAATTAATGACTTAAAACGTTATGACTAATGACACCTTTGGATTGTAAGTTAATGAGAGTTAGGTAGTACTTTTGTCCACTAGCAAAGTTGGGTAATAGATTTTGTCCACATAATAATAGTTTAATGTTATTTAATTAAAGTAACCTCCCAAATTTGAGGCTACTCATTTAATTTTTAGGTAAAATGTCCCTTCCCAAGACTGAATTTATAATAAATTGCTACTATATTTATTTGCAAAGCTAAAATCAGATAAACCATTATCAAAATACTTTAATTTAATCACTCTTCCTAATCTATCATTAGTTATTTTTCATTTTAATTATTGATAAACTGATTCCGACATTTCATTTACTTGTGAGGAAATTGTATAAATAAATATATATGTAATTTATGAATATATTAAAATAAATATCAATGATATAAATATAATTTTCAAATATAAATTTTATCGATAAAAAATAACAAAAGTAAAATCGAACCACAATCAAAACCTCAAATTTTACATAGAAAATTTTATCTTATTGGCTAGTCATATCATCACTTCATATTTATACATATACTTTTTGAGTCTTCACAATCATGGAGGTTATATAATATACTAAAAATAGTTCATATATATAACAAAAATGCATGATGTATATTGTAATAGTACAAAAATAGAATCCACATCACAGATTCCAAAGTTGCAATCTTTTTTTTAATTGGTCCAAGAATCAGATAATACCAAGAATTAATTTTTATTGTTTTTTTGGTTGTTTGTGAAAATGGGTAATGCTAATGGTAGAGAAGAAGGAGATATTGATAACCAATCTGAGGTTGAAGGTGAAGGTGCGCATGATAGCATAATTTCTGAAGATGGTGCGCATGTTAGCGGTCAACAATCACCTCCTCCTAGTCCTAGAGCTGCTCATACTCCTTTGATGTTCAAACCCCAGGTAATTATTTTTTGCAAAAAATTGTTTCTTGAAAATTTTATTTGTTTATTTTTCATTAATTGTATAGTATTGGTGGTTTTGGTTTTTGGGTGTGTTTTTATGTGGTGTAATTGGAGTATTGTTTGAGTTGTTGTTGTGTTGAGTTATGCTTTGGTGTATTTTAAGAAGTTTTTGGAATTTGTAGTTTTGGACTGTTTTTGATGGTCATTGTTGGATTTGGGAGTTTGAGTAGGTGTAATTTGGTAATTCCCAGAGAGTAGATCTGACTTCTGAGTAAAAAGATTGCATCTTTAGTTGGTTGTGGTGTTTGCAGCTTAATCTGACCTCGTTACCCGCTTAGTCGGAGCATCTTAAGAGGCATTGCGGCATGTTAATGTTGATGTATTAGTGGGGTAAATGGGGTTCGGATAGTATGCAGTCTTAGTGTCTTAACCCTGTGATAATATGGAGGCTGTTAATGTTAATGTATGTTTGGTTTTAATATTCTCTTTATGATGATTCTTTTATATTCAGTTGTGGTGAAATTGAGAAGTGGGAGTTGCATTATCCTTCTCTTCAATTATTATGTATCGATTAAGCTGCAAGGATCTTACTAAGTCATTGTTTCATTTACTTGGTTATAGTTTTATATCAGAGAGTTTTGTTATTGTTAAGTGTGGATTTCTTGGTGGATCGAGCCAATTGTGACCATTATGTCTTTTGCAAGGAAATGGCTTTGGTAATGCAAATTTAACTGTAAGTTCCGTTGATAAAGGGGGAAAAGCAGTGTAGTTCATGTATGTCACTCCTGTTTTAGTTCTACTATTATGGAGATAGTCTTTTACGCCTAGCCATATTTCTTGATCTAGCTAGGAGCCTAAGATGGCATCATTGTGTAACTGACCTCTGATTGTTGACTAGGTGTCTTAGATAAATCTTCTATTATGCCTGCGTTTTGACATATGTTTCGTATCTTGATCATTTTTATCAGTTGCCAGTTGTGCCTTTACAAAGGCCGGATGAGATGCATATCCCAAACCCTTCATGGATGCAAAGCCCATCTGGCTATGAGGATGCATCAAATGCACAAGGAATCCCAACAATGATTACATGGAGCTATGATGCAAAGGATGTTGCTGTGGAAGGATCATGGGATGACTGGAGAACAAGGTAGATATTTGGTTTGTGGTCTTTGTTCCCCTCCCACTCTTTTCTAGCTCTTTGAATAGCAGTTGCAACTTAAAATGTTGAACTTTGTGTCAGGAAGCCCTTGCAGAAATCAGGAAAAGACTTCACAATTATGAAAGTTCTCCCTTCTGGTGTTTATCAGTACAGATTTATAGTTGATGGGCAATTTAGATATGTTCAGGAATTGCCATGGACACAAGATGAAACAGGCAACTATTATAACATCTTGGACCTCCAGGTAATCTTGCACGTTTGGAATGAATATGTTAGTTGTTAGATACTGGAATTACCATGGACATCTAGCTTCATGAAGTGAATTTTCTTCATTTTAATTTATTGTTTCCTTGGATTCATAGCTGTAAAGGCAAGCCATGGGCATAAGTGATTCTTCATAGTAGATAAATTATATCTCAATGAATGATGAATCAACTGTTTAATATAGTTGTGTAGTTTTTGCCCACCATAGGTGGAGTTATCTAATCCTGTTTCTAACTGTTGTGCAAAGAATATCTCCAATGTAAAATCAGTTGGTGATGTAGCGTGTTGCTGTGTTGTTATGTCTGATATTCTTACAAATGGTCATTGCATGTGCAATACTGATAGATTGAAACAGCACAGTCTTTCCCTTTGAAATTATACTATCTTTTTCTGAGACTTTTGTTTATTGTGTCACCACAAAATAAAGTGAAGGTGGTAGATAACTTCAATTTCTTTTTGCTACGGTAGCACAATTTGCCCTGTATCCATGAGTAATATCTCGTGTGATTGATGTGAATCTGAATATAAAGATTGCCTACTTTGTTCAATTATATGAAAGCTGAATATGATATGAGTCACGTACTTAGGACATAACTTGGTTGTGAATCCTCAAGTAGCTCAGTTTTTATTGTTTGAACTTCAGGATTATGTTCCAGAAGACACTAAAAGCATATCTGGTTTTGAACCTCCCAAGTCTCCAGATTCTAGCTACAACAACATGCAACCGAGTGTCGAAGACTTTGCTAAGGAGCCACCACTCATCCCTCCACATCTTCAAATGACTCTGCTCAATGCACCGTCTTTGCACATGGAGATCCCACCTCCTCTCTCACGGCCTCAGCATGTGGTGCTTAACCATCTTTACATGCAGAAAGGCGCCAGCAGCCCATCAGTTGTAGCTCTTGGGTCCACACATCGTTTCCTATCAAAATACGTAACAGTGGTACTGTACAAGTCCATCAATAGGTAACGGTAGAGATACAGTACTGTCCTGCATCGGGTTTAGTCCCTTTTGATATAAAAAGATAGGTGTCCAAGCTGTCGAATTCTTCATCTTTTAGCAGATGTCACAGGATGCTAGGAAACTAAAGAAAGTTATACATGATGCCAATGGCGCTGTATCATGAATTGTTCTTGTATTTTGCCTGTTTATGACTTTCTGTGGAAATATTGAACTAGTAGTCATAAGATATGGTCACAAAGACTTTGCACTTGAGAAATCCCAGAGTAGGTGCTCTTGAGCAAAATTTAGAAATACACTTATGCCCATTTTAGCAATTTTCGTTGCAAAATTAAAATTTGAGCAGGATATCGATCTCAAAAGTCAAAAATAGTAAAAAGCATATATACCTTATATTTATTTCAATTACTCTCTATCCACTATTTTAATTACGTTTATTTTAAATTGGAACTTCGAATTAAACTTACTTTCTTTTATTCTTATTCTAATAAATATAAAAATATTTTCATATTTTATTGTAACATGTCATCACATATATGATAAATTATTCATGGTTCTTCCTAATCCGAAAACATTAATTAAGAAGAATTAAAATAAATATTAAAATTTCACAAATTATCCATATTTATTTTTTAGCTTAATATTATGGGCCACTTTCAACTTTCTTCCGCTACAATAAGACGGAATCACTGACCCACGACGGGCTGGTCGTTATGCCAAGGCTCAAACTACTGTAATTATTCAATTATTCGCTAAGCAAAACAAATAAAAAATAATCGAAATTTCATTTTAGCTAAATTCCACTATTAGCAATACAAATAAAAAATAAAATTGACATATACCAATCAAGCAAAAAAAAATTGAAGATTAATTATCGCACTTCGCTTCGAAAGATATCCCATTAACCTCCTCCATATATCACAGCCTGATCAAAAAAAAGACTAAAAGACAATCGAAACAAAGAAATAAAATTATGTCAAATTCTGACTATTTTGTCTCCTGGAATTTAAACTTCCCTCAAACATTACACTTATGGGGCCAGTGGCCTAAAAATAACAATTTCTATTAATTTATTTATCGTTTGAGAGCGCCGATTATCAAAATTTGCCTCCAATATCAAAACAAGGCATTAATTAATAAATTGGTTCAATATTCAACCATTTTTATTAAATTTATCTATAATTTAATTTTCATCAAAATTAAAAAAAAAAAACCTATAAAAATTATTCCCATTTTTATAAGACACATGGGTATTTGTTCCGTGGGTTAAAGCTCATAAATCGGGTCGGGTTGAACCGGAAGCTCAATAGCAGAACCGGGTCGGGTTTACAGCGGCTGAATTATAATCATTGTTACCCATGTTCTCATCAGGTGGCTCAATTAATTATTGTTTATTGTGATTTTTTTTTTGTAAGTTAGAATGTAATTTAATTTTGTATAATTAGATGAAAACAAGTGAAATTGCTTAGTCATTTTGGGTTACACATTAGTTCCCTGGCCAGTGTATATGTTGAGAACCTGAGGTTTTTGGGTGACTAGAGACGTGTGCCTTTAAATACATTGCACACCTGCCCCATGCCTGAAAAGTCTGTTTTGATTATAATTTGGTATGAGGTAAACATAAAGTTTACCTTAAATCTGGCTTAATTTTAAATGTCAAGCTGGCTAATATTTGGCCTGCGAGTCAATCTTGAAAGCCAAAGTTTAAGTGAAATATAACTAAAAAACACTATTAAACTATATTACACCCCACCCCTGACACGAAATGAATCTAAAGTGGAACGGAGTCAACTACTTCAACCTGGGTATCACAAAAAATAACTCTAATTCGCATGCTTGAATGTGATAATTTTAAATCAAGATAAAATTTCAATAAATTAACTTTAAGTTGCAGTAACGTGTTTAAATCTTAGAAAACCATTAAAGTGTCATCAAGCCAGATATTATTATCCTATTCACCTCTATTACACCCAAGACTATGCTGAATGAATTCCAATAACGATACAACCAATAACTCACATTAATCTAGATTAACTTATTTAAAATAAAATTTGGGTGATCCAAACAGTTAATGTTAATATTAAACTCATATTCACCCCAAAACAAATCTATTATAAAGGGCTAACTTCAAAAAATTAATTTTCATCTGCATTCACTCCCTAATCCAAATCTGACCATGTTATAGAAAGTTGGTAGTTTTGGATGGGTAAAGAAATTTTTACTGCTAAGAGTAAAAGCTTCCTCGACCGATCCAAGAATGAACAGAATACTTCATCTATCTACTTCTACTATGAAGTACTTCACAATAGATAAGAAGCGTAGATAGTGTGATGAGTCATTTTGATATATTCATTTAATTAGAAATTTTTAGTTTAAATTGTGCGTAAAGATGTTAACTTTATAGCTTATTTGGAGCATATCTTTGTATATTTAGTTTGTTAGGAAAAATAAAAATTTAAAATAATTTGTTTGCATTGTGGAAGATGTCGCTTTTGCTACAGCGATGGTTTTAGAAAGTTTTAGTCCAAATTGGATGTAAAGATGTCAACTTTATAGCTTATTTGGAGTAATATGTTGTATATTTAGTTTGTTGAAAAAATAAAAATAAAAACAGTTTGTTTACTTTGTGAAAGATGTCACTTTTGCTAAATTGATGTTCTTAGAGAATTTTTGTTCAAGTTGTATATAAAGGTCTTAACTTTATAGCTTATTTGGAGGAATGCATTGTATATTTAGTTTGTTCACTTTGTCGAACTTGGTAATTTTGCTAAATTGATGTTCTTAGAAAGTTTTAGTTCAATTTTTTTAGTGTAAAGATGTTAACTTTATAGCTTATTTAGAGGAATACATTGAATATTTTGTTTGTTCACTTTGTCGAACATGGCACTTGTGTTTTTGTGTGAGAAACATTTTTGTTTTCATTGTGCTATCTCCTTGTTTTGTTGCTATGTAGTTTTCTTTTGTAGGTATAACTAGCTATTTTGAAGGATGCATGTCGATGTGAACTTAAATTTTACTTTCTTTCTTTGTTTCTGGTGATTAGTAGGTTGTAGGTTGCAGAGTAATCTATTCATGGGTTTCAAATGCACTTGGTGGTGTTGGACAGCAGCTTCATCATCGTAGCACTTCTGTTGTCGAGGTTTGTGTCATTCACCATAACCTTTCTGAAATCTGAATCCATTACTCCAGATAAATAACTTTGGCATCCAAAGTACTAAAATAGATGTCTTTGTCCACTCCTCTTTTGATTGATACGGACTTCGCTACTCACATGGACCTAAAGGTTGTTCCAATGTGCCTCTTCAGCCTTACAATACTTCTCATTTGGCTTAAGGATTCATATGGTTGCATGTTTTCATTATTAGTTCCACTACTAGTGAAAGTACTCGTAAAGATGAAGGTCTTTTCGCTTGAGTCCAGAGGCCCATTAATTTTCCACAGACCAAAATGTGGCTGGTTGAATTTTCTTTGGGGGATGATATTCCGATTCTGTTCTCTTGTATCATTGTTTAATCACCAGTATAAAACTATCACTCTTGCAGAAAAACACCAAGGTGGTGCTCTTGGTTACATATATATTATTCTCCCAATTCCCCACCCCACCCCAAATACTTCTATTTGGCTTAAGGATTCATATTATGGTTGTATTAAGCCATTATTAGTTCCATCACTAGTGAAAAGTACTGGGGAAGATGGCCTTTCGCTTGAGTCCAGAGGCCCATTAATTTTCCACAGACCAAAATGTGGCTGGTTGAATTTTCTTTGGGGGATGATATTCCGATTCTGTTCTCTTGTATCATTGTTTAATCACCAGTATAAAACTATCACTCTTTTGCAGAAAAAACACCAAGGTGCAGCCTCTGGCTATATATATATTATTCCTCCACCCCCCCTAAAATGGAGCTTCTCTCTAGTTTTGAATTAAAAAAAAATTTAAGAGACAATATTTTAATACTAGTTAGAATTGTTCTATTTACTAAAATGAATGTACTATTAGGCAGATGAGACAAGTTATAGGAAATGAAAAAAAAAAGTGAAAGTACAATATCTTCATGGGATGGAGGTAGTAATAGGTTGTCTAACTTCGTCTTTTGTATCAAGACAATTGATAAATTTTTCTGATTTTTAGAATTACTCATTCTCAGGAACAATTGGATCCATTTTCCCTTGTTGCAGATGAGTTGTCTCTTATTGGTAATAGGTTGAGGGCAATGGTTGTTGCCGAGGTATGCAAGTGTCTTCTTGACTGTCCTTCGTTGCGAATTACATGATATACCAACACATGAAGAGTAGAATAGTAATCTATATGGTCCTGTACAGGTGCCCAAGCTTGCCTCAGCTGCTGAGTATTTCTTCAAGGTGGGGGTCGAGGGAAAAAGATTCCGCCCAACGGTAAGGGTTGTGAACTCCACATATAGGATTTGGTGTTGGTTCTGCATGGGAGCCCATGATATGACATCCCTTTTGGCTTTATGAGATGGATACTCCATCCATGTTTTGAGAAGTTTTCTTTTCCACGAATTTTGAGAAAAATTAGTACTCATCTCTCATTGCTACTCCCCCTCAATTCTACCCTCTTGCATTTAGTCAAAACAAGCACATGTTTTGGTATTCCTCATGAAGGAAAACAAGCACATGTATATGTCTGGGTCCTCATTAATTTGTATAGATGTTCTTCTTTTCAAGTAGCATAATTCTCTTGTTGATTGAAAGCTCAACTATCATGATTATCCCCCCCTTTTAGATAATATGATTGTCAGGTGCTCTTTATCACCTGCTGCTTTTTGGTCTGCATGTTGTTTTTAATGATGCCGTCCATGTTGCAGATTCTGTTGTTGATGGCAACAGCTTTGAATATGCCAGTCCCCAGGTCGCCACCTGATGTTGCTGTTGGCACTCTATCTACTGAACTTCGGACTAGACAACAGTGTATAGCTGAGATAACTGAGATGATCCATGTTAGTTCTTCTCCTGTTTCACTTTTGACCCATGAAGGTCCTAAGTGGTTTCATGTTAGATGGTTTTTCTCTTGTTGTTTGATTGTTGCATAAAAAGGTCACATCCGTTTTGATGCATAATTGAACAAATTCTGACCTACTTTTATTACTTTATTAGGTTGCCAGTCTTCTTCATGATGATGTATTGGATGATGCAGAGACAAGAAGAGGGGTTCGATCATTGAATTTTGCTATGGGAAATAAGGTTAGCAACTTAGCATTTCCTCTTATCGTATCAACAATTACTATTGGTTGTATTGGCAAGTTTCCTCTCTATATATTCTATCTTGAATTTTTTGTGCATGTACAAAGATATAGCAACTCATGTATATAGTTATAATGCAGTAGAGCTAAAAGAACAAATAAAATTATTATGTCTCTGTTGAACTCTCTCAAGGTACGTCTTGTGGGTCGTCTCTGTATATTAGATCATGTAGGTGGTGCAAGAAACATGTTATTTGTTATGTGACTACAAGTATTCTAACAGTTGAATAACTTAGTTGCCTGAATTGTTGATTTAAGTTGGCAGTGTTATCAGGAGATTTTTTGCTATCCAGAGCTTGTGTGGCCCTCGCCTCTTTAAAGAACACAGAGGTATACAATATTCCTTTCCTTCTCACTCATGAAAGTTCGAAGATCCTTCACTTTTAATTCCAATACGACACATATTGCCGTCTGCCATATCCATCTCCATATAACATCTCTGTCCGATTTATTGTGAAGATTTTACACCGTGGGAAGATGTATAAAGATTTTGTTTTTTGTTCTCTTGAAAATCTAGCTTTAATCATCCACTCTAATTGTCCATCTTGATAGGTTGTTTCGCTGTTGGCCAAGGTAGTGGAACACCTTGTTACTGGTGAGACCATGCAAATGACAACATCACAAGATCAACGTCTCAGGTATAATTTTTTCTTCTTTTTCTGCTTGCTTTTGGTTGTAATATTCACCGTGCTTTTTATCTTCCCCCACCATCACCACCCGCCTCCTCTCATTATCCTGCAACCTTCTAAGTGCTACGAGATGTTCTGTGCCAGGACTAACTGTCATCTGTTGTCTTTGGTGTCATATGGATGTATTTTGTCTCTCTTTTTCTTCCTTCAGAACCTTGGTGGGAATGTGGGATGTGATTTAATGACCACAACCTTTGTGATCCACCTATAATGTTATGTAAACTTGAGCACAAATGTGGTTTGTACTGATTCCTGTCCTAGTTGTATAACTGCTATTTTTCTCTTACAGCATGGAATACTACATGCAAAAGACGTATTACAAGACTGCGTCACTAATATCAAACAGCTGCAAGGCAATTGCTGTTCTTGGTGGACATACAGCAGAAGTTGCAATGCTAGCCTATGATTACGGAAAAAATCTGGTGTGTATATTATTAGTTGCAATTTTGTTCTAATCACTCAATCTCAAGTTTATAATACTATATTCACCTGTCGTAGACTTCCTCTTTACTGGAATCATAAGCTCAAGGGTACTTGTCTCAGATATACACCCTCCGTTTTTATACTGCTGCTTTAGCCAAAAAAAAAAAAAAATTTATAGTTGTCGTTTTATCATAATAAATAATATTTTTACATTTTCAATATACTTTTTGACTACTTTTTCTTCTTGAAAATACAACCAAATCCTCACAATGATATTGTTTGAATTGATTGTCATTCTACATTTTCAATGCACTTTTTGACTACTTTTTCTTTTCCTTAATCTATGTGTAAAGTGCTAAAACGACAACTAAAAAAAAATGGAGGGAGTATTAGTTTTGTGGCTGATCAAGTACTCTGTGTTTTAATGTGTTGATGACCCCAATTTTCGTTTTATTTGTAAGTGGTTTCAAAGTTATGAATGTCTGGTGATCAACATGATAAATATGATACTCCGTATTTAATTTTGCTAAGTCCAGGAATAGCTTTATGCTGAGTTGCTGACACAATTTGAGTGCACAATATAAAAACAGAAATCAGATTCCTTTTAGATCAACAATTATGTTCTGAAGTTTTAGTACATAAAATGAATTTTTCTTCTTCCAAACTGTGGTTGGATTTTAAGCTTCATATCTCAGAAAGTTCTGTTTTCTTGGGGTATTTCTATTTGTGCACAGGGATTGGCGTTCCAATTGATAGATGATGTACTTGATTTCACTGGCACGTCAGCATCCCTTGGGAAAGGTCCACTATCTGATATACGACATGTGAGTATCTCTGCTTGCTCGTTGTCATATACAATTAGTTAATTCGGGGCAAGGGGTATATAACTGTTTCTGCAGAAAAACATGAGATATATGGATTGACAGCTCTTTTTAAAGGAAAAAAAAACATTACTATTGGTGAATATATAGTTCAGAAAACTGAAGGTTTTCTACTTATGTTGGTATATATTTTTTAAAGTCAACTTATAAAACATGATTAATTTGATTTTACAGTCTTCATCCCCTAGGTAGTAAAAGGAAGTGGGGAATAAAATCCAAGCTAAGCAAACCAAGAATTCAGGTTATTAGTTCCATAGTTCTTGGTGGCAAAAAAATTTGGGGGTACTTGTACTCAGAAAATAATTACCAACTTTCAGTCGCGTGCATGGGCAGCATGGCAGGCCTTTGTTCCATGTATTAGTATGTCGCCTTTGTATGATACTTCTGGCCCTTGAATAGAAATTAACTTGTTTTCTTATTTTCTCTTGTACCAGGGAATCATTACCGCTCCAATATTGTTTGCTATTGAGGAATTTCCTGAATTGCGCTATGTTGTTGACCAGGGATTTGACAACCTGCCTATGTAGTCTTGTACGTGTCAGTCAGACAACGTACTTCACATGGAATTTTTAGTTGTCACTTTAACACTCACCACTCTGCATGCACTAGCGTTAATGTTTAAGCCACAATATGAACTTTTTTTTTTCCCTAATTCGGGCCCTTTGTTCTTCATTAACTTTTGTTTTTTTTAACTATTAACTTCTTACTTTACTTCGACGAGTCAACCTTTAGTTCATATCAATATCATCTTAACATGCCTTCCAGATTTTTCATCCTATCATTTATTGTCGTCTTTCTTCCCTGCAGGCACTGCACTACCTTGGCAGGAGTCATGGAATCCAGAGAACAAAAGAGTTAGCAGCAAAGCATGCAAGCCTCGCCTGTGCTGCAATCGATTCTCTTCCAAAAAGTGACAATGAAGATGTTCTAAGATCAAGGCGGGCACTTTTAGAACTCAGTCACAGAGTTATAACAAGAACGAAGTGAAGAAACATCTTGAGGAAAAACAATGATAAATGGTATCGGTACATTAAATTTTTGTTGCAAGTAGTTCTCCAACAATGTTCATTGAGGAGAGATCCTCCTCTTTCTTAGAATCGCCGCATTCTTATTTTGTTCGTTCCTAGTTTCAGCGCAATCTTGTTTAGTTCTTTCAATAATACATCATAACTCATGGGGAAATCCCTCACACATGTAGTTACAACTGTTAGTCACAGTTATGGGAGGCAAGAAGTTATTGGTTAATTATGATGTATTTGTTTATTTGGACTTTGGGTGAGGAGGTCAATGTTGATTCTGCAAGTCTGCAAGACACCTCCTGGAACTTGCATGAATTATGTTGACGCCTTATGGTGTGTTTGTTGCATTCATAAATTTGACTTTTATATGGAATTGGAGGAAAATTTAATATAAATCCTTCAGTTCGTTCCAATTTTCATTCCATGGATGAAATAAAAACACCTGAAATGTTTTTCATCGTAAAGTCACTATTGGTTTTCATCTCGTTGTAGATCGCCTACTTTTAAATTTTATTCATCTCGAATCTCGATCTTAATACTATTTCGCTGCATAATATCTTATAAAAAAAAATATATCGACGAAAAGAGCTCAAACGTAATTTTCATCGATATAGCCATCAAGATTATTACAATACAAACAAAATATCGACACAAAAAGCTTAAAAGCATTTAACAAAAATTAAAAATGACAATTCATGAATCTGGCGAAAGATTATGGATGAAATAAAAACACCTGAAACGTTTTTGAATGTAAAATACTACGTAATATTTTTGGCATCTAATATCGATGTCAATTGATTTCATGGACGTCCTCAGGTGTTGACAAAAAACCATGGTATTCGTAAGCTACTATTAAATATCAAAAATATATAAAAACGAGGTCTCCTTAATCTATCGGTAAATACCAAAAAGATATAAAAACGTAAATTTAAACTATTTTTGGGGGTCTGCTTCAACCGGCACTACAGCCCGCTTTTGGGCCCGTGATCATATATTTCAATCTGCTTTTCACGAGGATCATATTGCCCATTAGCTTACGCTACACCATATTTTCAAACTGTGTAAAAATAGCGCCGCGGTTGAGACGTAATGAAAATAAGTTCCTGGACGAAACGGCCAAAATACGGTCCCTGTAGAACGAATGGAAACGCGGTCCGGTGACGAACGGCCGAATATTGGCCAAATAAAATCGCGAACGTATTAAAAATATGGTAATCGGGCCAATAACGCGGTTCCCGGTCGAAGGGGCGAAAATATTGCCTTGCCGAAACGCCGAAAAATATAGTCTCGGGTCAAAAATGGTGGAAATATGGTCTCGGGTCCAAATAGACCGCAAGTATGGTTCCGAGGTTCAACGGGTCAAAATATAGTTTTTGATCGAATCGCCGCAAATATTGTAGAATGACTAAACTAAGTAAAATATGGTCCCGATCGAACTCGATTTAAAACGTAGCCCTCGATCGAAACGCCCAAGAGTATAGTCTCACGGACCGAAAAATGGTTCCGGGGCAAAATTGACGGAAAATATGTTCCCCGCCGAAACTGACCGAAAATAATGCCTTTGGTGTCGAATGCCATGAAAGGCGTCAAAATACTGCTTTTACGTAACGAGACAAAAATTTGGTCGCCAACAAACGGAAAATACGGCTACGGGACGTGTTCGAAAATATGGTCGTGGGGCTTAAAACGAGAAGAAAATTTTGTATCGGGCATAAACGATCAAAATATCGCTAATGGGCCATTAATTTGCCAAAAAAATATGGTTACATGTCAAAACTAAAAATTGTGGCTCTGGGTTAAAGCAGAAATACCAAAAGATATAAAAATTGGGTATTATTATACTAAATAAAGCTACTACAAAAAACATATATAAAATTCAGATTCATAAACTATCGGTAAAACACAAAAAAAAAACATTGATATTTAAAATTGTGATTATTAAGCTATCGAAAATACAAACACATATAATAAGAGTAATATTCTTAAGCTCTTGAAAAATACAAAAAGATAAAACGAGTATTTTTAACCAATTGGTAAATACCAAAATATATAAAAATTCAGATTCTTAACCTATTAAGAATTACCAAAAACATATAAAAATGATATACTTAACCTAAAAAATGATATTTTTAAGCTAATGAAAAATTATCAAAACAAAAATTCAGATTCTCAACATACCGAAATTATCAAAAACATATAAAATGATATTATTAACTCCACCAAAAAAATACAAAAATATAGACAAAAATGTATTTTTAGGGCTACCGATAAATACAAAAAGCTTGTAAAAAATAGTATTCTTAATATATTGAGAATTACAAAAAATATATAAAAATAATATTTTTAAACTATTAAAAAGTACAAAAAACATGTAAGAATTGATATTCTTTACATTGAAAAAATAGCAAAAATTGTATTCTTAAGCTTAATAAGTAAATACTTAAAAAAATTATAAAATGGCATTTTTAAACTAATCGAGAAAACACCAAAAGCATATAAAAATGGTATTCTTAAACTACTGAAAAATACCAAAAACATATAAATATGGAATTCTTTAAGTTGTTGACAAATATCAAAATCATATAAAAATGGTATTCTTTAAGTTAATGAGAAATACCAAAAACATATAAAAAATCAGATTTTTTAAGTAAATCGGTAAATGCCAAAAATATATAAAAATAATATTCTTAAGCTATTGATAAATACCAAAAGCATATAAAAATTGTATTCTTAAGCTGTTGAGAAATACTAAAAATATATAAAAATGGTATACTTGAGTTATTGAAAAATACAAAAAAAATATAAAAATAGTATTATTAAGCTACGAGAAATACTAAAGACATATAAAAATTGTATTATTTAAGTTACTGGGAAATACAAAAAACATATAAAAATTGTATTATTTAAGTTAGAGAGAAATACCAAAAATATATAAAAATTGTATTTTTAAGTTACTGAGAGAGAACAAAAACATATAAAAGTGATATTATTAACATATTGAGAAATACCAAAAACATATAAAAATGATATTTTTAAGCCTATCGGTATCACCAAAAGCAGCCTAAAAAATTGCATTCTTAACCTAAATGAATAATTAAAAGATTCAAAATGGTATTCTTTAAGTTAATGAGAAATACCAAAAGCATATTAAAAAAATACCAAAAGCATATAAAAATGATATTTTTTAAGTTACTGAAAAATACCAAAAACATATAAAAATTGTATTATTTAAGCTCGGTAAATACAAAACATATAAAAATCAGATTATTAAACTATTGAAAATACCAAAAGATATAAAACTAGATTTTAAGATATCGGTAAAATATCAAAACATCTAAAATATTTTTCGAATTTTAATTAAAATATCTTTGACTCAAGCCATAATACATTACTTATCAATTCCATTTAAAATCACGGGGCTTCAAATCAATTTCATCATCTCGGCACATTTCGCTTCCATTACCATATTTCATTGCTTCGATCCGGTATCATATTTCTACCATTTTCGATCCACAACCATATTTCTAATCGTCAATTCCCGATCTTATTTCGGTCTCGCTCGCCCGAAACTATTTCACCCGGCACTACCAAGCCACCCGATACCTTGTTTTTGGCCCTGCTTCCATATAGAACCATTTCACCCCTGCCAATTCGAATCCATATTTTCGGTCCGCTTTTGCCCGACATACCATATTTTAAATTGCTTTCTCACCCCGTACCTTATTATTTTGCCGCTTTATACCCAAGCACTAGCTACTCTCCTGGTCAAGCTGACATTGGACCTATTTCGGCCCGCTTCAATTTCAGAGACTATATTTTCGCCTCCCGCTTCATCCTGGGACATCAAGTCTGCTTACCTCTATAACCATATTTCTCTTTCGGCCTGCTTCGACCCTGGCATCTATGTTTGGTCCGTTTCAACTACACTATATTTTCGGTCTGGCTTCCCACCCAAGATCATATTTTTCGCCTGCTTGAACATCACTTCGGACCTTATTTCTGCATTTTCTCTCGCCCGAGAACTGCTATTTTTGTCCGTTGTGGGACTGAGGCCTTATTTTCGCCCCCTTCAAGCCCCCTAACCATATTTTCCGCCTCTGCTTCAATCGGTCTTAACTATATTTTCTCCCCGTTTCGCCTAATACCATAGTTTCTGCCCTTTTCGTCCTGCACCTTTATTTTCTGGGCCAACCCAAGACCATATTTTCTGTCTGCCTGGCGACCTTATTTTCGGTCCGCTTCGCCTAACCATATTTCTTTTTGCCCTTTCAAATCCCGAGAACTTATTTTCGTTAGTTTCGACCAAGCACTATATTTTATGCCCGCTTCGCTCTAACCATATTTTCCATCTCGCTTTCCAATAATGAAGCCATATTTTCGCTTCCTTTGGACCGGGTAGAGATAGTATTTTCTCGCCCGACCTGGACCAGAACCATTTTTCATCCTATTTCGCATTACACTGACCATTTTGAAACACTGGCAATAGTTAGGGGATAATTTGAAATATTAAAATAATTTAGTGCCAACTCGAATCGTGGTAATATTTCATAGAGCAATTTGAAACGTTTACAATAATCTAGGGCAATTTAAAATGTTAAAATAATTTAGTGGACAATTTGAAAGGCTAAAAAATATACAATTTGAAATAGAAACAATAGTTTAGGGGCAACATTGTACACACACCTTTGCCTCCAAATATAACTTCCTCATTTACTACACTTAAAAATAGTACGCAAAATACTATTTCACCTCAACCAAAATTATTTGGGTTTGTGTATAACAACTCAGATAGTTTAGGGGGTATTTGAAAACAAAAAGAATAAACAAAATTACAAGTGGTATAGTAATAATAATGTCTACTGTGTATGAGTTGAAGCTCCAACTCTCTTCAACTGTGTAATTAGGGTTTCTCTTTTTTTTGTGATAAATTGTGGTATTTAAATAATTGTAGAGAGAGAAACAGAGGTTGTTTTAGTGAGTGAAAATGAGTATATGGAACTACGTTGTGACAGCTCATAAGCCGACAAATGTCACTCATTCTGCTGTCGGAAACTTCACTGGACCTCAAGAACTCAATCTCATACTCGCGTATTTCATTTTTTATTTTTTTAATTTAATTAATTTTGTATTGATTATTGTTGTTGTGTAATTGATTTGTATATAATTATGACTAATTTTTAATTGATTATTGTTCTTGTGTAATTTTTAATTGATTATTGTTGTTGTGTAATTGATTTGTATGTAATTATGAGTAATTTTTAATTGATTTTTGTTGTTGTGTAATTGATTCGTGTATAATTATGAATAATTTTTAATTTTGATTTATTTTTGTTGTTGTGTAATTGAGTAGTGTATAATTATGAGTTGTTTTTGGGATATGGTTGAGGATGAAGGGGTGAAATTTGGGATTATGGGTTTCTCGGCATCCGGAAATGATTGTCCAGTTTCAGTTTTAATTGATTTTTGTTGTTGTGTAATTGATTGGTATTTAATTATGACTGATTTTTGGGACAGTGATTTGGATAAAGTGTTTATATTGTAATCACCATATCCTGAAATGATTGTCCAGTTTGATTATTATTGATGTGTAATTGATTGGTGTATAATATAATTATGACTAATTTTCGGGACATGTTTATGATAAAGTGTTAGAATTTGGGATTATGGGTTGTGTATGTTGTAACCACTGCATCCCAAAATGATTGTCCAGTTTTATTTTTCAATTGATTTTTGTTGTGTAATTGATTGGTACTTAATTATGGCTAACTTTTCAATTTTGAAAAGCGCTTCCTTTCCCTCAATGAATGTTGGGGGTATATATTACGGATACTATAAGCTAGTGAGTATGGATTTCTTTATTTTTGTCAAGAGGAGTAAGCTTGTACTATTCTGATGTAGTTAAAGAATTCTGATATTGAGTTTGGGTTTCCCTTGTGTAGGAAATGTACGCGAATTGAAATACATAATCTGACTCCTCAAGGTCTCCAGGTGGGGATTGTTCAATTTTTATTTTATTTTATTTCTAATAGGTTCTTAGCATAATGTATTCTGGCGCTATTGGCATATTATATCCCATGTAGTATCTGATAAATTAGAGATGAATTTGAACTGCGGTAGGAAATTGATAGATGAACATGTTTGAGCTCTGGTGAAAGGTACATTAAAGAAATAATAGCCAGTTTAGGATTAGTTATCAATTGCTCACATGGATGGTTTATAGTAATTTAGAATGGATCAGGTGAAATAAATTTGCCGAGTAATGTCAGAAGAGAAAAATGGATGAATTTTCGGAACGAAGATAATATGAATGATTGTTCTTGTTAAGTGGTCTCTGATGTGTATGAATTTAAGTTGGCATAACTTTTTCCTGTTGCTGCCGGTTCTCTATATTTTATTTGCTAACTTTTTGAAATGTATCTATGTGGTAGCCTACGCTAGATCTGCCAATATATGGACGAATTGCAACACTTGAACTTTTCCGGCCACATGTGAGTCAAAACCTTCAATTCAATATTTTTATATTATCTCAGCCTCAAAATAAATTTCTTATTGATGGTCTTATATCATGGAAAATCTGAAAGGGCGAGACACAAGATCTACTATTCATTGCAACAGAAAGATATAAATTTTGCGTCCTTCAATGGGATCCTGATGCATCTGAAGTCATAACAAGGTATGGTATTACATGCCTTATGGTCTTAATGTTGAATTGTGGATCCTTCATCCAAGTATTACTTCAAATATATCTTGTTATGTAAGTTTAGCTAATCCTCGTGGAGTTCTAGAAGGCTCTCTTCTGATGTGTTGTTTTAATTTTCAAGTTCTTTGTATGCAGTTATGCACTAAATAATGAAATGTAAAAATAAGTA
Source organism: Lithospermum erythrorhizon (assembly GCA_019722365.1). Classification (NCBI taxonomy): domain Eukaryota; kingdom Viridiplantae; phylum Streptophyta; class Magnoliopsida; order Boraginales; family Boraginaceae; genus Lithospermum; species Lithospermum erythrorhizon. The sequence continues at coordinate 766,495 of JADFUC010001146.1, read as the reverse complement.
TTTTTTTCTGTCTTACATAACCTCCTGGCATATCTTCTCAGTTTGAGGAAATCCCACCTAACTTAAAAGTTTATATAAAAAAATGGACTGGATACAACATGAGCTTCAGAACCAAATGATAATGCATTGTGTTTGATTGATATTAGAGGTATTTGTACTAGTGGCGCCGGTATTGGTGGTTCGCCTCTTTAGTTATTGTTTTAGTATCAACGTTAGTGAAGTAACTTGTTCGACTGCTGTTATTCTCAGGGCAATGGGAGATGTTTCAGATCGGATCGGACGCCCTACTGACAATGGCCAGGTGAAATATTCTGTGATATTTTCTGATAATGGGTTCTTGTTTCATCGCTTGAAAAATTCTTACAGCAAGTAGAAAACCTGTGATGATAAATAATTTTTTCTTCTACCTTGTTGCTAGATTGGCATAATTGATCCAGACTGCAGATTGATAGGACTCCATCTTTATGATGGGTTATTCAAGGTATATCAATTTGATGACTATTTTCTCTGCATTCTGCCATTTGGACACTCATTTCACTAATTCTTCATTGCCATGTGTTGAATACTCGGTTATGGATGGCTTGTGAAAGTGAAACAGTTGTTGACTTTGACTGTAAACCTGCAGGTTATTCCCTTTGATAATAAAGGTCAGCTAAAGGAAGCATTTAACATCAGGTAGGCCAGTCTTTTTTTGTTACAGCTGGACTAAATCTAGATGACGGAGAAATGAAAACTTTCACGAATTTTTCTTTGCTGCTAATTGTTACTTCCATTTTCAGTGAGAATGCTCCTCTTTTCTTATGCATTTGAAGGGAGACAAACTGATCTTTTCTCTTAGAATTTGTGACATGCAAGGTCTTTTACTTTAGATGTTTGTTTTACATTGCAAGTAAGAGCGGCGATTTGTGGTTTCAGTTGTATCGTTACAGTTTTTAAATGCTCATAAATAAATGATGTATGGCATCATTAAGTACTTGTAGACGTAATCCTCAGTGTTTGTTATTGAGTTCTTCATCCTTGCAACTCATATGTTGTTCAATATGTGGAATATGATGAGCATTTAATATAGATAGGGAACTGTGCACTCAGACAGGTTTATTTAGATTGTTTAGCATGATGTGGGATCTGACTTCACATTGTTTCTTTTTTGCTTCTACAGACTTGAAGAACTCCAAGTTTTGGATATAAAATTTCTTTATGGTTGCCCAAAGCCGACTATAGCTGTTCTTTATCAGGTCTGATGTCCTTAAATTTAATTTTGGATGTTCTAGTTTTTAGTTTGTTATGGCTTGTTGTATGGCCTCTAGTATTCTTCTTTATGTCCTATTAGTTGCTTTGCTTTGATGCTTATCAAAGTTCTTTCACAATACTACTATTACCCAGTTATGATACTGAGTTTTTATTCTGTTATTGCCTGCTATAAAATGCCTTGTTTTACTATCCAATATCCGTTTCCGATCTTTACACAGATTGGATCAAACTAATCCAGGTGTTCGTTTCTTTTTCCGTATGCTTGATTCTAATGATTGGTATTTATTTTGATTTCAAGGATAACAAAGATGTTCGCCATATCAAAACTTATGAGGTGGCTTTAAAGGATAAAGATTTCACTGAAGGTCCATGGTCTCAGAATAATCTAGATAATGGAGCTGATCTGTTGATACCAGTGCCTCCACCCTTTTGTGGCGTCCTCATTATTGGAGAAGAAACCATTGTATATTGTAGTGCTTCAGCTTTCAAAGCAATCCCAATTAAACCTGTATGTTACTTGTTTCCTTTGCATTTCTCTATGATTGGAAGCACTGTTTCTTTATCTCCAAACTAATTTATTATATCTGGAATCTGGATATCCTTGTTCAAATGGCATTATCTTATACTAGCAAATCATTTTACCTTTCCTGTTTTCTTTTGCCCAGGCAATCACAAAAGCCTATGGAAAGGTTGATGCTGATGGGTCTCGGTATTTACTTGGTGATCAGAATGGGCTTCTTCACCTTCTTGTTATTACACATGAGAAAGAAAGGTCTGCCATCATTTAATAGTCTTATAAATTGCCTGTTTTAATGTGATGACAATGGTACACTGTCCTTTTGCCTGTGTGAAACAATATTTTAATTTATGTGTACTTCTGCAGAGTCACTGGACTAAAAATTGAACTCCTTGGAGAAACTTCAATTGCATCGACAATCTCGTACCTTGATAATGCTGTTGTTTTCGTTGGTTCTAGCTATGGTGATTCTCAGGTACAGGATGCTCACATATGATGGAGAGTGTTGCTTCTCTTAGCAGATGAAATTTGTTTGTTTGCCTGTGGTGTGATGGTATACTCGTGCAGTATGTGCATGACTTCTGAACATATTCTATACTAAATTCATTCAAGTTAATGACTAACTCGAAAATTGACTAGTTTGGTTTCCTTAATTCTGTGTGATGTGAGAAATCTAAGTGTGATGTAGGACATGATGTGGTGTATAATATTGGATCTTGGTTAATTTAGCTTCTAAATGGTCTTGCACTGGCACTTAGTAAAAATTTCTACCTGATGCAGCTTGTGAAGCTAAATCTTCATCCAGACCCAAAAGGTTCATATGTTGAGGTTCTGGATAGGTATGTGAATTTGGGCCCTATTGTGGATTTTTGTGTCGTTGACCTTGAGAGACAGGGTCAAGGACAAGTTGTAACTTGCTCGGGAGCCTATAAAGATGGTTCTCTTCGCATAGTTCGAAATGGAATCGGGATAAACGAGCAAGTAAGCCTTCTTTTTTAATGTGATATTCACCGATAGTATACTCCAAGCCATGCCTTATTTTATATTCCTGCGATACTTTTAGGCAGCCGTAGAACTTCAAGGTATCAAAGGAATGTGGTCCTTGAAATCAGCTACAAATGATCCATATGATACATTTTTGGTTGTGAGCTTCATCAGCGAGACTCGTGTTTTGGCAATGAACATTGAGGATGAGCTGGAGGAGACCGAGTTAGATGGATTTTGCTCTGAGGTTGAAACTTTGTTTTGCCATGATGCTGTACATAATCAGCTTGTGCAGGTTTGTGGTTTACCTTGGCTGAATAATCCACATGATAAATTAATTTTGTGTCTTATTCAAGTTAACTGATTCTTTTGTACTCTAAAAGATTACATTGAGTATTGGGTGCAAATTTAGATATCCTGAATTTCTTCTTGTTGATTTGTTCATAACCTTCTTGAAATGTAGTCAATAAGAAAATGCTGCTTGGTACATTTGTGTTGTCTTTCTTGGCACTGTATGCCCTTTTCAGTTGGTTCATATTTGGTTCTGTTCTGTAGGTAGGTTAAGTCCTTTCATTGTTGTAGACTGTAGTGTCAGATACTGTCTCCAAATGTGCAATTGTTCATGCTAATGTGCTAAGAATTATAATGGCATCAAATCATTGATTGCTTAACCACTTCACTTGAATTATGCATGCTGATTAAATTGACATGTCAGGTCACTTCAAATTCTGTCAGACTGGTCAGTGCTACATCTAGAGAGCTGCGTCATGAATGGTTTGCCCCTTCTGGATACTCTGTCAATGTTGCTACAGCTAATGCCACTCAGGTAAATTTGTGAACCTTGACATTGGGGTACTGTCTTATCAGTAAGGTATGGAGTGGTGCTGTGGGTGTTGGTTTACAGTTATTTAACTGTAGTTTTTGAACAGGTTCTCGTAGCTACTGGAGGTGGGCATTTGGTTTATCTTGAAATTGGCGATGGAGCGCTCACAGAAATAAAGCATGCACAATTGGAACATGATATCTCATGCCTGGACGTTAATCCAGTTGGTGATAAGCCAACATATAGTAACCTTGCTGCCGTTGGAATGTGGACTGATATAAGTGTTCGTATATATTCACTTCCGGATCTGAATCTGATTACAAAGGAGCATATAGGAGGAGAGATAATTCCTCGTTCTGTTCTGTTATGCCGCTTGGAAGGGGTATGATTTATCCTTCATATCATATGGTTTCATGACTTACCTGTTCTGAAAGCCATGTAGAATGGTGTATTACTTTTTTTAGACCTCATATGTAGAAGTAGTAGTAAGATTGTCATAAGATTTTTTTGGTTTATCTAAAATATGGTGCGAATGAGGTAAAATTTCTGAACTTCACTCTTCCTTCTGGTGACCTAATTTTAATTCTTCTATTTCCACGTTTATCTGCATGGACATGTTTCTGCGTTTCTGTTGCCCTAGACTCATTGATGGCACAATAACCACCTTGCATCATCCCACAACAGACCACCCAATCAGGCACCATTTACATTCTATTAGCAAGTACTTAACATCAATATTTCCATAGCGATGAATTTTCAGTTAGTTGTTGTACATGCTACTCCTGGGAATAGCTCTATTTCGAGTTTTTTTCTTCCAACATTATGGTGGTTTGATCATTAATCTGAATGTTGTTATATCCAGATATCATACTTGTTATGTGCCCTTGGAGATGGCCATCTGTTGAACTTTGTGCTGAATATGAGTACTGGTGAACTAGCAGATAGGAAAAAGGTGTCTCTTGGGACCCAGCCTATAACGCTCAGGACCTTCTCATCAAAGAATGCTACACATGTATTTGCTGCTTCTGATAGGCCAACTGTCATTTATAGTAGTAACAAGAAGCTTCTTTACAGTAATGTGAATCTGAAAGAAGTAAGTCATATGTGCCCTTTCAACTCTGCTGCTTTTCCTGACAGGTAAGCTTTCATTGTTCATTTTCTTCTTATTACCTACACTTACAGTTTCTTAACAGTTTTTATTCAATTTCATAAGGAAAATTCCCCAAATTCGTACCTGGCTACCTGCTGATATTTGCTACATCATATTCTACAGATGCTTTGTTACAGGAAAATGCATCCGTACTGACGTAATGTATTATGTGTGCATAATCTAAAATCTCCTATAGAGTATAAGGAGCTAAAAGGCTAACATAAAATGATTTATTTAGACTTGCTTTGTTAATCATGCACTATATATATGCTTAAGCTGTGTTCTCGTCTGTTTTCTAAAATATGAGGATAAAATGTATATGGGTTTCACATTAAGAGGAAGTCTAAAAAGAAATTTCATATATAGCACACCAGGTTCTGTCTACCAGATTAGTTTTTGCACATTAAGCGAGCCATATTTTTTCTATTTGTTGGTGGAAAGTACTTCTATTTGTTTCACTAATTAAATAGATATAAAATTGATACTCGTACGATTGGCTAGTGAATAAGTATATGTGGTTTAAATGTGCTGATGGATACACTTATTTTACAACAGCCTCGCCATAGCAAAGGAAGGTGAGCTGTCAATTGGCACTATTGATGACATCCAGAAGCTTCACATCCGTTCTATCCCACTAGGAGAGCATGCTCGACGTATCTGCCATCAGGAGCAGACACGTACCTTTGCTATTTGTAGCTTAAGATATAACCAGTCTAGTGCAGAAGATTATGAAATGCACTTTGTCCGCTTACTAGATGACCAGACTTTTGAGTTCTTATCAACCTATCCGCTCGATCAATACGAGTACGGTTGTTCAATCCTGAGTTGCTCCTTCACTGATGATAGCAATCTGTACTACTGTGTGGGGACTGCATATGTGGTGCCAGAGGAGAATGAGCCAACAAAGGTATTACCTGTGCGACTATTTTCTTGTTTTAACTGTCTTACTGAGATGCTTTTAGGGATGTAAGTGCATGTGGGCTGCATGAATTTAGCCTGTCAAATTTCATAATTCATGGGGCCAGTAAAACTGGCTTTGGGGCGGGGGGGAGGTGGAGGATCGAATTATAAGCTGTTTCACTTTGATATTATTGTATTTCACTTCAATGAAGGGGGGATTGGAGGATCGAATTATAAGCGGTTTCGCTTTGATATTATTGCATTTCACTTCAATGATTTCCTATTGATGAACTTTTAGGTCGATGCATCTTGCCTATTTTGATTACTGGCTAGTTTTTGGATTGACACGACTTCGTGAGATGTATAAATAATTTTGTTTCCATCATGTCATCGATGCAGGGTCGAATACTTGTTTTTGTGGTTGAAGATGGAAAGCTCCAGCTCCTAGCAGAAAAGGAAACTAAAGGAGCTGTTTATTCTCTCAATGCTTTCAACGGGAAGCTTCTTGCTGCAATAAATCAGAAAATTCAATTGTACAAATGGATGCTGCGGGATGATGGAACCCGAGAGTTACAATCTGAATGTGGACACCATGGTCACATACTAGCACTTTATGTACAAACTCGTGGAGATTTCATTGTCGTAGGTGACCTCATGAAATCAATATCCCTGTTAATTTACAAGGTAAACTAGCTAAAATTATATTGCATTCAGCTTTTATGAGTTATTATGCTTCTGCATACTCTTGAGATTTGAATTATTATTTTTCCTCACTTTCCCCCTTCGCCGCCCAGCATGAGGAAGGTGCTATTGAGGAGCGGGCTCGCGATTATAATGCAAATTGGATGTCAGCTGTTGAGATTCTTGATGACGATATTTATCTTGGTGCTGAAAATAATTTCAACCTCTTCACTGTGAGGAAAAACAGTGAAGGAGCTACAGATGAGGAGCGCAGTCGACTTGAAGTAGTTGGTGAATATCATCTGGGAGAGTTTGTCAATCGTTTTCGTCATGGTTCTCTTGTAATGCGCTTACCAGATTCCGATGTTGGTCAAATTCCTACAGTCATATTTGGCACAATCAATGGCGTTATTGGTGTAATTGCCTCTATTCCACACGAGCAATACGTCTTCTTAGAGAAGCTGCAGGCAACTTTGAGAAAAGTGATCAAAGGGATTGGTGGACTAAGCCATGAACAATGGAGATCCTTCTACAACGAGAAGAAAACGGTAGATTCTAAAAGTTTCTTGGATGGAGATCTGATAGAGTCATTCCTCGATCTTAGCCGCAATCGGATGGAAGAGATCTCGAAATCGATGAGTGTTCCTGTGGAGGAACTTATGAAGAGGGTAGAAGAAATGACCAGATTGCATTAGTAATTTTGTGTTTAATCCTTGTCACATGACACTCCTTTTCTTGAATTTTGTTGTAGAAGTGAAGGATGCACTGTCAATGTTCTTGTCATGTTCATATTAAGATTCATGTTTGGGTGATGATTTTGAGGTATCCAACTCTTGTTTAGTGTGTTCGAGCAGTTTAGTCAACCTAAGTAATTGATTACTACACTATTTTTTTTAATTCATTTTACTGACTTTTTCATAATCTATAATATCTAATTACTTTTTAATTATATTGCTAAAAAAATTAAAAATTAATATTATGAAAATATTTAAAAAGGAATAAAATTATATAATTTTATATTTTTTAAATTAAAATAATTAATAATCACACAAGCTCAAATTCAAAAAGCTCAAACGACAATTAAAATTCGACGGAAGAAATATTATATTATACGACCTTAGGCCTATTGGCTAAATCATTGCTAAAATCTTATTTGTTGGCCTTTAAAATGTTAATACAATACTTACGAGTTATCAAAATCAATTGATTACATGTGGGATCTTCCTAATAATTATTCTTTTAACCAAAGTTGATGCCAAAGATATTGTTGTAATCATTGACTATCAAAACTTTGTGACATACATGACTATGATTAATATATGAATCAACATAGTATTTGGATGAACTGTTTTTCAACACTTTTAAACATCAACTACCTAGCTAAGCGCCAAATGACTTCTGTATGCCTCTAAGGCCGATTATCAGAAGTGACCAAGCATGACATTTTTGAAGAAAAAAAAAAAAAAACATAGTATATGATTGAAGTAATATAGTAGAGACAAAATAAAATCTCATTGATAAATCTAGCATAAATGCCATGCTATCATCGAACTAATAGTGACAAATAGTGCATGTCCAAATGTCTTATTGCCACTAAAAACCCCTTTATTTTTGGACAACATTCCTCTTTTTCCTTATCCCATAAACAAAAGTGATTCAAAGAATCTATAATTTTTTGCTCCAAATAAAGTTAGTGTTTATATCTTTTATGCAAAAGTTGATATTTTTTCAATAATCCGATCATAATGTATTAAAGTGAATATCTTTACTCTTTAGAGCTTATTATTATTTGTTTGTCATCATTGTAGTTTTTGTGGGTTTTTGGGTGGTCCTGATTTTAGGGGGGTTTGTGGCGGCTGAAATCTTGATTCTCAGATTTAGATTTAGTATTTTTTATATATAGAAGTCAGAAATGAGTAACTCTTAATTGAGGAAAGTATTGAGAAAAAGAAATGTGGGACATAATAAAAAGTTGGTATTTTTCATTGACTTAAGACCTTTACTATATAAGTAATAATAATAATAATACAGTGAATGAGTTGTGGGAAAAAGGAAAGAATCATTTGGGGTGCTTTATTGAGGGAAAAAGAGATAATCTTTCAGGTTTTTTTGTGGTTGTAAGCTACTTTAGCATATTATTTGTCAGCTTTATGCTATGTTTAATTTTTTTTTATTGATAGAAGATTTGCTAATGATATTTTGTTGGTATTGGATGTATGTTTAGATTCATGGTTTTTTGTTTATGGATGAGTTTGTATGTGTGAAGTTAAGTTTTTTGTTTGAGTTGACTTTTTTTGAATTATATTTTTTGGTAAAATAGTGTAACTATTAGGTGTTGTCTTGGATATGTGTTTAAATCCATGTTTTTCAAGTTTATGGTTGGATTTTGATTGCATAAAGTTAAGTTGTTTTTATTTGTGTTGACTTATTTTGATTGATGTTATGGTCAAATAGTGTAACTATTAGGTGTTGTCTTGGATATGTTAATCAAGCCCAAGTTTATGGCTTTGGGAGTGGTTTCAAACTTGTGGGTTAAATGGTGTAACTATTTGATGTTGTTTGTTGAAGCAGGGGAAATAGCGAGAGGGATGTGTGCTAGAGGAAGAAGTGATTAACCAATACTTTAAAGATGTCTTTTGATCCTTTTGAATGGTACTGTGAGCCAGAGAAGGATAGTGTGTGGTCAAAGCTGACTGATAACGCGTTTGGAGCCTATACTCCTTGTGGAACCGAATCCATTGTGATCTGTGTTTCACATCTGGTCCTCCTTGGATTATGTTTGTATAGGTTATGGCGGCTGAAGAAAGATTTCACGGTCCAAAGGTTTCGCTTGAGATCAAATTTGTATAACTACATCCTGGGAGTTTTGGCTGCTTACTGCACTGCAGAGCCAGTGTTCAGATTGTTTCTGGGAATTTCTGCATGGAATATAGATGGAGAGAGGGGCCTTGCGCCATATGAGGTCTATCTTTGAGCCCTTAATCTATTGTAGTATTGTTCTATTTGAGCACTCTGCAAGTTCTTTCTTATATTCATTTTATCCTTATATTTTTTCATTTATGTGTATATGATGACTACTTGAATAACTTTCTATTAATGAATTTAAATGTTTTTTTACCGTGATGCCAGCATCGTTTAATCAAATACACACTAGCTTCTTAATGAGAGTGTTAGTATTCATGATCATGCAATATTCAATTTTGATAAAAAAAAATGCAATATTCAATAGCAACTTATTTTTCTTCTACTGTGTATCCTTCTTTACACTTTGTAGAAACTCAGTACTACCTGATATCAATTGACTTATTGATGTAGCAAATCAAGATATGATTCTGTAAAAAGTAAAAGTTGGATTATCAACGTGTGGAATTTAATATTATGGTAGTGTTGAACTAGATTTCCAATCCTCTTATCCGTGCTTCACATGCAAGGAAAAAGATTCTCGTAGAGTTGAACTAGATAACATCCAGAGTTTTTATGCATTACTTTCTCACTGTGCAATTTTTACTCTCAGGAATTCACCCTTATTGTAATTATGCTGTAGATTGTGTCTTTGTCAATAAAGGCTCTTGCATGGTGCAGCCTGCTGGTCATGGCTGTTCTAGAAACAAAGGTTTATATAACAGAGTTCCGATGGTTTGTCAGATTTGGTGTCTTCTATGCATTAATAGGGGATGCTGTGATGATCAATCTTGTTCTCTCTGTGAGGAATTTGTATGACTGGTTAGTTCTTATAATTGCTGTCTTTCCCTTGGTGGAGGTCTTTAACAGTATTTCTCTCTCTAGCTTCTTAACTCCAGTGCATGTAAACTGATAATTTAGCTCCCTTGGTGGAGTGCGACTTGTATCACTAAAATATTAACATAGTTCATGGACAATCCCTAAAGTAACATGTACTCGGAACACTTTTTGTGGAGTAAAACAAGCTTCAGTGCATGCAGTTTTATAATAGAAGAAGTAACTTAATTTGCACATCAATTTCTCTTGTAAAGTATGCATCTAAATTAGGATGGTCTAGTGCTTTTATGTGCATATGCTGAGTTGACCATATGCATAAGAATTAATTGTTTGAACTCTAGAATATAATTTGCTCCATAGGTTGTATGCTCACTCATATATCAATTTTGCAGGTTCACCCTTTATTTGTATATTAGTGAGGTGGTTGTCCAGGTATATCTCTTTCTCTATATTTTGTGCATTGACCAATTTCCCATGGATCGCCACTGTTGGACAATTGGATTGCATTATGGAAAAGCAGAGAGTTTTAACTAAAAATCACAAATAGAAAACTCGAAGTTGTTCTATATACATCATGACAATTTTCATATCAAACAAAGAGGAGAAAACAATAAATTCCTCAATTGTCCTTGAAGTTGCTATTACAAATATTATAAACAAAGAATTGATTAGTAACTACTAGCTATGGAATGTCATGGTGGAGTTGTTATCTCCAAAAACTGAATAAATTTCACCTAGATAAAGGTTGTTCTGTGAGAGGCTTAGGCAGTTAAACTGTATTTCTCTTCAACTGGATGCTGAGATTTTCCACATACTTCTAGCTGAAATCATCACTGTCTCATTTGTATAGGGACCTCTGCCAAAATGCAGATGAGGCCCTCATATATAGAAAAAAGACAATCATATGAATATAAAAACAAGTTACATGCCATTGACCATTCTTAGAATGCTTAATATTGTCAAATCTTTTATTTGAAAATGGAATTCCTATCCTTATCTTCAAATCTTCATATTTAATTTTCTTCAACGTATGCAAAACTGAATATGGAGATTTTTTAATGTAAGAAAATGGGACCCCTGTGCAATTTCTTGCTTTAGAAATGACTGCAGTGGTACAATCACATTATAATCTACTGTTGTATAGGTCTTGTATGGTTTGATGTTGCTTGTGTATGTTCCCGCGTTGGATCCTTACCCCGGCTACTCTCCTCTTCAAAATGAATCCTTGGACAATTCTGCATATGAAGAACTTGCTGGGTCGGAGCAGATTTGTCCTGAGAGGCATGTTAACATATTTTCTAGTATGACCTCTCTCTCTCTCTCTCTCTCTCTCTCTCTCTGTATATATATATATTATATTTCTAACCTCCTTTTTTTTACGTTTTCCTCGTATATATTTTTTGTTCTGGTAGAAGTAGAATCATCAAAATTAGTGGTTGTAACGTCCCTGGAAGTGTAGCTTATGGTTCTACAATTACTTATTGAAATTGGGATTTGGTTTCTTCGTTTATCTTCAATATTTTGTAGCCATCTCCTGGTTACTCTTATTATCAAAATGAATTCTCTTAACTTTCTCCCTTTCTATTTGTTTTCTTGTAGAAATCACTTTTGCATGGATAAACTCTGTCATGCAACTAGGCTACAGACGACCTCTGACTGAAAAGGATATTTGGAAGTTAGATACTTGGGATACAACAGAAACCCTTTATAACACGTATATTTTTGCACCTTTTGGGAATTATTTTATTCGCAATATTCTTAACAACGTGATTATGCTTGTAGAACAGGCATCTGATTTCTAATTTACGTTTCCAAGATAAACAAACGATGTAAATGGGGAACATTTTTGTCTACTCTTTTAGGTTTCAGAAATCTTGGGCTGATGAGATTCAGAAGCCTAAACCATGGCTCTTAAGAGCACTAAATAAAAGCCTTGGGGGAAGGTATGTTATAATATTATGTTCGAACTACTTCACGGTGTTAAATTTTTTTCTGTTGTTGACATTTCAGAAAAGGTATTCATATTTATTCTATTTTTTTTCCAACTTCTCTTATTTCGTTTCCATTTTATCTATTATACAGATTCTGGTGGGGAGGCTTTTGGAAGGTACTTGAATTCCTTTAATAAGAGAGAATCGCTAATGCTTTATTGCCTGTTTGTCGTTTGAGTTAGCGAGAGATTAAGAGAACTGCACTTACTACCCCACAATGTAGTCATGCAACATTGAATGGCTTAGCTTAAGAAAGAGCCTTCATACAATCCATTTCTTTTGATGGATTTCTCATGATTAACACAAAAATGTGATGAGGGAAATATTTCAATCTTTATATTCATAAGTAGTTATATATATTCAATCATTTGATGTTGCTCACAGTCGTAGTTTGGCTCGGTAGTTGTCAGTTCTTAAGCAAATTACTTTCGTTTTTCATTGGAATTTTACATACTTGTCTGGACAACAGTCAGTCTTGTCTTTTGATCGACTTGCAGATAGGAAACGATCTATCACAGTTTATCGGTCCAATGGTATTAAATCAACTCTTACAGGTCAGTTGTTTAATAGTAGTTTGTTTTATGGTTTTATGTTATGGTTTTATTGTTAATATCTCAATTGGTAATATACTCGCAATATCCTTTTCTCATAAATTCAATGTATCCTTTATTCATATAGTCTGTGATCACACAATATCTGATGTTTGTCTATTTTCTTTTTTCGGCATTCCTTGTTTCTGACAGTCGATGCAACGAGGGGATCCAGCTTGGATCGGTTACATCTATGCATTCTCTATCTTTCTTGGTGTGGTATGAGTTTAGTTTTGTTCTGTCAAATTATCTTAACGATCAGACTATACTCCTTTAAAAGATAGAATATTTTGGATAGTCGAACGGAGTTCAGAACATACAACAGTTTCCATAAGGAACCTGTTTACCTTGCATCATATTTGGATTTAGTCCAAGTTACCTACTCTCCAATTGTGCAGGTATTTGGTGTGTTGTCTGAAGCTCAGTATTTTCAGAATGTTATGCGTGTTGGTTTTCGTCTGAGATCAACTCTGGTAATTTTGTATTAAGCTTGCTTCAATACTTCTGTTTTATAGGTATCGGTATACAGTCTATATCATTCTATTTGCTTATTTTTTCTGCCCCACTTGTAGCAATGAATTTCCTGTGGTCACCTTCCCTTTTTTGTTCTTTTCTTCGTTATCCTTGTTGGGATGCACTTTTTTCCATACACTATATTGTACACTAATCCCTAAGCTTTGAAAATCATACATATGTTTATGTTTTTCTCTTCAAATTTTCATACTTGTAGGTCGCTGCTCTCTTCCGGAAATCTGTGAGGTTATCCCACGAGAGTCGCAAGAAATTTGCATCTGGAAAAATAACTAACTTAATGTCAACAGATGCTGAGACACTACAGGTACTAATTATGAACTGTTTTAAAACTCGTATATCAAGATGATGTGACGGAGGAGCATGCACATCAAGTAAAATTTACTCACATGCATAGTACAGGTCTACAGGTGCAAGCCTGAGAATGGTTTTGCAAGTTTTCGTTTTATTTATATATGTGCATTAACAAATACATATTATACAGGGATACTTGACACCCATACATGCATATATGACATCACATTCCTTGTGAGTTGTGACACATTTTCTCTGTTGTTGATAAGATGTATTATCTTATACTTTTGACAGCAAGTTTGTCAATCACTCCACACTATATGGTCTGCTCCTTTCCGTATTGTTGTTGCCCTGGTCCTTCTTTACCAGCAGTTGGGGGTTGCTTCACTTCTTGGAGCATTATTGCTTGTCCTTATGTTTCCAGTTCAGGTAAGTGGCTTCTGACTACTCTTCTTAGATTCTCACCGCCAATGTTGCAACATGTATCTTAATTACTACATTTTTTCTACTTCTCTTTTTATAAAATCAGAATGGGGCCATTTATTGATGGTCAATAAAGTAAACTGTCTTTTTACATGAGGAATGTTAAGGCATTAAGCCGCTCAAGTAAATTATTACTACTAATGAAAGTACTTACATTTCAAGAGTGAAAATCCTATTAGTCTGAGAAAACAATGTTCTCCTCCTTCTCTGTCCAAATGCTAGTGATGGGTACCAAGGAGTGCCTCTGCATACAGTGTCAAACTTAATAGCACTTCAAGAACTTGAGTTTCAGGTCATAGGGTGGTACCGTGGTATATGTGTAACATATATATTTGAATGTGTGAAATGATGTAACATAATTGATTTCTCTCTCTTTATATACTTTAGTTTCATTAGCTGCATAACTCTGATTACTATGTTCGCAGCAATATAATGATTGCAATGTTCATATTTATTTCTTGAATAGACATATGTGATAAGCAAGATGCGGATGTTATCGAAAGAAGGATTGCAACGCACTGACAAGAGAATCGGTCTTATGAATGAAATTTTAGCTGCCATGGACACTGTCAAGTACGTATATGGGTATCCAATTGCTTAAAATAATAGTATAATAATTGTGGATGAAGTAAGACGATAACTATTGTTGTTCAAATGGTTCAGATGTTATGCGTGGGAGAACAGTTTCCAATCTAAGGTGCAAACTGCTAGGAACGATGAATTATCTTGGTTCCGTAGTGCACAACTTCTGGGAGCGGTATGTCATATGTAACTTCCCTAAATACAATGCTTCAAAGCAACAGTGGAATTAAAGCATCTTAGGAGGACCATTATAATGTCTGTGCATTAATAAGACTGGACTGCCACTCATACTTTGTGACCATGAGAAAGTCTGTGCATTAATAAGATCTGCTTCTCACATTCTTGATAATCTCTAGTCATGAACTACTAAGATATATTCAAGATATATGTTTAATAGTACATAAATTCTCATGACAGCTATCTTTAATCATTGAATTCTGAGTTGTTTTATTCTTGTTAAATCACGCCTTTCTCTTATCACAGATATTAGTAAACAGTTTACTTAAAGGTTGATCTTTGATTGCACAACTTCACTGGATGATCGCCAATTATTTTTGCAGTTAAACAATTTCATCCTAAACAGTGTTCCAGTTGTGGTGATCGTGATTTCTTTTGGGTTGTTCACCTTGTTTGGTGGAGAGCTGACACCGGCGAAGGCATTCACATCTCTTTCATTGTTTGCAGTTCTACGTTTTCCTCTTTTCATGCTGCCGAATGTAATAACACTGGTAATCATCTTAAACCATACTCTGAAACCATTACATCACATGTCGCAGGCTGATGTTACAATGTGGATTTATTGACTTTGGAATGTTTTTTGTTCTTAGTGATTGACAGTGATAAGATGGGCTGGGGATTGTTCTTCCTCTCTTAAGTCTTCAAAACCCCATATTTGATTTGAAAAATATATAAAATCTTTAGGAAATGACTATTCTCCCCCAAGAATTTACATGTTACAACCCTCACCCTTCCCCAAATTGAAAATGTAGCACCGGTTTTATTTGTACATTTTCCTATTGTATCTCGACAGTTCTATAATGTGGAAGGGAGACCTCATATAAAGATACATTTTTAACTCTTCTTTTATATTGTACAGTAATAGTGTATTACAACATTGATAATTGAAGTAACACAATTGAAGAGTTCTTTATTCGAATTTTGAGTTTTAGTTTGTCAGGAAATATTTATTCAATATCTTTTAATACCAGGCAAAGCTGTTATTTAAAATTCTTGAGTAACATCATTTAGAGAGATATGCACTGTCTTAATGAGATCGAATAATGTTTCAAAAGTAATTGAACTCCCTTTACAGGTAGTAAATTCCAATGTGTCGTTAAAGAGGCTAGAAGAACTACTTTTGGCTGAAGAGAGAGTTCTTCTACCAAATCCTCCTCTCGATCCTGAACAACCGGCTATATCAATCAAGAACGGGTTCTTTTCTTGGGAACAAAAGGTTAACTCAGTTTGGTTAAAGTGCCTATTCCTTGTTTTATATGCATCTATGCTCGTCTTATACACATTACAGAGCGGAGCAAGTACCAATAATTTACTTAAGCTCAAAATATGTTCCCAGTGTTGAAATATGAGTTGATGGGTCTTTCTTGTGGTAACCTTTCTAAGTGAGTATTCATTGAGTATTTTTAACTACATAAACTGTAAAATCTGGCACAATGTTTAAGCAGAAAACCACCATCAAAGTCTTTCTAAATTTGATTAAAACAAATTATGAGAGTTTTGTAATATGTAATATACTAGCAATGCACTATATAAGTTTCTAGGTGCTGCGATTGAGTTTCGTATTAAGTTTCTTAATTAATTGAACTCACCAAGTTCCGGAATCTCTCATTGATTGTACAGTCAAGAATACACTTTTTCCTAGATTCAGGTGGACTAATCTAATTTGACTTTCTAGCTTCTATCTATTTGTGAACCAAGAGATTTGCAGTTTTGCACTTTATAATTTCTCCACTTGGCATCCTTGGTGTTGACAGTCGGAGAAGGCTACATTATCAAATATCAATTTGGATGTGCCTGTTGGTAGCTTAGTGGCGATAGTTGGTGGTACAGGAGAAGGAAAGACATCGCTCATATCAGCAATGATTGGAGAGATTCCTTCAGTAGCTGATACAACGATAGACTTAAGAGGAACAGTTGCTTATGTACCACAAGTTTCTTGGATATTCAATGCCACTGTGAGTCAACTCTGGGTTATATCAGTACATAGAACATAGATGTACATGTATTTCTGCAATTTTGACTTGTTATACTGTAATAGTTTCATAATAAAAAATCATAAGTTACAGATTTCCATAAATTGTAAATACTTTCAATTATATTTCAGAAATATCACACCTACTCTTCATACAATTTACTTTCTTTAATTACTTGTCACAGGTGCGTGAAAACATACTGTTTGGATCTCCTCTGGAACCTGTAAAGTATGATAAGACTATAGATGTGACTTGCTTGCAGCATGATCTTGATCTGCTTCCGGTAATAATCTTGATTTGCTAAAAGATTTGAAATAGTATATTTATCAAAACTCCTCTTACTGTGTTGTTTACTATATAATGTTGTTCCAGGGGGGTGATCTTACTGAAATTGGTGAACGAGGAGTCAACATCAGTGGAGGTCAAAAGCAAAGAGTTTCAATGGCAAGGGCTGTATACTCTAATTCTGATGTATACATCTTTGATGACCCTCTCAGTGCTCTTGATGCTCATGTTGGACGGCAGGTATGTCATCCACACTAACTATTAGACTGTCAGTACCTTGAATGTGTTACATCATCATTATTAACATCCATCTGAAGAGACTACCATAGATTGTGCCTCAACTCTTAGATTGAATTTGTTGTTGGCAAGAGTTCCTGTGGTTGCTATTGTTTCGGGTACATTGGTTTTCCCTGTTAGAGAATCTGAATGCTGGAAATTATCTTTGCAGGTTTTTGAGAAATGCATCAAGGAAGAATTAAAAGGAAAGACTAGAGTTTTAGTTACAAACCAGTTACATTTTTTGTCCCATGTTGATAAAATCATATTGGTACATGATGGTATGGTAAAAGAAGAAGGAACCTTTGATTATCTGTCAAATAATGGCTTGCTGTTCCAGAAGTTAATGGAAAACGCTGGAAAACTGGAAGAATATACTGATGAAACGGAAAGTGCTGCTGAAGGTGCTGATGATACAAGTTCTAAAGTTGTTACTAATGGTTTGACAAATGGCTTTGGTGCTGATGCAAGTGAACCTAAGAAAAAGAAAGAAAGCAAATCTGTTCTAATTAAGCAGGAAGAACGGGAAACAGGAGTTGTCAGCTTGAATGTTCTAATGAGGTATGATAGTTTAGTTCCATGCATTTGTCCACACTTCCTTTCTTTTCTCCCAAGAATGTAACAGGACAGGAAGTGTTGATCTTACCCTTTATTTGCAGCAACTTAATTTCGATGTCCAAGTTACACTTGGGCAATTATCTGTTCACACCACATTATGCCCTTAAGTGACTAAGTCTATGATTCGTCTAATTACCAAGTCCAACCCAAATCTCATATAGATATACCATGCTTGATTTAAATCATTTTTGTTCCTTGAGAGGTCTCTTCGGAAGCCTTTTTTTGGTGTGTGAGGAGAGGGGGGGTCTCTCGTTGGGTTAACCAGCATTTCTAAAATTAACATTGGAGAACATTTTGTTGTCGCTTCCATGTTAGCTTGTACAAGTAAATAGAGAGAACATATCTGAAGCGAGAAAGATATTTGTGTTGAATATATGATCGGTCTCTTTCCCATACACTTCTATATGAGCCATCATCAATACAAATTACACAGAGTTTCTCTACTAAGGACAATTTTTCTTAAAGGTATCTTATCAATCACCTTGTATTTATGTGGATATCCGATTTTCTGTTAGGAACTTCTCACTATAATTATTTAGAACTCTCTATGATTGGGTGTTGTCTGATGTCTTCTCTGTATATGTGCTGCAGATATAAAAATGCTCTAGGAGGAACCTATGTGGTTCTGATTTTGTTTTCATGCTACTTCATAACAGAAGTTCTGCGAGTTGGAAGTAGTACGTGGTTAAGCATTTGGACAGATGAGAGTAATTCAACCAGACATGGCCCAGGATTCTACAATCTTATTTATGCACTCCTGTCTTTTGGTCAGGTATGTTTTATATTTATATCTTATTTTAAGCGCCTCTGTAGTTTCTCCTAATAGGCGCTATTGCTTCATCTCCCGTTGCTGCCTTCTCTATCCTTTCTTCGTTTTTTCTATCTAAAATTCTTTCCACCTCACAGGTTTTGGTGAATGTGACAAATTCATTTTGGTTAATCATCTCAAGTCTCTATGCTGCAAGAAAGTTGCATGATGCTATGCTGAATGCCATCTTAAGAGCACCGATGGTTTTCTTTCACACAAATCCTCTTGGTCGTATTATTAATCGGTTTGCCAAGGATTTGGGTGACATAGATCGGAATGTCGCCCCTTTTCTTAATATGTTTTTGACCCAGGTTTCACAACTCCTGTCAACATTCGTGTTAATTGGAATAGTAAGCACAATGTCGTTGTGGGCTATCATGCCCCTTCTAGTCTTGTTCTATGCAGCCTATCTTTACTATCAGGTACCCATCCCTATTTCCTATAGTTTAAATTAGTGCTTTATTTTATTCAAGTAGTGGAGAATGAATTGAGACAGAAGTCTAGTTGAAAGGAAAGCCAATGGAACACCCAGTTCAACCGAATCCATATTTTTTTTAAAGGATCCTTTCTATCTCTAAATTATTGCCATTTCTCAAGTGCATTTCATGCTTTCAAAAACACCACCTTCTGAATCAACGGCCGTGATTAAGAAAAGTAAACATGAGATTGAGTGAGGAAATTGAAGGGAGCGAAAAAGGACAGGAATTTGGCTGCTATTTTGTTCTTCTTCTTTAAGAAATAAATAATTTGTGTGTATATTATTTGCAGAGCACAGCCCGAGAAGTAAAACGTTTAGATTCTATTACAAGGTCTCCTGTCTATGCTCAATTTGGAGAAGCACTAAATGGTCTATCAACTATCCGTGCATACAAAGCTTATGACCGTATGTCCACTATCAACGGAAATTCCATGGACAACAATGTGAGATTCACTCTAGTAACCATGAGTGGGAATCGCTGGCTTGGAATCCGTTTAGAGACTCTGGGGGGGCTTATGATATGGCTTACTGCAACTTTTGCGGTCATGCAAAATGGTAGGGCTGAAAACAGAGAGGCATTTGCATCTTCTATGGGGTTGCTTCTTAGTTATGCTCTAAATATCACAAGCCTTCTGACTGCCGTGCTAAGACTTGCCAGTTTGGCAGAAAATAGTTTAAATGCTGTTGAGCGAGTTGGCACATATATTGAAATGCCTTCGGAAAGTGCTGCCATTATAGAAGATAATCGTCCTCCTCCTGGCTGGCCTTCAGAAGGTTCCATTCGGTTTGAGAATGTTGTCCTGCGATATAGGCCTGAACTTCCTCCTGTCCTACATGGCATAACCTTCACGATCCCCCCAACTGACAAGGTTGGAATAGTTGGCAGAACTGGAGCAGGGAAATCTAGTATGCTGAATGCTTTATTTCGAATTGTGGAATTGGAAAGAGGGAAGATCTTAATTGATGGCTATGATATTTCAAAGTTTGGTTTAACCGACCTTCGCAGGGTGCTTGGTATCATACCACAATCACCAGTTCTTTTCTCAGGTATTATTTCATTCATTGTAGTTTTTCTCTCCGTGACTAGGATTTTATGTTACCCTTGGCTAAGGTTCCGTGTTCTATGCTATAATGAAGATCCATCTCTCATTTCGTGCAGGCACCGTGAGGTTCAATCTTGATCCCTTCAATGAACATAATGATGCTGATTTATGGGAGGCTTTAGAGCGAGCGCATCTAAAAGAAGCCATACGGAGGAATTCTTTGGGTCTGGAGGCTGAGGTACTTTAGCAAACTTCCTGCCGAGCTTTACTGTTCTTAAACTCATCAAATTAAAACCTAAAATCCTGGTATCTATAGTTATTGTGTTTGTTCAAACATTGCATTTTCATTTATAACTATCATGCGGAAATGCAATCGAAGAATAAGTTCGTGATAAAGTCAAAAGTGGACAATCTTTATGAGACGGAGGGAGTACATATTTTTATTGGTCTACTCGATGGTGTCCGCGTTGGAGTAGCCTATCCTAAGGGTTTGTTTTATTCCTCTATTTCACCCAAAAAGTAAGTAATGCTTAGGTTACATTTACCCTATATAAGGCCAAAGTTTCCACATCATCATGTATCATATTTTGTTGATTGTTAAATATACCCTCTAAGTATAACTCCCGGAAAAAAACCCACAACTCTCGCATTTCACATCATCATGTATAATACTTTGTTGATTGTCAAATATACCCCTCTAAGCATAACTCTGCAAAAAAAATCATGACTCTCACATTGATCTATGTGTAAGCAATTATCTTAAGATAACTACCATTAGACTCACAGCATAACTACGAATACTTTTTACAAAAAGCTGTTGGGCTATTTATGAATCAATTAAATCACCATGTATTTGCCGCCTGAGCATACTTTCAACTCCAGAAAGCGAGTCAGAAGGCTAAATGCCAAAGACCCTAAATTTCTCTTCATGCGGCTATGTGGCTCGAGTCACGTTAAGCGGTAGAATCAGATAAAGTCAGGGGTTTAGTGAAGCTCGTCCCCCGACTACCGATTCATATAACAGCGATTCACCCCCTCCGTGGAATCCTGTGATGTGGACCTCGAAAATAATGACTAAGCCACACTTTTATCATGTATTTGCAACGAAAAGCTAAATATAATTTTTTATCGTTACTTCACTCGAAGATCAAACATCAAATATTTCGGTAAGAGCATGGTAATTTCGTTGTATATTGACAATAAATTTATATTGTAATTTATAGTGTCATTTGATCTCGCTAATAGCATTTAATGACCAGGAGGTAAAAGAACAACCATATCGATAAATTCTCGCTTAATTATTTACTCGCTTAAGCCGACATTCCTTCATAAATATTTCTTCGCTTCCTTTACTGCCTTTCTGCAATTGCATATGTATTAGCTTTAAACGAAAAGTTTAGTGAAAAAGTAGAACAAAACGTAGAACGACAATTAATCAAACTATATCATCGGTAGCCGATAATTTAATAACAAAAGGTACATCGAATGCTAATTACAATTTTCATGCCAAACACAAGAATTTGAAATAAAAAATTGCGCTTAAAAACAAAGAAAGAGTGAATCGGCGTAGTGATAATATATTATACTAGCAATTCCAAAAAAAAGTTATTATAAATCACGATTGACCGATTAATGTTCTGACCAAGCGCACCGATAGCTAGTTTATTTAATGAACATATTAAATAAGTGAAATGCAAAATGAACATGAACAACAGGTACCAACATGAAAAGCTATAAGTTAATTTGGAAACAAGTACATGCCGTTTTAGATCAATATAAATACATGGATACACTAGTCTTGTACCACATTATTATCAGATAAGCATCCCTATCTATTGCCTTACTTATAATATGATTTTCATGAAATAATTATTTCTTTCATTCTGTTTGTTGCATTATGTTAAAAGCCATTTTATTTATGATTACGACTTTTGGTATTTTGACAAGGTCTCGGAGGCAGGAGAGAATTTCAGTGTTGGACAGAGACAACTCTTAAGTCTTGCCCGTGCATTGTTACGCAGATCAAAGATTCTTGTTCTAGATGAAGCAACTGCAGCTGTTGATGTCAGAACTGATGCTCTTATCCAGAAGACAATAAGAGAGGAATTTAAGTCATGCACCATGCTTATTATTGCTCATCGATTGAATACCATTATCGACTGTGATAGAATTCTTCTGCTTGATGCAGGCCAGGTAGGAAACTTTTCATGTCGACGAATCTTTTCTTTTCACATCTTCATATTAAAGATTATCTGTAAGTTGGGCGCTTACTATGTTCATGGTCAACTTGTCCAGGTTCTGGAATACGATACACCAGAAACACTATTACAAAAGGAGGAAAGTGCATTTTCTAAGATGGTACAAAGTACAGGTGCAGCAAATGCACAATACTTGCGGAGTCTAGTTCATGGAGGGGAGGGAGATGCATTGTTTGGTAAAGAACAGCAGCTGAATGAGCCAAGGAAATGGCTCGCCTCTTCTCGATGGGCAGCCGCTGCGCAGTATGCCCTGGCTGTTAGCCTCACTTCATCACATAGTGACCTCCTTCAGTTGGAAACCAAAGTTGGCGGTATTGATGATGATAATATCCTCAAGAAAACCAAGGATGCTGTCATCACCCTTCAGGGAGTTCTTGAGGGTAAGCATGACAAGGTAATTGAAGAGACGCTTGATCAGTATGAGGTCTCCAGAGATGGATGGTGGTCATCTCTGTACAAAATGATTGAAGGTGAGCTCTAATCCCGCTTCATCTAACATTTTTCATATATAATCCATCCATCTTGAAATAGTTGATAGTTTATTAAAAAAAACACAAGAATTAAGGAGGTGTAAAGGTAGGAGATAAATTAATTCATTGTACTTCTATTTTTCATTGGGAGCCAACTTCTCATTCAATGAAGATTAAAAAACAATAACTTTTTCCTAACTGGTTGACAATTTCAAGACATGGAGTTTCATAGTATATGTAAACCAGAACAAACTAACTTTGTTTTGTCTATAGCAAGTTGTCGGTTATATAGATATGACGTCTAATGCTTAAACTTGAAACAGGTCTTGCAATGATGAGTAAGCTCTCCCGGAGCCGGCTCCATGAATCAGATTTCGGGCTAGAAGATAAGGCGATTGACTGGGACAACATTCAGACATAAGATAACATATCTCTTGGTTTACACTTCCAATTTCCAGAAATGATAACAGAATACTTCAAATTTTTGTTTAAGGAATGCCACATTTGAGATTGAATATGCAGATTGCTTGATTGTATTTCTGAATATCTTATGTCCAACCAAACAAGGCAAGGAGCTTGTTTTTGTATAATTAGTTATGTCAAATGGAGCAAAAAGAAATGTTCCACAAAAATTATTATTATTTTGACAAGTTTATGTTTGAGTCCATATTTTTGCACTAGACCTTTATTCAAGAACAAATTCATTATAATCAATTAGACCCAACAATTATAGGTTATGTCCTTAGGTCAAAGAAACAGACTTGATGTGCATTGGCACCTAGGATATTGGAAGTACATATCACTCCTTGTGGTATTATTACCTAGTCTTTTTCAGACGTATGTGACATTCAAGAACATGTCATTTTGTAGTATCAAATGGAAAGTCTATTTGAGACTATTTTATAAGCGACACTATTTGAGTCTTGAGAAATATGTACACATTCGATCGAGTTTGGATCACTATTTCGAGGTATATTAAGGTTCAGTCTTCGATTCATATTTCGCCGACCAATAAGTTTTTCGAATTTTATATTTTGTTTGTATCGTGTAAATCGAGATTGGAGGATGAGAAATGACTTCATTTAGGGAATATATTAAACTTCTTTCATACTCGAATATTATTTTTAATTACGTTTCATTCTAATTCAATCCTTCAATTGAAAAAAATTATCAACAATATTTTAAAAATATTCACATTCATAATTCATTCCCGATCCCTAAATTAAATTTTATTTTTACCCTCATCTCCTTTCACCCCCATCCAAACAAACAATTACTTTAATCAATCTAACTTAGAGGGAATTTGTAGAAATTTACGAATTGGGCGGACTTTAAGAAAGAAAATAAGTATGGCGGTGGCGGTTGAGCAGCAACCGCTTAGGAAGATGTCGGAATCCTTCAAGGGTTTGGCCGACAACATCGGAGCTGTCAGAAGTGATCTGGAATTGGCTCCATTTTCGCAAGCATGTTCCCATGTCTCCCCCTTGTTTCGTTGTCTTGGAATCGCATTTAAGTTTGCTGAGCTTGATTATGTAGCCAAGGTTCAATTTTTTTTTTGGTTTTCAAAATTTTTTGATTGGTTGAATTAATGGGTATTTGCCAAGTTTGTATTATTATGATTTTGTTGATTGCAAAGTTTTGATTAAATTGTTGGTGTGATATGGATTTGTTAAGTGCTTAGCTTAGTAAAAATATGAGCTTAAACTATGTTGATTGTTGATTATGTAGCCAAGGTTGATTTTTTTTGGTTTTTCAGAATTTTTTGATTGGTTGAATTAATAGGTATTTGCCAAGTTTGTATTTTTGTGCTTATATTGAATGTGAAGTTGTGATAAAGTTGTTGGTGTGTAATTGATTTGTTAAGCATGATGAACTTGAATTGCTTAGCTTAGTGAAGAATAAACCATGTCAATTGTTAACTATGTAGCCAAGGTTGAATCTTTTTTCGTTTTTCATAATTTTTTTATTGGTTCAAATGATGGGTATTTACCAAGTTTGTGTTTTTGCGCTTTTATCGATTGTGAAATTATGATTAAATTGTTGGTTTGTTATTAATTTGTTAAGTATGAGGAACCGAAATTGCTTAGATTAGTGAAAAATTAATGTTGAACTAGTCATTCGCTGGTTGTCTTGATTTGGCTTGATTGCATCCTATTCTTGTCCCAAGATTGGGTGGAATCTAGAATGGTTGAATGGATCATTTCCAGAAACATTGTGTACTGGATGATTCATTGGTTAGTTTCTACTAGACAGTTGAGGATCTTTCATTTTCATGTTTTTTCCATTTCTCATCGCTTGTGTCCTGCCAGCTCCAACTTCCTTTCAATCTTGTTTGGGATGGACATTCGTGTCTGTATTCAATACTAACTATTTGATTGTTGTATGTTATGATTTTGTAGGTTGATGATCTGTTGGAGACATCGAAATCAATTGTGACAGTTCATGTGATGATGGATCAAGATATTCAGGCAAATTCTGTGAGAAGAGCAGGAAGTCATACTAGGAATTTGTTGAGAGTGAAGCGTGGGCTTGATATGGTTAAGGTCTTGTTTGAGCAGATTTTGGCTACTGAGTAAGTTACTATATCTCATCCTCTGGGCTGGAAATTAGTACATCATGATAGATGTGTCTACGTGACCGTTTTACTTTTCATACTTAGTTAAATGATGCAATATGATCTTTGTAAACCCTTGTGTGATAATAAAACTTTCTTTTTTAGGAGTAATTCCCTGAAGGATCCGGCTTCAACAGCTTATACTCGTGTGTTTGCCCCTTTTCATGGATGGGCTATTCGGAAAGCTGTTGCGGCAGGAATGTATGCTCTTCCAACCAAAACCCAGCTACTAATGAAGCTCAATGAAGATGGTGAGTTTATGGTTTATCTGATCTTTTATTGTTGTCGTTATCATCTCCTTATTTCTACTGTAAATGACTAACAAACATTATGTTATAAGACAAAACCTGAGGACTTTTACTTCATAAATATTTTAAATTGGAAGGAACTATGATCATCTGTGAACAGTCCTCCGACACAGACATAAGTAGGCTTTATATGCACAACTGCTGAAGTGGTTGCTACTTGTATAGTTTTGCACATATTCAGTTGTGTTGGACAGTATAATAACATGTCATCTTTCCTACCACTGTTTTCGTGGTTCCACATTGTGCGATCTTTAGTAGCCTGGGCAAGTCATACTGTTGCTTTACCTTCCAAATGTAAATGTATGCCTAGTTTTCTCATCCTGGCTCACTGCTTTTCAATCTATTCGGATTATGACTCGGATGAATATGATAACTTTTTTGTTCGAGAGTAAACACTAGTACTGCTTGAACCTCCTAGACTTATTACGCTAGCTAGTAAACGATGTCTTAGGTCATCTATTTGCTCTTTTTCTTCTCGAATACCTTGGTAAAGCCAAACGAGGTCGAGTGTCGATTGTAGGGAAGCAGACTTTTTTCTCCATGAATCACTCTTCCTGTATTCTAATGGTTTCATGTTTCTTGCAATTTCCAGAGAGCTCAGCAAGGACTTATATGCAAAATTATATTGCATCATCTGCCCTTGTCATTTCATATATTGACCAACTTTTCACCTCAAAAGAACTGGGGATCGATTGGTGAACAATGATTCAAAATAACAGATTCATATCTTGTACAACATCTAATTGTAATTTTTACCTCACTTTTATGTACATTTAATATGATCAGATCCATGGATGCTGGAATAAATTGCAATACAATACTACAACAGTTGATTTTTAATCTAATCTTCTTGCTATCTTGATTAGCCTCTCCTTCATGATAACTTCTTTAATATTCATGGTTAAAATGTTGCCACCAAAAGTAAAAGGTGTCAATTAATTTGGATTGGAGGTAGTAGCATCATTTCACACTTCTAAAATGTAGAGATAAACTGCTAATTATTTACATTGGCGCAACAGTAAGAATAAAAAGCAAATATATGTCCCTACTGAATTGGAAGATGTATTTGTTCCAACCAAATATTGACATGAAAAAATGAAAACGATATTTAAAATGAGTTGGAGGGAATTATACTTTATAATAAAGGAGAATATAAAATAACTTGATTGTCAGCTTTTGTATTAACTGCAAAAAAAAAATTCCAACTAAAAAATGGTAAGAAAGAATATGGACAAGCTCTAGTACTGGCTATGGTGTCCAAAACCAATAGATGATGATGATATACTGTGAACAGAATAAGACCTAGAATTACTGTTATTATGTGAGGATGGACCATGGTTCACCTAAAAGCAGAGGAGAAATGATCAGAGACTCATTGACTGTAAAGAAACAATAATGTACAAGTGAGCGTCTTATTTGGTAGCGTAAAGGAAGAAACCGCGTCAGAAACGATTCTTCCATGGATTGATGATATTCTGTCAACACTAATATCGACATGGCAGAAATTCGGCATATTCTGCAAATTCTGTATCGTTTCTCTTTTCAACATCTGTGTAGCCACAGCAGTAACTTCCTGTTCCAGTTTGTAGAATCAAGCGTAATACCTTCTGTTGTGTTATGACTCGTGTCCTCTGATTCTGTTGGTTGGAGAGAAAACGGAACTAGCATTGTTAGGTGCTCACTGATGGCTCTCCTGCAGACTTTTCGTCATCGACTTCAGAGTCACCAGCAGAGGATGGACCATTAACTGCTTTATTTTGTGTAGCCTCGTCAGCTGGACCATCTGATGAAGCAGTAGGAACGATTGCTGGATCAGCGGGTTCAACCTCAGAACTCTCATCTGCTTTAACTTGTGTAACCTCGTCAGCTGGACCATCTGATGAAGTAACAGGAACAATTGTTGGATCAGCGGGTTCAACCTCGGAACTCTCATCTGCTTTATTTTGTGTAATCTCATCATCTTGACCATCTGAAGAAGTAGCAGGAACAATTGTTGGATCAGTGGGTTCAACCTCGGAATTCTCCCCGCATTCAATTTCAACACTTTCAGGACTATCCTTGGCAGGGACTTCTCCCTCAACTTCAGCCAAGTTGTTAGGTTCAGGAACCTCTATGGTTGGCATCTGTTCAGGCAATTTAGATGCAACTGTACCTGCCAAGTCGTCTTCATGAACCCCCACATTCTCTACATCACCCCTCTTGGTTTCATTAGTGTCCGCAGAAAGTGGCGATTTTGAAGCATCTGAACCAGTTGAGGGCTCATTGACCATTCTCTTGTCTTCTAAAGCAAACCAGTCAGAATTTGTAAAAAGGGACGCACTGTCAATAGCAAATCCAAGTAAGTTAGTGAAGTATCTCTACTAGTAGAAAATTTAGTTAACCCACCACTAGTTCCAGCTAAATGTAAGCTAGCAAGCAATTAGCTGCAGAAAACTATCAACAAATATTTATTCATAAGAAATGGAGAAAATTTTGTTGGCACGACTTAAAAGAATTATGCAGCATCTCAACCATAATATTTGGTACCCTCCAATGATCAGTGATAAACAGATTTTGGCAAAAAAATTGAAAAGGAAACGGGACATGAATCTCTGGACTCCAATATCAAAGAGGTGAATGTTTTTAGCAACAAATAAAGGAACTATCATAGCATAGATGTTATTAACCAACATACAATGTTAGTTGCACAATTAAAGAAGCTTTGATAGAAATTTAAGCAAATGTCATTTAACAACAATGAAGCTTTTTAACCATTTGATGAAAGAACAAAAATATCCAGACAATTTTTTTTCATACCTTTCCTGGTCAGCTTCAAGCTTAAGAGAAGAGATGACAGCTTCAGTGGATTCATTATCAAAATAAACCTGCCCGGGAATAATAGAGAACCTCAAGTTAGCATCTCAAAGGGCATTTTAATTAAGCCCACCAAAATATATCTTCCATTCTATTACACTTGTTCTCACTAAATTCATTAAGATATATTTCTACAGTAAGGACTCGAAGGAGGCGAATATGTCATATCACATTAGCACATAAGGAGAAGATTGGGTATGTTTACATTAAACAGATGGGACATTGGTTCCTTCGAATAAAAGCGGAGGAAGAATTTGACATTGGTATTCTACCAAATGTTTCCTATATTCTCAACTTCCATTAAGAAAGTCCCATCCTCATAGTTAATCAACTTGATTTACGAGAGAATCAAAGGAGATGCAGTAATTAAACAATGTTTTGCAAACGTACCTCATCATCCCGTTCGAGCGATCCTTGAGCCTGCATCCAGCAAGAGCATATTTTTAAGTGGACCGAAAATATGGAACAGAGTCCAGTCACTATAACTTAACAGCTCAAGAAAACCTTATCTCCAGCATCATAAAAATTGGAAAACAATGAAGAATTACATACTAGTCAAACAGTAAGGAAATACATTAACTGATTATTTCGACAACATGACCTCCAGGGAACGATATAAGTGAATCTAAGTAGAAATTAGTTATCTCAATCAGAATGTTTTCCTGCACAAGACTGAGAACCAGTACTGAAACCCTATTATTTCTAACTAATGTCTAGTTAGTTATACTCCCCCGAGATATGCTTTAGTTAAACAAACTCCTAAAAATTGCTACATCCAGTTCCACTTTCAATGTCATATGCATTTATCCTTACAGATTATTCTGGCAACATAAGGAAAACGACTCTATCAAGTTCTGATGGTGCCAACAACAACAAAACCACCATTTTTGTAGAATCAAAATTAACATGCCCACATACAAATGCCTAATGTAAACCTCGAACCATCAAATACAAATTGGTCATGGACATATAAATCATGGATTGCCAATTTATACTGTCAAGTATTAGTTGGCCATCCACATAACCAAAGAAACAGAGAACATGACTGTCTAAGGGATAATCAAAAGAAGTCCTGTTGAGAACCTCATCCATTTCATCATTATTGTAAATTCCATATCGGAATGCCTGGCTAAGATTGTTTGCCAAAGCTGCAACATCGTAGTCTCTGTCTTGGTAATCATCATCATCACTATCCCTCATTCGGTCCTGAAAAGCAGTTGGTCTCCTGTAGCATGTGATGAAATTCAAATTTAACCAGGAATATCAGCAAAACATAAAGGCAACGGTACTTTGAACAAATCAATTAATTTCATAGTGTTATGGTACATTGATTAAAGTATTTATTCACCACTAAGGGGTAGAGCTGGGAACAGAATTGTCATGAAAAGCCAACCTTATAGGACCATAAGTTTATTTGAAAAGAAAACACTGTTAAAAGGAAAAGTACTGTCATGGTTCTCAATAGCCAAGTTAATGGAGGGAAAGAAAATATATGGCCCTGAAGGGTAAGAAATAATAACATTCATTGTCTTATAAGTAGCATTATATTCCTAACATAAAATTTGGAATGTAATATTTAAAAATAAGTATCTTAATCTTGATAGCATTTAGCAAGATGAACTTCTGAAAAGTATGCCCCCAGTTTGAGGTTTCGCTTTATTATGTACTACTTACTCTATTATAATTATGTGATCATGTTCTCCTATCTTATTAGCTTAGTTGTAAATATGACTTGTAGTTCTCAAACAAAACAAAAAAAAATCTTTAATAAAAAAGAAATTTCAGATTCTTAAACTTAGAGATAACTATGTATCCCAGATTAACATAAAATGGAAAACACTTCCAAAACACTTGATCTTGTCAGTTCTGCTAAATGGGTACACTATAGATAGGCATCATCTCTTTTCATACCAAGCACAAGTTGATATGGCAAGATGAATTCAAGCCTCCCCGTATTGTGAGATACAGTTGATTATCACACATAGAATGCATAAAATGAAGTTCCGTAATTAGATGCTCGTGAAAAAATTATACTAACCCGCAAGCCCAGTTGAAGACATTTTCTAAGGCATTGCGTTGGAGCAGAACATTTGTTTGCCAGTCCACCCATTCATTGTTAGCCTGACAAAAACAGTGAAATAAAAGAAGTAACTCAGACAGATCAGAATTTATACAGGCATCGCATTTAGCAAAAGTAACTATCCTTTCTTGATCCATCATTCTTATGTTCCAATATCACATCATTATTGGTAGATAAAATTGTCGATGTTCACTAAGAACATCCAATAAGCCGATAGAGTGAAGTAACTAGAGCCAACAATAAATATATGGAAGACATTTCCCGTAGGGTCATTTTGTAATTTTCAAGTATATAAGAAGAGAGATTTGTGGAAAGAACCTGCAAATATGCCTGCATATCACTGTTGTTATTCCCTAACTGCACAAGTTTGTTAGCTATACGTGTTAGATGCCCAATGTTCCCTATTCTGGGAGGTAATTTACCTCCGATGGAAGCAGTTGGCTGCAGGAGAATTACAAGATTTTGATTATTATATAATTGAAGTGTTAAGTATGACGTTTGCCCGGAGTAAGCAGTAAGACTAGTTCTAGGACATTACACAAAAAGTAACGTTTCAAAATTATAATGTCACCTTTTTTGCATCTGTACCCAATGTAAAATTCTGTTCTGCTTTGAGAATTCTCCCCACGAGATCACAATCCTGAAGAAGATGTTCAACAAACAGATTGTTTTTGTTCTCCAAGCAAGACTGTATAATGCGTTCCACATGATGATGCAAAAAATTGTTGAATGGATACCTACATCCAGAACACCCGGACTATGTTACTTGAACTGAATACAAAGCAGTAACAAAAGCATGCAGAAGATAAAATATCCAGGCAACAGCTTACTCGAAAAACAACTCTAAAATCCGACTGACTGCACCAAGCCGAATCAATTCTCTTTCTGCTGTTTCACTACTAACAGTCACCAAAACTGAGATGAACTCTACAATCTGAAAAGTCAATTGGGAGATTATTAAATACTAGTTAAAAACATATGTCATATTATTCAACAAAAGGAAATACATCGAGACAGAAAATAAAGAGGCCAGAAGCTGATGCAATGAATGACGCATTCCCACACCTGAATGACAAAATGACATCAACACACAGTCACACACTAATAATAGGCAAGATACAACACATTTTCCGGACAGAATGATGGTAACACCAATAACAACATAAAATTTATCACTAGACAGCATGTCAAAGATATATGCACCTCATTTGAAACACTAACATTTCGAAGAAATATTTAAGCACCTGTTACATTGGTAATGTCACACTTTACAAGATTACCAAAGCTAAGAAAAATATGAATGTTCAAGAACTACCTTCAGCCGATGCTTTCCAAGAGGAGGCTGCAACTTCCCATATGTGGTTAGCAATATGAGATCTTCTGATGAAAATTCTAAAAGATTAAGGAGATCGCCTGTAGTAGGAAGGAAAGATCACTTGAAATAGGACTAATCACATTCAAAAACAATAAACTGAAATGCTAGAATAGAAATTAGTTGTCATTTACACAAGTTTGTCTCATCCTACTCCAACATGGAGTCACACACTTAAAGCAGTAAGGAATCACAAAGGTATATAACTGCAGAAAGGGAAGTAAAACAACAACAACATGTCCCGATGCTCATAAAGAGGTTCCCGCCTAGTGAAGTAGAACATCCACATAGTGACACTTCCTGTGAACAAGCATTCTAATGATGCACAAGTTGAGCATGAAAGAGACTATCTACATATAACAGAATGTTCAATATCCTCTGACTACGAAAATCTTATGCGTAGTCATTACTGAAATCCTGCACTTATAATCTTACCTAAGCTCTCCAACATGCCATTGACAACTTCAGGATCAGCATCTATTCCAGAGTTCGTCATTGGGCGGTTGTAAATGTAATATGATCCAGATGTCAGCCTCTTGGGGTCCAACAGAGATATACAAAAAGACAATGAATTTACCAAAACCGACTTCGGCCGTGAGTCC
Organism: Lithospermum erythrorhizon; assembly: GCA_019722365.1. NCBI lineage: Eukaryota > Viridiplantae > Streptophyta > Magnoliopsida > Boraginales > Boraginaceae > Lithospermum > Lithospermum erythrorhizon. The sequence continues at coordinate 733,705 of JADFUC010001146.1, read as the reverse complement.
TGCAGAGCACGGTTAAATAATCTTCCAATAAAACTGTAATAACACATGGAATACAAATATTAGTCAAACAAATGTTGAAAATAGGCAGCATATGGTTAATGGAAGCAAAGAAATCTGATATGATGGTACCTTGGACTTGAGATTTTAGAAGCCAACCCAGGTGGTGCATAGCGAGTCATTGCACAAAGTATTTCTGCTGCATTAGCATGCACTTCAGGACAGTCCTGCAAGTACTCATGTGTCAAATGGCTTCATTAGCTGAAGGGTACACAGCTACTTTCAGCTTAAGCCTTAAGTATAGTGTATTGCTCCTTGGTAAGAAAACTTGGTAATCATAGAAAATCTTCTTTCCTAATTCCTAAGCTATGCTCTTAAGCTCCCTTTCATGTTTACACATGCTACATAGGACTTATGGAAAATTATTCCAGTACAAAGATCGGATCACAAGGAAAAGAACAGCACTAGGAGAAAAATGCACCAGGGAAGATATCTCAATACATGCACATCAAAGATATCTCAAATGGTGGTTTTTCCTTATAATTAGAACCTCAAAAGGCAGAGTGTCCATTGAAGCCATTTTTGCATCTTACCGAAGAGCTGAACTTATCAACAATCATCTCCAACACATTACTGTCCTCCAACCACTGCATTGAGTCTGAGTAGTTAGTGTATAAATGTTCATCAGCACCAATGAGACGAATCAAGACCTGATTAAGAAGTGATTCAGAACTTGGAAGAAGAAAGTAAAAGATTCATATAATCCTAAATGGCAAACCTCCATAATGGAAGTAATTCCAACTAGGTCAGCCATCTTCTTGATTACATCCTGATGAGCCTGCGGAAGAAACAGATAATAAATCTGCTCAAAGATTCTCACTGAGTCCAACAGAAAGCAAACAACACAAGGGACAGAGAACATACTCGAATATAGTTCATCAAAGGAACTGTCTTCCGCAGCAGCAGGCATACAACCACCTAGCAAAAGGAAAAATCTAGCATCAAATGCCAACACTAAACAATGGTACTTCCGTTGATGTAACAAGTACAAAATACTCTTACACCTCCCACTAATACTGAGTGAAGAAAGCAAAGGGCAGGCGAACAGATTATCAAACCTTCAATAGTGAATTTTATTGCTATTTTCTCAATTCTCACCCTAGTTTCTCAAAAGAATACAATACAGAGTGCTATAAGCAAAGGGCTAAGAACAGTTTCAAAGAATACACTAGCAAGTTTTGCCACTGGCTCGAACCATGCTCCTCAAAAACACATCATTTCTTGCCTTCATCCAAGGTCCCCTCCCCCGCCCTGCTTTCATTTTGCTGGGCTCCAAAACAGAAGCCACAAACCATATCCCCACTTTTTAGTGAACCACATTAATGGCAATATAAATATCAAAGCATAATAATATAATTTTGCAAATTACGACTTAAAAATTAAACAAAAAGATTAAAAAAATACCTTGCTAAAGTAACCAGCCAGTAAAGTACTATGAGGGCGTGTCGGTTCCACGAATGAAAATAACAGGTTCATCAACTGGAAGTAAATACCAAAAGCAAAATATACATAAACAAAAAATTGAAGATAAACGAAGAAACAAAACTGAAAATGGAAGCTTTAGGGTTACACCTCCTCATCCTCTACCAAAGCTTTGAGTATAACATCAACTTCACAGGTAAAAATTTCACAAGCAATAAAAGGAAACCTACACGTAACAGGCAAAAAGATATGTAAGTATATAATTCACTTGCGATAAATGGCATAAAAGTGAAGTTGACTGGCAAGTATCAACTTGCTATATCTCCCTAATTAAAAGGGGAGAGAGGAAGCAGGAGAGAGATGAGAGAGAGAGAGAGAGAGAGAGAGAGAGAGAGAGAGAGAGATTGATGAACACACTCACTTAACAGACCGTGTTTTATCGGAGTCCTCTGGAACTTCTTCCACTAAGTATCGGATAAGCTGTTCAACTTGGGCTCTTTCCCGCAAACTACAATAGGTGACAGATATTTAGAACTCTACAATGATCTACTGAGATAAGTAACGAAAACATCAAGAGCTCGGCGAGAAGGATTGCATCACTTTATGCCCATAGTATATAAGCTATGGACATGCTTATTTAACAATACGTTGAAGGAGTTAGAAACAAGGCTTTCACATATATAATAAACAAGACATGAACGAGAAGTTAGTTCTGTCTTAACATACAATAAAAAGGTTTAGGGCAATAGGTGCAAGTTATACACAACTCATCATGGGGACAAAATACAATCTGGTGTGATCCTAAAGGGTGAATGTAAAGGGAAGACTGATGCGATTGTGAATTACACCAATCATGAAAGTTTAATTAAAATACAAGAATGTAGCTCATGTGTGACTACATACCTTGTAGTGTGTCAGTGTGACTCATTTATAAAAGGTTTTTACCAAAAAAGAAGGTATGTAAATAAAACATAGTGGTCCAGATGTAAAAAAGCGAGCAAAATATTAATCAATGCAAAGTGTTCAATCATCACAAAGATAAATATAAAGACAAGGAAGATACAAAGCTGTTGCAAGACGTACAAATTGATAAGTCCGCCATTAAGGGCTTTACACTCTTGAATTGTTTCATCTTCATCCAAAAGTTCTTCCAAAGTGAAGTTTTCCTTTTCCAGGATCGTCTCCACCTGAAGCATGTGGCAAGATTAACACCAACCGAACTATACAAATTATTCAATCCAACTAAATAGCATCCTCCACATAAGCACCTTATACAAGTACAAAAAGAATTACAAGCAATGCAACTACAAACTCAAAACATTTAAGTCGTAAAACCTCAGGACTATAAAATCAAAATTTAGATAATATTGTTCCAATTTTCATGCGCTAAACTAGCTAAATCAAGGACATAATATTAACAACAATTTGATCTAATTCCTGCACGATAAATTAACCATAAAATGCATGCTGCATTTTCAACTACATGCTCGAAACGTAAAACAATGTGACTATGAAATCAGAATTTAAATAATATCACTCTAATTTCCATGCGCTAAACTAGCTAAATCAAGGACACAATATTAACTGCAATTTTGATCTAATTTCCGCACCATAAATTAACTAGAAAATGCATGATGCACAATTAAACTACAAGCTCAAACCGTACAGCCTCAAACCTATAAAATCAGAATTTTTATATAAAATCAATCTAATTCCTGCATAAAGTCATAAACCAACTAAATCAAGTACATAATTTTAACTATAAAACCAATCAAAATTTCATGCAGTAAATTAACAACAAAATGCATGCTGCATAATTTAACTACAAGCTCAAAACTGCTAAAAAAAATAAAAGCTCAAAACTCGAAACCTAAAAATTACAAAAACAGATTCTATATAAATTCAATTAAATTTCCACAAAAACTAACTGAATCAACTACATAATTTTAAAATAAATAAATTTAATTTATAATTTTAAAAAAAAATTAATTTCCGCATGCTGGTATAATTCAACTACAAGCTCAAAACGCAAAACCTCAAAATTACAAAAACAGATTCTATATAAATTCAATCAAATTTCCACATAAACAAACTGAATCAACTACATAATTTTAAATTCAAATTCAATCTAATTTCCACATAAACTAACTAAATCAACTACATAATTTTAAATTGCAATTCAATCTAATTTCCACATAAACTAACATAATTTAAAAAATCGATTTAATTTTCACATAAACTAACTAAATCAACTAAATAATTTTAAAAAAAATCAATTTAATTTCCGCACAATAAATTAATAACAAAATGCATGCTGTATAATTCAACTACAAACTCAAAACCTCAAAATTACAAAAAAAAACATATTCGATTTAATTACTACGCAATAAATTAAAAAAACAATTAAATAATCAGAACTCACTGGAGACGACGCGGAGAAGCTAGACATACGCCAAAACATACTGAATTAATATTAAATCGATTCAATTCAGATCTGATTACTCACAAAAAATGCTTAAAATTAAACTAAAAACCTAATTAAATCTGAATAAATTAAAGTATATGATTTATTATATGTATATAAACATATGTTTATGTATAAATGAATATTAATAGATTTAATTAAAAAAATATCGTTTGATATATAATTATATATAGCTGTTTGGTTGAATAAAATACGAAATACGAAATGTGAAAAATAGGATTTATATGTTTATTTATGTGTTTTGGTTTGTTTTGGAAATATTAGGGAATCGGAATTTTTATATAAGGACCATATTAAAATGTGAAAAAATAAAATTCGTAAAATATTGGTGTGTGTCTCCTAAAATAATTTGTTATATTGGAAAATGGTAGGAAAATATATTTTAATAAAAATTATGTATGTCGATTAAGATTATTAAAGTTTGTTTGTCATCGAAACTTGTTTGGCTTACATAATTTATAAGTTGATAGAAATTTTTTTTTTGAGCACATAGAAATGGTAAATTGAACTTTATAAATACGTCGTTTATATATTACTTTTTAATACATGATATAAATAAATTATAATTTAATATTTGAAATAATAAAAATAATTATAACTAAAAATTATATTTATGACTGAAATATAATATTTGTTTATTTTTATTTTCAATAAAGAGTAAAATGTTAAAAAATTGGTATGTAAAATTATATCTTTTACATAGATTATTAAATGAAGGATGAATAAGGTATAAAGTTAAATATTAAGGGTAATTAGAAGTAAATTACGATTGACAGAAACATGAGTTAGATGAAAAAAGTTAGAAAAAAAGAATTATGATTTGTTATTTTTTGTGTATTTTAGTTTATGAATTGATTTGACTTATAAGTTACATCTTGAGAAATTGTTATCAAATCACTATTTTGACCAGGTAAAACATAGTTTGGTTTATTAAAAATAAAACTTTCTTAGCAAGGCACTCTAAGTTTTAAGCTTCTTTTAGGATGGAGAAATGCATTTATTTTTTATGTCGTCTGGTGAATATTTTTACGTTCTCCCAATTTTTGGATATAACATTACCTATGTTTTTTATTTAGTAAATTGTGTTTGCAATTTGTTTTTTGGTTCAATTCGAAAACGGTATCCTTATTAGAGTAGTTATTATGACAATTTAGACGGTGTCTTCATTGGATAGGTTAAAGTTAATAATGTGAAGAGTAGTACACTCGGCTTGTTGCTGCTAATAGAAAGTGACAAACTGACCATTTGGCACCGTGAATAAGATATGAGGTGTTTTTTAATTGTTTGTAGGAAACAGTATTTAAAGGAGGGTGAAATGACTATTTTGCCCCCCCCCCTATTTGTAAGTGTAATGTTTGAACAAGTTTCATGTACTATTCATTTTGTCCCTGGATTGATTTCAGTTTTCAATTAAGGGTACAACATGCAACATAATGGTGTAATAAAATTTCTTTGTGCATCAAACATATTGTTGATGAGGGGGCTTGCTAGTTCATGTCTCTTATGCAAAGCTGTTTTGGTACTTTCAGCTACAGTAGCTCTATCTCGCCGCGGTTGGCTAACAGTAAATGGTGGTTCTATGCCAATGTGTTTTAGAAAATGATGTCAATCAGCAGAGAATAAAAGGACAACTTATAAGATCTATATTCACTTGTAAGATCAACACTTATAAGCTTAAGAAAATTTAGCCAAATTGCCACTGACCACGATTGAGAAGCATCCTGCTGTCTTGCAATCTTCTGACTTTATCGCTGAGCATTCTTGGCATCCCGCCATTCGAATAGAAGAGAATCAGGTTTACACAATGCCCAACTGGTTCGTTTTGTGTTTAAATTTCTGGTTGATAAAATATAAAACCTTTTCGTCAACCATTATTAGGCATCTCCTTGTGGTGCTTTTCAGTTCTAGCTCCCTCCCCATATCTCCTTCATCAATTAAGATTGCTTGTCATAGAAACCGAGTGTTTTGCTTCAGTTGGATGGAAAACAGCTCAGCTTCATTCAGAAGGTTGCATGATATATGCTTATATAAGAACACTGCATAGCTCCTGGCTTCCAAGCTTCACCCATCCAGGCTCCAACCCCTTATCGTCAATTTCTTTATGCAAATTACCAACAATTCCTCCACTTCGCTGACCATTTATATATGTTTTCAGTGGATCGTCTTCCTATTTCCAAATAAATAGCTATAGCAAATGTACTCGGCTCTCCTCTATTAGGGACATACATGAGTGATTGATTGCCTTTTCCACTAAGTCAGTCTGCAGAAGTAAGGATATATATATGCCATCTAACCTGTCTGCCATTTGATTCTGTTTTTCTCCGAAATTCTTGTTGATATGTCTGCAACGAGAGCATAGTTGTTGGTGTTGTAAGATGCAGACATGAAAGCTGCCAGAGTGATACGGTCCATATTTTTTTCTTTGTTCAATAGTTTATCAAAAAATGTTGCAGCCATTTCCACTTTCTTCTCACTGCAAAGCTTCCTGATCAAAGTTTTAATTGTCCGAACCCACAGTCTGTTGTCTAACCTATCTAGAAGGGCGAAAGCAATGGAAGGTTCATTCTTCTTACAATATTCGTGAGCCAAAGTTATCCTAGTAACTTCACATGGCGACAATCCTTTATCTAACATTGTATAGTATAGTTGTCTAGCTTGGTCGAGCTTAGATTCCTTACACAGACCACTTATTAGAGCACCATAAGCAAGATTATCAGGCAGACAACCATGTTCACCCATCTTGTGGAAAAGGTGCAAAGCCTTGGTGGCATTTCCATCTCTACAGTATCCACATATCAGAGATGTATAAGTTTCCTTCGTTGGAATCATACCAAGCTTAACAGCATCGCTAAAAATTCTCTGGCTATCTTCGATTTTTCTCTGCCTGCAGAAGGCAGCAATCAGTGTGGTATATGTACGTATATCAGGCATGTTGCCTCCTCTTATCATCTTACCCAACAATGCCAAAGCTTGTTCAATATCTGCATGCTTACAACTCTCTGATATCAGGATGGTGTATGTCACTATATCAGCAGAAAGTCCATTTCTCATTGCTCTTTTCAACAACTTGTAAGCATCCATAAGCTTCCCTTTCTTACAAAGACCATCAATCAATGCATTATACGTATAAATTTGTGGAATTAGAGACAATTTAGTCATAGAATCCATCAACTGATATGCACGATCAAAATCCCCAACTTTACAGTGCCCATCAATGAGAGTAGTGTATGTATTTGCATTTGGAGTCAAACCTTGCTCCAGCATTTTGCTCAATAGCATCTCCGCTCTATTCAACTTTTCTTCCTTGCAATACCCGGATATCATAGTTGTATAAGTATGCACATTAGGCTTGTAATTATCGCTCCTAACAAGTTTGAGGAAAAGTCTAAAAGCTTTCTCTGTCCAACCTTTCTTGCACAGGCCATCAATGATTGATGTATGCGTATAAACATTAGGCTTCCAACCTTTCCTCACCATCTCCTCCATCAACTCAAATGCTTGCTTAATCTCGCCTCTCTTGCATAACCCATTAATCAAACAAGTATAGTTAATCACATTTGGATTCATCCCCATCTTAACTAACCGATTAAAGATCCACAACGCTCTATTCACACGCCCCTTCTCACAAAATACGCTCATCAACAAAGTACAAGTTGCATTATCGACTCTAAACCCCCTTTCCATCATAGCACACAGCCATTTATCCGCTTCCGAAACCCGACCCAACCTACAATACCCAACAACCATACACTCAAAACTAGTCCCATCAGCACACACCCCTCTCTCACACATTTCACCAAACATGCTCTCTGCCAACTCAATCAAACCCGTCTCAGACGCCACAGACAACACACAATTCAAGCTCTCCACATTTAATACCAAGCCTTGATTTTGCATCTCAAGCAACATATCTGAAGCCTCTTTCAACATACCAACCTCACCAAAATTCCTCACCATACAATGCATTACCTCATTAGCTTTAACAAAGTTCCCATTTTTAATCAAACACATAGTCAAAACAATATAAACCCTCATAAAAAATCTGAACTTTTCAAAACCAATCAACCAATTAAAGAAAGAAAAAGATACCATCGAGCCTGATTCATCAGCAAGTGAAGCAAGAATTGTTATGGCTTGTTCTTGAGTTAAAGATTCAATTTTTATGCTGAAATTGAGCTTTGTAGGTGTTGATCTAAATTGGGTTTTTTCTTGATGTTGAAAATATGTTTCAGATACTAAAGATGATACATCTTTGATTATAGTAGAAGAGTTGATACACAAAGGTTTGTGAATTGTGAATGCATGGAGAGGTGGGGTGAATTTGAGGATATGAAAAATGTTTGATGAAATTCTGAGTTTGTTGTTGAAATGGTTGAAAAAATGAGACACCATTGTTGAAACAGGGAGGGTCGAAGGTAGTAATTTTATCAAAGTTCGGGTTCGAGCGGGTAGTGGATAAGTGATTTGATGTATTCGTAAATTGAATCGGTTAATTATTGATTGTTTTGATTAAAGAACAATATATTTTACTTGAATACGATAGGATAATCAACTGAATTTCCTGTGGAAATGGTTGAAACTTGAAAGATTGAGGCACCATTGTTAAGCTTCTGTAACTGTGGTTACTATCCAAGGAGCAGGGTCACAGGTAGTACTAGTAGAAATTCTATACACATTTTATCTAGTCGAATAATTACCCGATTGTTTAAAGTATGAAAAATATGTTTTATTTGAGTCTAGTTTGATACTAATTAATAGAGCTGGTGATCGATTTGAGTTTGTCGTTTGATAATTAATAAAGCGGATAATCGATTTGAGTTTCTCGGATCGATGTGAGTTTTTTGGATCGAGTACTGAGTGAATACCAAGTTATTCGGTCGGCTAACAGCTGTAGTCGTATAGATATAATGAGGAAAAAGAAAGATTACGAACATGGAATGGAATGTTTAGAGAACATGATGATAAAATTAGATCTCGTCCAAAACGAACTAATGTAGAGAGTTTATTTAGAATTCGGAAGTTTATTAAAACCGTTGAATTCGGAGTATGGTAAAGTAGCTCCAACGACTACATTGATGGCTCTATTTGTGGTATTGCCTCCATCATAAACACAATGCAGAATCAGCTAAGCTATCAATAAATAAAAATACGGAGTATAGAATTAATGAGTATGTAACAAAATCAAGCACATGTGACTATTGCAACTAAGAGATCAGCAAAGCCAATCAAGAAATCATCATACACATTCAGACACCCCTATATTGGGATACATTGGATAGATGCAAAATATTAGAAATGCATCAGGTCTCAGGATCTGTAAAGTTGGGGCTGTCTAGATCTCCTGTTTGGGCAGAAGCAAAAGACTCGGTATCTTCTTCTTCGTCTAAAGATGACAACGGGGAAGGAGAGTCGTCAGATCCTGAGATAATCTCGTCATGAATCATGATGTGATCTTCATCGATTTCAGATGTATCTGAACTATCTCCGAGCAGAAGTTTGTTTATTGCTCCTTTTGCAGTCTCCACGAACCATTCGTCCTCGGGCAAGGCACTGTCATTATGAAGAATGTCTAAGTTGAAAAGAAAGAAAAGAGAACCCGTGTTAATTCGACTACAAGGAATTATACCTTTGGGGATCTATGCCTCTAGCAGAGAAAGTTCGTATTGCACGTGCAATTATTGCTGATGCTATCTGGTGAACATGCCTGGATGGGTACCCTGCAAATCTTGCAATTTCAACAGTGAAGTGCATGTCGAGGATAAGCTGCCATGGAAAGAGAGACATTACTAATGTATTCATGTTAAGAAAACAAATCGCTCTACGAGAAGCTTTCATTCATGCAGCAGATATTATTTCATGAATGGAATAAACCCTCCCCCCTCCCTGACCCCTCCTTTCCAACCACCACACAGTTAGCCACAAGTTAAACAAAATATAAAGTCTCAGAGATATTTTTGATAAAAAGGGATCACTTGAAACTGGTCATGTTCTTTCCTCCCCTTTTAAAAAAAGTTAAAAAAAATCGACCGCTTGTCTTACAAGGATTAGATCCGGATCTAAATCGTATGAGTAATATCCGTGGCCTTTGGACTAACCTAGTGGTTATATGTTTCCTCACATATTTTAAAAATAAAACAACCTCGGGTAGGGATGGAAAATAGAACTGCACGATTGAAGAGTCTGGAATTTTTTTTTATGGATCTGAATGCAATAATAAAACTAATGAAAGGGAATATCTATCATAGAGCACAATAGCCGCACCCTTGAAGTTCCAATTTACTAAAAGTTCGACAATTGTCAAGTTAATATTTTACAACATTCATAGAGACTCAGCTTTAACTGATCCAGCAATACAAAAGATTTTCCAGTAAAAGTTTTACACATTGTTTACCTGCTGTAACCCACGTGCTTGAAGAGGGGCTGCTTTATCCTCCAAAAAACTCCAAAACTCTTCTTCTTCGGACAGCCACATTACCACAGTCTCGGTTAGTCTTGCAAGAAGAACTTTCTGGATTTTCTCTCTTCCGAGTAAAACATCTCCAGCCACGGTTACTAATTGCTGCAGTTTCCCAAATAGTGCCTGCAGAAAATCATGTTACTTCAGTTTCTAAATTCTAGGTCCAAACAAGACTTTTGAAGTTCATCTGAAGAAAACATCTAAATGTTATTTTTGCCTTGCAGTTTACATAATTCTTCATCTAATTTCCATGACGAGTTGAAATGCTCAGATCCAAATTGCTTATCATCTAAAGACTATACATATTGTAAGTAAAGAATTCAACATAAGGTTCGATGATAAATGTCATGGAGAAATAATTACTATTCATTTCACTAAGAGGAAAAGAAAGTGAAAAGAAAAATTACATCCAGCAAAACAATGATAGAAACATAAATCTGAGAAGCATGCTATAACCTGAAATGGCAATGACGGAAGTGGGTCAGAACTTGATATCAAATCTTCCCCTTTATCATCCAGATATATTTGTGCCTCTAAACGTGTATTTCCATCTCGAGAATATATGAATGTCACAACGTATTGCCGACAAAAATGATCCCTAAGTTTGTCGAGTGAATGTTGCAGGAGACGTCTCCAATCCTTCAGTTCTAAATTAGCGTTTCCTGGTGGTGAGATGGTTTCAGTGAGACTATTTCCAGCTTCCTTGGTCTCATTAAGAATATTCCATAATCTGGACGCAACCATTGGTAATAGTTCCTCGGCAATAGTGAACGCAGTTCCCAGAAGTGCAAGTTGCTCAGAGTCTGTCTCAGCTCTAAAAGGTGCAGACTCCTTAAGTTCGGCAAGGTTATCATCTTCAGTAGGGCCAGGTAAGGCTTTAATCAACACATCTACATATTTGTCAAAGAGTTGTGAAATCCTCGTAAGTATGTTTCCTCCAAAATTTACAATGGTTAAGTGGGTCAGCTGCTCCACAATATCCTGTAAGCGCACATTAAAGTTATATAATGGTAACAATCAGCATGCATAATGTCAAAGAAACTAACCTAAACAGCTCATTTCACTATAATTCTTCCCATCACTACATAGAATGTTTCAAAAGCACGATGAGAACGTGTTGCTGAAAGTTAGACACTTACCTTTACCGTGTGGATAAATCTCATTCCACTGCTGACAAGCAGGCTGTCCGATGATCTTGCAAAAGTTGACAGTGGAGATGCAAAGCGAGGAGATAATGGCATGTTGCGGTCACTTCCATCAAAATCAAGGATAGCCTTTCTAGCTCGTCTGAAATTCAGTTCCAGGACTTCCTCGAGATATGGTCGCAAAAGCACCAAAAGTAACTTTGAGAGTTTAAGGCCTTGTGGTTCCAACGCCGAGCTATGGTTGAGACTAGCCTGAACACACACACTAGCTGCACGTAATGCGGAAGTTGTCTCTGAAGATGGTGCATGTTCTTTGACTAATTTCACAAATGATTCTATTTCCCATTCTGCCCATTGAACAACTTTGTCACCAAAGACAGGATTATCACCAAACATTAAGCCAGATTCTTTGGCTGTTAATGAGATACTAGAGAATACAAGATTGGATAAGGTTGCTGGATATGTTTCGGGGTAACAAGGGCAAAGCGGTAGAAAGGCTTCAATGCTTCTCTGTAGACGCGATCCATATGATTTGAGAAGTAGCTGATGTGCAGTAGAACCTTTCCCAAGCTTTACTAAACTAAGTAGAGCCTTCTTTATTTCAATGACACTTACTGACGGCTGTTGAATCATCTCTATAAGCTGATTTTCAAGCATAGCTCTTCTTTTCAATAAAGCTGACTTGTACGTAGATGGTTCAGCAGACGAATTGCCTGATGAAATTTTAAGCTCCGCATTGTTTCTTTCTTCAGACTCTAATGCATCTATTGCCTCTTCCATTTTATGCTCAACTAAAAGAACATCTATATGCTCCAGAAAAAGTGCTTTTTTGTCTTCAACTTCACTTGGAAAAAGTTCATCAATTTCACCGGATTGTGAGCCATCATGAGCTTCTCCTGTGTCCCCATTAGCTTGCGTCCATTCGTCCAACTCTCGACACACCCCACTCATCAAGTCTTGAATAAGTAACCCCTGAGAGGAAATGTGCTTTCGAAGCTCAGTCATCTCATGCTCCGTTTCCACAACTTCTTCAGACAATCTAGATGTTACAAAACCCAACGTCATACGGAGAAGCACAATTGTAAGGAGGCAAAAAATCAGTAGAGTTAAATGGAGGAAGTAATAAAATTAGTTGCATCCAGATGAGTATGATAGTCATCACCAGAAAGTGAATCGACAGTCACATTTTATACCATCAAGCTGCCGTGATTGCATTTCGTACCTCAAAAAAGCCAAATACTTTGATCTTGTGTTACCACATAAGTTATCCACTGCATCCTTCAAATCCAGAAGCTCAAAACAGATCTTCCTAATACCCTATATCAGAAAGTGCAAATATTATAGCTTCCACACAACTGAACCAGAGGTCACAGCTGAAATATTTTTAATATATATATACGTTAATGCCCGTGTTTCGAATGTATTTAAGTCCAAACATTAGATTTTATTGAGTCCGGATGAGAGAAAGATGTGTTTGTAATAACCAATGGTTACAGGGGAAGAGACCAGGTTAGACGGGAAAAAAATAACTTTACGTCATAATAGTTGCATTGAACAAGCTAATATCTTACTTTCAAGATGGGTTGGAAGAAAATCTAAGGAAGGAATTCACATCAAACTAGATAACATTACCAAAAATTGCCACCATAAGACACTTATCATTTGCCCTATCACATCATTAGTTCAAAATCATTTAAGCATTGTATTATCAACATAACAACCAATTGTAATGGTGGTCCGGTTGGCAATTAGCTAATGGACAAGTAAAAGTGTGAAATCGTCACGGAGGAGCTGAATATGTGACTCAACTGGTGAGCGACGAGAGCTTCCTTTAAACCACTTCGGAGCTTTCTTTAAAGCACTTCAATACGAGATTCTGCCACTTGCGTGACTCGAACCCACACCATGAAGAGACTAGGATGTTGACATTTATCTCAGTATGTTTCATATTCTTGCAAGCCACTAAACATCAAAATAAAGAAAACCCAGATAGCAAAACCAATACCTTTTTATTAAGAAAATAGAAGGCAAGAAAGTTGTGAAGAGTATCAAAGAACTCTACTAGGTTGTGAAGGATGAAGTTTACAGTAAATTCTTTAGCTTTTAACTATGTATTTCAACTTGAATAAATTATCTGAGATAAAAATAGACCTTTTCAGTATGAGATTGAAAGATTGTATCGATCTTGGATTGAGGAGTAACACTTTCAATTGTTGGGAAATCATCTTCTTCTTCACTACTTTCCATCCTCATTTTCAACAAATTATACTAACCAAAAAACTGCAGATTTTGAATGGAGTTATCACAAGACTGGTTTTGATTTTGATAGGACAATATAGGACCAAGAGGACTTTAGTCCAATTTCGGTTTTACACATGCTAACGTGTGAGGGACTTCGGAGTAAAATAAATATTTGTTGCTTCGTATATACGAGTATAATAGTGTTTATTGAAAACATATGTGAATAATATATATTAATTTCTCCGTTTTTTTAATTGTCGTTTTAGCACTTCGTATATAAATTAAAGAAACAAAAAAAGTTAAAAAGTGCATTGAAAATGTAGAATGACAATCGATTGAAACGATATAAATTTGATTGGTTGTTGTTTATTTGAGAAGAGTAGTCGAATGCGATTGAAATGTAAAAATCTTTATTTGTTATCTTTAAACGATAATTATAAAAAAATATTTTTTACCTAAAGCTTGACAACTATAAAATAATGGAGGGAGTATAAACATAAAACTCATACAATACATGTTTATACATTGTGATAACTAAAAAGAATAATTGATGGTAGTTTAAAATTAAATATAGAATATTACCGTCACTATTTGAGTAAGCAAAATACTTGTCGCCCTTATGTGTATGTGTAGAGGTAAATTCCAAACAAATTTCGATTGTATGTACTCTCATATTCCTTGAAACATCACTTTCCATTCCAAGAATATCTAGGTCGGTGTCTTATTGTTTGATAGATTAGCATCACAAATAACTACAAATACTTTTTTGAGAACATGGAGCGACTGTGGTTGGAGGCCTTCCAGTAGACTTTAGAAGATCTTGGGTTGGCGATGGATGAGTTTTTAAAAAAACTACCTACTTTTTATTTAATCATATCATATTTTAAATTAAACACATTCGAATAAGGCCACTAGAGTATTATTCTACTAGGTCGGTGTATATTTGACCACCATCACATCATGAATTGTTTGATATTAATTTAGAAATATTACTGTATTTGAGAAAAAAGATAATATATTTATTAAGGCATAATAGAATAATTGAATGATTTGTATTGTGTAAAAATGCAATTTATCAAATTAATTAATGCAATAATCCCTAATAAGAACCTAATTAAATTCTTATAGTCATACCAACCAATTTTTAAAAATTAATAAGTCAATTTAATCTTAGAGTTGGTTCACAAGGGCAAATTTGTCAAAATCTAACATCTTTTCATATAATAAAAACTAGTAAAATAGGAAAGAAATATTCGTTAAACCCCTCCATTTCCCAACTACTTAACCCTCTCCCCCCTACCAACTGACAAGACACTTCTCTTCCTCTAACTTGTTACACACAAATGCCAACCTAAAAAAAAGAGTCAAAATCCAAAAAACAATGAATGAAATCAATGAAGAAGTCAACGTTCAATCTCAATCTCAATCACAATCCCAGTCCATGATTTTATGGACATGGCTAATCACATTTGCTATATTCATATCAATGGTTCTTTTTGTTGTCATGTCGACAACAATTAGTTGGCCCGGAATTCCATCGTTGGAAATGTTCCGGGCCAACGAAACCACCCCATTAATAATCTCAGAGGTGCATGATCACCAAAGTCAAGGAGAAGTAACACTTGGTTCACATTACGGTATTGGTGTTTCTCCTCCTCCTCTTTCTGTTGATGATTTTTATGGTCACATTACTAGCGGAGTTCATCCTCTACCAACTATAATCGTAAGTGCATTTCAACATGTATGCATGCATACTTAGTTACTGGCTCCATCCCGAAAAGACTGTTCAGTTTTGAATTTTGACGATAGATAACCAAATCAAGTATGAAGTATTTTTTTATGCTAGTATTATTTTTAATGAATTTTACTACGGAGTATTAGGATAATCATTTTGATTTGCAACAAAATTGTTAAGTTTGATTATTATTGCTTATTGGGATTAATCATTAAGATTTAAGAATACTATGCGTTTTTTGGACTGAATTAAATGTTTGGACTCTGTTTGCGTATCTTTTGAATTGTAAATTGATTTTGATCGACACAGCGTGTGATATAAAAAGTGTGAGTGTTTTTCCTTATTAACTTGATTTGGAATATAAGATGTGCTAATAATAAATGTTGATTTGGTTGACCATTATTACCATTTACTAAATCTGCCATAATTTCCATTTGTATTTATTTCCTTCTAGATTTTATATATATGCGTGTTTTCTGTTTTTATTTTTATCCTTAATTTACTTCTTTTGGGCGTAAAGTAGAATAGTAATCAATGCAAACGTTACATCTAATAATAATACTCCGTACTTTTGTTTTTTTAACTAGTAAGTAAGTGTGATCTGCCTTGATATCGATTACGATATTTGATATATTTTTATTTATTTAAAATCAATTACAAACCGTGCTCTGGCTTTCTATTCTTTTTGAATTTTTTTCTTAATATTTTATTTTTTGAAGGAATATATCTTTGATCACAAAATAATTCATTAAATATAATATAAAAAATGACAAAAATATATGATGTCCATTCAAGAAAGATACAAAGGCGTATTTTAAAAAAAATTGATGTCACATGGTAAATATGTGTAGTGTCAACAATATAGTATTATTGAATTATTTACTTTATGTAGTTAAATTGGTATGATTTAAAAGGTATAATTAAATTTTTGTGGATCCGGCAGCATATTAAATTATATTTGCATAAGAAAATAAATAATAATAATAATAATAATAATAATAATAACAATGGTTCTACATAATGTAATAATAATTCTATAAAAAAAATTATGATTATTTAACAAACATATTATAACAATAATAATAACAACAATTCTACATAAAATATATTATTATTTAATAACATATTATTAAAGATTTGAAGCGACATGATGATAAAATCATATTGATGAAAGAAGTAATAAATTAATAATATACCAATATGAGGCGTATTAGCATAGAATTGAATGGTAAGTTTCATGTTACGAAATTGAGCACAAATAATTGTGTTGTCGATGCATCTTTTCGTCATTAAACGTATGGAATAGATAAATAAAGTTAATTATAAAATTACAGGATCTGAGTAATTATAAAGTATATATATACGAATGTATCATCCTCACTTGATGCATGTCTTTGAGGTGATTCTAAATAATAAAGTCAAATAAAAAACGGAGGTAATAGTAATTTAATTTACTACTTTTATGCTTATATAATCTCTAAATGTTTGAGATTCTCCCAGCCTTTTTTTCTTGTATCAAATATTTAATTTTTTGTTTTCAATATTATTTTTCATACTTTTTTCCTTTATATTCCTACTTTTTATCTTTCTCTTTTTATTTGGGATAATTGAATTACACTTTTTCTATTTCTAATATCCACATAATATCTTTGGGAATAGATGTTAGTCTTGACATCATTAATTTATATCAAGGGTAAACATGCTAAAATCATTTCCACCTTAATTTATGTGCATTAGCCTAGATGATCAATCTTTGTGAGATGGAGGGAGTATATGTTGGTAATTAGTGATGATGATTAGTGATTGTGCTTGTACCAACCCTTTGTAGGAAAGTAATAGATAGCATATACATCCCTTGAATTACTCCGTATTATTATTATTACTATGATATTTTCTATTATTTAATCCACACTTGTCTAATATTTTTTTATGAGTCTTTAGTATAGCATATATATAAAAAAATTCCATGAACGTACCCGAGGTCTACTTATTTGGCGTAGATATAAATTTTACTCCAAAAATAAATATGCATTTACAATATTTGCCATATTTTCTGTTCATAAAAAATAATACAATAAATAAGTTATTTTCTTTCATCCCATGAGGTAGTAGTAGTTAATTATCCTATTAAAATTCTTAAATTTTAGATTTTTAAAGAGAAATGTAATTTAGTAATTAATAGTGTGAAAAGGGAATAAACACAATCCTTATTCATATTTTTATATATGTTAGTGATAATTTCAATCTTTTCCGTTTTGTTTGTTTTTTTTTTTGAAATACTCCGTACTGAGTAATATGATCACGTGTATGAACTTTGGTGGAGAATTTCTTAGGATTTTTGTTTGGTGCTTAAAGTAGGATATCAATTTATATTTATAAGCATCATACATTTAATGCAATACTATTTGCTTGGGTACAAGCATGAGTAAAATAAAATTCAAAATGTTGGGGATATTATTTGGATACGAAATTAATATAGGTAAAAATATTAAGTTTAAACATTGTGCTTAGTTATGATCAAATCGAAACCTTCTTGATGATTAATTGATATATACTTCTTTCATATCAATATAATTTAACTTAAAATATTTTATCGTAAAACATTGTATTTTTCAAATTAATAAGCATATATGGGAATATAGGAAGAAGAAGCAAAGTTGGAGCAAGGATTAGCCGCAGCAAGATATGCGATTAGGAAAGCATCATTAGTTGATCACATAAAGACATCAAATAGATCGGTATATCATAACCCCAGTGCATTTTATCAGTAAGCTCCTCATCCTGAAATATTGTTGTCCTTATTTAGCCTAGTAATTTTAGGTACAGAATGGTTGGGTTATTGACTTATTATGGAGTATTATTTATGTATAATAATTGTATAAATTGACTCTTAATTTTCACGAGGACATGATTATTCTAAAAGGTATGGGTTCATGATAACGATTTTTATTCAAAAAAACAACATGTATTTTTTAAAAAATTATTTGGTTCGTCCTCCTAAATTTTAAATTTCTCCATTTTTTGAATCACAATCTTTCGTCATCCTTACATAAAATTTCTGCCTCCATCACTCCAAAGTGGACAAATTTTATTGATGATAGTAGTTCTTGATAATATGTCTTCTTAGTTATTAATCACCCACCGAAAAACCTCAATAACAGGAGCTATGCAGAGATGGAGAAGAGACTAAAAGTGTATGTATATGAAGAGGGGGAGTTTCCACTAGTCCATAATGGACCATGCATAGATATATACTCAAGTGAAGGAATCTTCATACATGAGATTGAGTATGGTGGTGCTCACAAATTCAGGACAAAAAATCCTCATTCTGCTCACCTATTTTTCTTGCCTTTAGTGTTACATATATGGTTAAGTATTTATACGACCCCAAATCACATGATGCATTTTTCCATCAAAGGATTGTATCTGATTATGTGAGGGTCATTTCTTCCAAACACCCTTTCTGGAATAGGTCATCTGGAGCTGACCATTTTATGGTATCTTGTCATGATTGGGTACGTAATTCAACTCTTTATTACTATGCTATTTTGAAATGTCAATGAAGAGTTAAGTTCTTAACCTCAAAACTTAAAAATTAATTACGAATTGTTCTTAAGTTATTTTTTTGGTTATATACGATGTTGGTTTGTAGCCCATAATTTACAAAAATATAAAACTACCTCCATCCTAAAATATTGTCGAGTTTCCTTTTTAATGATCTAAATGAACATACTTTATATTCTTAATTGACATTTATTTGAATTAAAATTATCATAAAATAAAATATGTTGATATATTGACATTGTTCGACTTGCAGGGGCCTGTTGCATCGAGAGGAAATCCTCTGTTGTACAACACATCAATAAGGGTTCTTTGCAATGCTAATTCCTCAGAAGGCTTCAAGCCAGAGAAGGATGCAAGCTTGCCAGAAATAAAGCTTATAGACAATTACATTTCCCCTAAGCTCAAGTCTCCTCCACCAGCCAACACTTCAAGGCCTTACCTCGCCTTCTTCGCTGGTGGGAGACACGGTCCCATCAGGCCGATACTCTTGGACTATTGGATGGGACGTGACCCGGACATCCCAGTCCACGAGTACCTCCCAAAAGGAGAGGACTATTTCTCATTCGTGTTGAGTTCCAAGTTTTGCTTATGTCCCAGTGGCTATGAAGTGGCTAGTCCAAGAATAATCGAGGCGATATATGCTGAATGTGTCCCAGTGATAATATCAAAGTATTATGTGTTTCCATTTAGTGATGTATTGAATTGGGATGCATTCTCAATAAAGGTTGAGGTTTCTGAAATTCCAAGGCTGAAGGAGATCCTATTGGCAGTTCCAGAGGACAAGTATTTGAGGCTCAAGGAGGGGTTGAGATCTGTGAAGAAACATTTTGTATTTAACACACCTTCACAAAAGTTTGATATGTTTCATATGATATTGCATTCAGTATGGCTTAGGAGATTGAATTTTAGAATTGGTTGGATACCTTAATTAAAATAGAGTGTTAGTTATATAGAGAGGATAAATTAAGTACACCATGTATGCAATGGAATGCAACATGTAAAAAGTTTACACTACTTAGTTTTATATTTTTCTATAGCTCAAGGCATTTTCTTAGATCCCAACGATTTACATTACGTTTTGCATCTCCTTTTCATCTTATAACTTTATTTATTTTCATGATTTGAACAAATGGTTTTCAAAAATATTTATTTGTTCATTAGGTTCCAAAGTACTTCTATATTAAGATCATATTGTTTACTCTATTCCATAAAGATTGTGTAGTTTTCAATTTTGATAGGTAAAACATATTTGGTCAATTTATAGACCGAGCTGTAATAAATGTGTCAATATTGAAATCAATTTGCACCAATGCCGTATGCTGTTATTAAGGATCACATTGCAATTTGATCCCATTTTCGGAGATCATGTTGGCAATGCTCTATATTCCTAATGACCACAACACTCTTTGCGCCACAAAATGTAAGATAAAAGTATATTACAACTTCATCCTCTGCCTTGTAACAGGTAAGTCTGCTAGGCCACATATATTTCCATGACATAAGGAGGTTGATTACTAAAATTTTCTACTATGAATTATATTAATGAATACTAAAGCTAATAATCATCTTCATCCTTTGAGCCACTAATGAATCTCCTGACAACAGCAGCAACAGCACCAAGGATCATAAACAAGAGTAGCGTGTCGAAACCACCACCTATGCCAACAGCGACACCAGGAGCTGGGGCGAAGAAGGAGAAAGGCGACCATCCCCATCCGCCATAGAATGGAACTCCATAACCATATCCACCAACCAGAGGAGGCGCGACTCGTGGATTCACATATATATTGGTCCTGTAACATTACCAATCATGTACTTACAAGATTAGCCTTTATATTCACAATTGCAAGTAGATAAATGTGATGTTTTTTATCTATACAACATAACTCATCTTAAAATCAAGCATTACTAATAATAATATTGGAGATAAAACTCAAATTGTAGCAAGAAAGGAGAACCACAGAGTTGAAAGATAACTATGGGCACTACTAAATGGCAGGGGGAAGCTGAATGCTTGAGATGTTACAATGCAAGTATACAACATGTAATTTATGAGTAATGCATTCAAATCTTTCAAGTTTGTCTAGTATATCAAATCATGAAGCAACTTCTGGTGGAGAGTGGAGACTTGATTCAGTCCAAGTGTGTTCATCTTTGCAAATTTTTTACTAATTCGATTCACACTATAGAAGAGCTAATTGTCGGTTTGATCCAGAAAGTGGGATCGAATTGTGTTTTGGTAATTAGTCCCTGAAAGTGGCTATGTGAGTGCGATTTAGATTTCTCTTTAGGCTCATACCCAAATTGTGAAATTAACCTCTACGTGAAATAACCATTTTATGACAAAATTACAACTTTTGAATGAAATACAACTTAGTCACACTTTTTGGACCAAATCGACAATCCGCTCTATTCTAAAATAATTCAATTGACATATTCAATTTTGATTTGCTTTGGTACAAAATTTGCTATGTAATGGTAAAGTACAATGAAACTATAATATTTTTATTAAATATTAAACGTATATACAAAACATATTTGTCTTGAAAATTAAAACATCTAATGTTAATAAGTCACCAAAATGGCAAAATATGACAAGTACTAGTACTAAATCTAGATCACGTAAGGACATGAAACTAATATTATGTCACCCGTACCCAATTTCGAATTAGATTATATTGTTCAATAATCGATACAAATGAAAAATTAACTTGATAAATTGCATTTATGCATAATATAGTTTGTTAAACATTTGTATCAAAAAATCAATCAGAATATTTTAATAAACAACCTAGAGGTTATCTAAGCAAACACCTTTAATTAATAGGCTAGTCGGTTCAACTCTTTAACCAAGTGTCTTGACTCTATTGACTGATTCACTTTTTCAAATACTATACCTGGAATTATTATTATTGATTCTTGGAGATGAAGGCCGTGGTGCCGATGATCGGAAGGCTTGACCACCAACTCTCCCACCACTTTTGGCTGCTTCCGCCGTGTCAACTGTCCCAAGTGTCAGCACTCCGGCAGCTAGAGTAACTATAGCAACTTTTGCAAATTTGTCCAATGAATAATAACCATCTTTAAAATCACTGTTATCATCATGTTTTTGCTTCATGCATGAGATTTTGGGGGTCATTATGTTAACAAAACAACCATGTTTTCTTCTAGGTTTGAAGTTTAATGATGTTGCATTAAGTGGTTGAGTTATAAAAAAGCTTTGATGATTAAGTAACGCTAAGGAGATCATAATTGAAGTATGCTAGGAATTAAAAAGACGGAATTTAAGTAAGGTTTCTAAATTCGTTAAGGAATAATGGGAATTATAGTATTCATCATCTTTATCAATGGACTTTTGATATTTTTGTCATTGTAAAATGTGAGGCTCATATTTTAATGATCATTAGCATACCACGTGGCATGATGGTCATGGTTCCAATGGAAGTTTCAAGACTTTCTCCTTCATGGTTCGAAATAATGTAATTCCTTTTTTGTTTATTGAAATATTTGTTCCAAAAAATCACTATGCAAGAATAATGATATTCCAAGATTAAATCTCCAATAATAATGATCTATTTTTCTGTTTATGGTAAATTATTATCACTAGTGAGTGTTGTAAATTATTCAACTTGTTAAGATTAATCAGTACTCAATCAAAATCTGACTCAAACTTTATTCACAGTTCACATCATACTCCTTTGCCTCTGAGCGAGTATCATCAAATGAAAATATATATACATCTAATATCGAAGAATTTCTTGAAGTAGGCTATTGATAATTCACAAATCCCGAATTTTGAGAATACAATGTTGGTTTCTGAGTTTGGCCAAAGCTCTCATCCAATAGCACAGGCTTTGACTCGAGATTAAAATATATTTTCAAGAAAATATGGAGTCAAGATAAGTGTGGTTTCGACACCGGTTGAATTGGAGAAGGCTTCCATAAGTGCGGTCCCAAACACCGATGAAGAGAGACTCAGTGTCTGGACTGAAAGTAACTCCGGAAACCTCCCCAAAAAAGTCGATTTCCTGCTCTTTCTCGTAACCATTCTTGACATCATAAACATGGACGAAGTCTGCTGGCTCGGCCATGGCCATGAACTGCCCATCAGAAGTGAAACGGATTGATCGAATGGCTCCCATGTTTCCCTTGAGCACAGCTACAGATTTTGATAAGTTTCGAGAATCCCAAACACGGCAAGTTTTGTCCTGGTTCCCAGTAGCAAAGAGGCAACCATCTGGGTGCCATGCTGTTGCAAAAGAGAAATCCTTGTGTCCATGTAAAGATTCAATGGTCTGCAATTAAATATGGTCAGAACCCAGTTGCTGTAAGTTTTAAAAGATGTTATACACTCAAACTATAGATTCATTTGAACAAGACCAAAGTGTAAATTATTAGGTGGAATATCAGATTAGGCATCACCTTTCCTGTCTGAGAATCCACCAGTAACCCATCAGGGCTGTCACCAACTATGAGGATGCGTTTTCCATCTGGACTCAGTGAGGTATGCTGTAAGAGGAAATGCAAAATCAGCAAAAGATTCTGCAACAACACATAAACTGGCTACGCTTGATTTATTAATAACTACTAGATGACAGAGAGATGATTGAAATTGTTGGCCTAGTGTCTGAATGCATTATATCCAAATCAGAGATAACCTATTACTTCTTTACTGATAGTTATAAGAAAATTTCTCAACAATTAACTTATCATTACAGAATATTATAAAATGAACCATGCATATTGAAAAGCCTTAGTCCAATAAACATCAACTTACATTCACAGGCCAAGGATAACAGAAGCACTTTAACTGCTGAAACGTCTGAAGGTCGAAGTCTCTAACCCCTGAATCGTTATTTGAAGCCATGAAACGAAGTGCGCCACTGGTAATTTTTTGCATAGAAAAGGTGAGTAAGCATGAACAATTGTAGATCTCTTCTAGTAACCTCTTCTAGTAATTGAAGTAGAAATATCAGGAGGAGAAAATACCTTGAACAATTGTAGATCTCTAGTGCATTTGTTATAGCGTTATCATCATAGGTTGTCCTGGCACAGAAGCTAACACCAGGTCGATCTAAAAACTTTAGCAAAAATGTAACCATGTCAGCATCTTAATTGAAAATTATAAGAAAGTAATTGGATTCACATATGATGGGAAATCATAAGAGAAAACAAGAGGCACAAATTTCAAATTACTTTCTAATTAAATATCCATTCAGAAGTATATAAGTCAGCTGCCTGAACCACAATAAGATATCACATTTACTTGGATGCAACAGACTTGACACAACTGCAGTAATTGATGCAACTAGTAAAGATGAATTACCTTGCAGATAAGTTCACCCTGAAATCCTCCAGCAATCAACAAGTTG
Organism: Lithospermum erythrorhizon; assembly: GCA_019722365.1. Classification (NCBI taxonomy): domain Eukaryota; kingdom Viridiplantae; phylum Streptophyta; class Magnoliopsida; order Boraginales; family Boraginaceae; genus Lithospermum; species Lithospermum erythrorhizon. The sequence continues at coordinate 709,227 of JADFUC010001146.1, read as the reverse complement.
TCACGTACTGAAAGTGTGCTCACTTGTGTCTGAGTAAACCCTTCTTGCAAATTCCCAGGGTGTTTCTTTAGCAAGTCAATAAAGAAAACTCATTAGAGTTCAGACTCATCTAATCAACATTTTCATCAATTGAATTGGTGGATCCAGACCATATAACACACCTCAGATGGGGCCACATGACCAGAAACATTAAGAACTTCAGTTCTTTTGCAACTTAAAGAAGACCAATGGATTATGGAATAGTGTGACATGAGATAGACATCATGCTTTGATGTAGACCAAACCAAGTTCCTCAGCTGCAAACCATTGTTTGTGAAGTCAGAAAATTTCATAAACTATGATGCAGATCAAACATGGGAGATTAAAAGGTCTCTTGAGTGGATCTTTATCGCTATAAGAAGATTAACCAACACTTCATGAAATGTTCTGTACACGCATCATTTCAATATGAGTAAACACTAATAAAATTTAAAACAACTGAGTGTGACAAGCATGAATTTCTAATGCTGACTTGGATGAGTCATATTATACTGGAGCAACAGCAGAAAATAATAGGGACGGTAGAAAGGGTATGATCGCCTGTCCTATTTACGTTAGCACTTTTCTATAACAGAGAACGTTCTAATTTCAAGAACATTCATTTGACAGGAAAGAAACACAAGTTGGAAGGTCAAATCTTTCTTTAAACGAGCAGACATTGGCTTTGAATAACTTAAGTACCATAGACTTTTCCCATCTGAACCAGCATACATATTGCTATTTTGTGCCGATGAAACATAATAGGCAAACTCAATGCATGAGAAAACGAGAAATAATAATGTTCTTACCTGAAAATGAAGGATTGTTGATTTTACAGATCTTGTGTTCTGCCAGAACTCATAATAATTCCCTCCTTTCCTTGTAGTCTTACATTCCTAGATGATACAAGAGATAAGATCGATTCTCAAAAAAAAGGAAAACTTTAAACCACAGTTCAACTGAAACAACTGGATCTACCTTCTGAGAAGCATCTCCTGATTGAAGTACATTCTCATAGTTTTTATACTGCTCTAATCTAGTCTGTCTGTACTTATCTCGAGAAATGCTAAGTATATCCCACGGAATTCCTTGTATATCCTTTCCTTTCTTAGCTTCGGCAGCAGTAGTATCAGTTATTTTCTTGTCCTATAACAACACAATTACCCAATCGAAACAATCATTGTAAGAAGAGACACAAGACTATAAGGGACAGAAGCTTAAACTTTCGACCAAGTATTGATTCTCATTCTCACACCCTCATAAATTACATACTCCGTATATGCAAACATTGCACGTTATTAGCAAATCAAATTGATATTACAAGTTTGGATAGAATGGCATCTACACAAGGAGCTAATCAGTACTCCAAACGGATCACCTTCTAACCGATCAAATAAAAATTCAGATCATATAAGCTCAAACACATACACAAACAAATATATCCAAAGATAGTATTTTCTACCTACTTCACTAAGGACACTATAATTTTCATTCACTTCAAAGTTATGTGCATCAACTAAAGCTACAAACTATCTTAATTTTGACAACTGAAAATCAAACTGGACGATCATTTTGAGATAAATTCACTAGATTAATAATAATTTCACATACAAATCGGCTATGATCATCGTCATCATCATCCTCGGTATCAGAATCGCCCAACCCTCTACCGCGAAAATAAATATCCTCCTCCATTTCAGCCATCTCGAAATCATCAAAGGCGTAGTTATCGAATTCATCCACTCCTTCTTGAATCGACATACGCCTTCTACCCTAAAAAATGCACTGTAACTGCCTTTTTAAGCTGCAAATTCGACAAAAGAACAAAATTATATGTTTGTCAGAATTGAATCATTACAGAACTACAACAAAATCTCAATCAAATTACATGTGAATTTTGAGGGGAATAAAATTGAATCAATTAAACAGAACCACAAAATAATATCAATTGAATTACATACTAATTGCAGAAAATCAAATCATTTCACATAACAATAACAAAAACTCAATCGAATTAAATGTAATTTTTTGGGAAAAAATTATACAAATTGCATAAAATTAAATCAGTTTCATTATAACCATAACAGAAACTCAATTGAATTATATGCTCATTTTTATGGGAAAATTTATATAAATTACAGACAATTTAACATAGCCATAACAAAAACTCAATTTAATTACATGTTGATTTTTAGGGTAAAATTATATAAATTGCATCAAATTAAATCAATCAAACATAACCATAACAGAATTAAATTGAATAAAATATAAATTTTAGGGGAAATTATTTATTGAATTGTTTTTTGCTAAAAAATGAATAAATTATATAGTACCAGAAGAGAATATTAATTGAATTTGTTATTTGGGATTTAGTGATAATTGAATTGAGATCTGATAAATAAATTATATAGTACCAGAAGAGATTCACCCTTTTTTTAATCATCAACTTTTTTTTATTTTTTATGTTCGATTTGTTTTGAAATGAATTGTTATCATTGTAATCGAGCTAGACTTGGGAGAGCTAACAATCTGAAGTCGAGCGTAGTATTCACCAAGTTGACCAAGACGTGATTACCCAAGAAAAAGCCATGATCTATATCCAAGTATGATAAAACAAATGGAAATACGTGATGTCACAATTGATTTTAAAAGAAATTATGGGTATAAACCGAATTCCCAGGAACCATCGTCGAGATCAGAGGAATCAATCAAAATTAAGTGGGGATGTGATACCACAAGCGTTAAATGGGTGATGTAATTAATATTGATAATATTTTATTAAAACTAATCATATTATATTATCAAATTGCATCTTCTTTTTTGAAACTTTATTATTAAAAACTCAAATTTTAAACATATTTGACTTGGACCGACTAATGTAAAAATTATTCTTCGATCAAACATCGGCGATAAACATGACATAAAATACGCTGAGAATTTATGAGGTAAATCCTCTCAAATTTAGAGTTGCGAGAAGGAACGTTACAAGAATGAGATTGCAGTGAGAGGTTAGACCAAAAATAAACTATATCAAGTCCCTTTAGAAACAAACGATTAATCAATAAAAATAGCAAATATGTTTGAATCTTCTTTTGTCAATTTGAACCATTCTGACTTATTAAAAGTAAAACATAGGAGTAACTAAAGAACTACTCTACTCCCTTACTGGTATATACCACCTTTGACAATCTGATGAAGCCTATTAAAGATTTAATTATCCCCAAGTGTGCCAACCCTTGAAATGTGTCATCAGTTGGGATTCTTGAATTTCTGAAATGGTTCTTACAAACCGGATCTCACCCCATGGATGTTCCACAGAATGTTGACATTACCACAATCAAAATTAATTTAATTTTTACATCCACGTACTTTTTAAAATTTATTATTCCTCCATCCTACGAAAATCTTCTAATCTTTGCTTTTGTAAAAAATTAAAAATAAACACTTATACTAAGTTAAAGTTAATTATTCTCTAAAACACATATAAAAGTTGGTCACATTAACGAATAAAAATAAATAATTTCACAAAATCAGAATTATTTTATCAAATACTCAAGTACCCATATTACTTCACAACTATAGTCTATAGCCTCCCCCTTAGCGTACTCCTCTCTCTCGAGATATTCAACTTTCTTTATATCCCATTGCTCATCCTTTCTTTCTGTATAGTTTCTTGAACTCAACACTAATAATAACCTCTCATTATTACTATACAAATGCACCAAAATCATCATTATTCCTGAAGACTGAGTTCTCATGGCTTATTACTATAGCAAAATGACCATTTTCATGATTTGTTCAGTTCTTGTTTTTTCACTCATCATCTCATTTGTTTGTGCATTGCCATCTCAAGAAGTTCAACCGAGCAATGCAGAAAAGGTGCTTTCTCAGCACCATCAAGTGTACAATATCAAGAAAATGATGCCATTGAAGATCAAGAATGAGAGGGGAATGATGATGGTGAGAATGAAGCAGAAGAGGAAGAAACTGGACAAGAACTTTGAAACAAGAAGAGTTTTCTCAGCTATGCTTCCAAAGGGTTATGTTCCTCCTTCTGGGTCATCTCCATGTCACAATGTGTATCCAAATTCTGTCACCTTTTTCTGTGATCTTTATAAAACTGATCAGAAACCATGAGGGTTAAAATCTTTTGGAATCTTGATTACCTTTTTGTTCTTCATATTATTTTTATCGTCAGAATTAGTATATATCAATGCTGCATGAAGCCATGAAGAAGTTTCTGAATGTATAAGGAAGCTATAGAAATAACTCGGCTAGATGAGAAATGGGATACATATAAATCTATATATTTTGTGTATGGAATCTGTATAGTGAACTTTTATTTCTACCAGCAGAAATTTTTGTTGTAACTTTCAAGATTATACTGTCGAACTTGTTCTTATTTTATACAAAGTATGTACTACCTCCATCCCAATATATTGTCATGTTTCCATGCATTTTAATATATGAAAGCGGACAATCTTTTTGGGACGAAGGGAGTATTCTGTTTATTCCTTCTTCTTTGTTAGTTCTGTTGGAGGTTTGAAGGATTATGCTTGGATTAATTAATTTCAACTTCAAGAACAGATTCTAGATAAGATTAGCATTTTCAGTTCATGGATTTCAAATTCTTGAGGTGATAAATAGTAAGTCAATAGTTTATACGAGTTCTTGGATTCGAACCTCACCAGAACGATGAATAGCCAGAGGATATATATACAGATAGGAAATTGCTACAATTTGGTCAATTAGTATAGCGTGTTTTTTCTTCCTAGTTTCATAATAATAGGTGCTGCTTTATATAGAAAGGTTTCAAACCAATGACCTAGTTCAACTATGACTCTATCTCGTATAAGGTAAGGAATAATACGAACAAATCTTTCCCAATATAATATGAACATATAAGGTACTTTCAAGTTAATTTTAATATACGAACATATGCGACTTCTTCAAGTCGAAAGACGCGAGATCGTAAACGTCCAACTTACAAAGAATAGAATTGCTTGCCTGGCAGTTTAATAAATATGTCGCCAAAGTTCTGCCTCAGAGAAACGGGCAAAGAATAATTAGACTCCATCTTATAGCATCCTCGACATGTTGACAACGAATTTCACCGTGCTTAAGACGCTCAGCGAAATACTAGGTTTTGCGAATGTGTAACGCAAATTGACTATCACAAAACAATGTCACGACTATTATGATGTACACCAATAGCAAACAAGGAGTCAGTACTGGCTCTCAGATGCAATGAGAGACAAGATGTTGTTTCTCATGTCAGAAAGATCCCAATTCTCTTGACGGTGAGCTTCAGATAAACTCGTGGCTAAAATGTGGACTGTATATGCCAAATCTGGTCTCGTGAATGCAAGATATATGAGGCGTCCGACCAGACGACGATAACGCTCGAGATAGTCTAACAAGGGACCATTTGCCAAAGCTAGTGTATGGTTTTGTTCTACTGGGAACCCAGAAGGTTTGGCTCCCAAGAGACATGTATAATCAATAATATCCAAGGCATACTTCTGGAGTTCGAGCAACCTCAATGCCAAGCAAATATTTTAGGACTCCCAAGTCCTTCATATGAAAGAAAATGCTGAGATAATTTTTAAAAGAGGCAAAGAAATTTTAAGAATCATTTACCCAAGATAATAAAGATCGATCGATACTAACATTTATTTGTCTATCACCTAATGTGTAAGTAAATAGGGAGTAGTCTGAGTATGTATGAAGGAAACCGTATTTCTTCAAAGAAGCAATTAACTTAGCAAACCAACATCTCGGAGCCTGGCGCAAATCATATAAAGACTTTTCAACTCATTATTACCATGCTACGGATGATCAATAGCAAGACTCTATAAGAATTTCATAAACTTCCTCATGTAAATCACCATGAAGAAACGCTAAGAATATCTTATCCGACAACTCCCGCCTCCTAGCCAAGAATTGCCAAGAAAGTTTTGGAATTTACCATCTTAGCAACCTGAGCAAAGTTCACAGATCAATGCCTCTAATTTGATGAATACTGCAATTCTAAACGAAAGCCAAACGCCAACTGCTCATCAGAATGATATTTGATTTTGTAAACCCATTTGCACCCTAGTGCCTTCTTTCCCGGTGGCAAAAATTCCATCACCCATGTCCTGTTAGCCTCAAGAGCAGCAATTTATTTGCTCATGGCTTCTCGCCATCCCACATCTTTCACGCTTCATGAAAGCATGAGGTTTAACATCCGAGAGGACAACAACAAGAAAAATATACGATCTCGCAGGAAAATTATCTCAATTCATAACGCAAGCAACGGTGGTTACCCGAGGAGCTTGAAGACGGATGAAGACGGGAGGGGCTAATTTTCCTGACATGGCGAACAGAAGCGATAACCTTGCAAAAGCTTAATAAGTGTTTAAGAGGCTATCAATCAAGCTGACTTTTTTAAGAAAGTTAATATAAAACACCTTCTTTTAATAACGTTTGGATCTGGATATATTTAAACTCACAATTCAAACATAAATCAAATAAATAATATAATTTAATCTAATGCTAGTCAAACAATTAAAGTTTCAATCGATCAAATCTATTACTTTAGATATGTAAAACACAAATGTAATTTGAACCTTACGCTTTAAAACCATTATATGCACGTACACACTAATATCACATCTGCCATTATAATGAAATCCTAGCAATTCTAAAGATATGATAATATAAACAACGGGTAAAGAAAAGAGGAAAGCAAGATAAACCTCGATACGTATTTTTGCGAGGTTCTGACCCAGAGACCTCACCCAAGCGCTTCCTACCTTGCGCTTTCAGAAATCCACTAAATACATTTTTAAAAATGTTTCAAACCAACGTTATTAACCTCAGATCACACAGCGAACGCCAAGCCGTCTACACCACACCGAGATTTCAACTCCTAACTCCCTCGTTGTGAACCCAAATGCAACATATGATTTCCCAACCTAAGAATCACAAGAACTCATGAATCTCCTTAGGATTTCAACTCAACTGCCGAGACGCAACTCCACTCATTCCTGAAGACTGCATGCTCTATCGCTCTCAGCACTAGCCCCAACACTACACAATCTCCCCGATTCTAGTTTGAGTAAGCCTCACAACACCGCTGACCCTCAAGCCTCTAGTATGAAGATCAAATTCTAACTTTAACGAGATATCTCTTTATAAAATGTGGTGATCATTGCTTTATCTCAATCTAAACGCTCCTTAACGAAATACAATGTGATTACAAATATTTAAAGACAACTTGGAACTCCTTATTTGAGTAGATAATAAATCAGTTCTCTGTATTTAACCTCATTGAAAGTAGATACTATATTAAAGCTTGTTTGAATCGGGATGATGTTAAAAAATGGAAATTTTTCTTTTTTCTTCTTTTAGAGAGCACACGACCACTCACAAAAAAATGGTGGAGACTTTTTTTGTGTTTCATAATCATTACCAATGATTATGTTTAGTTTAATATTATAAACCTAAATCTCAACCTAATAGCTTAATGAAATCCGCTTAATTTAATTAAATTAAGTAAAATCCCAAACACTAACAAGTTGTTAATAAGAACTAACAAGTTACCAATGTTCTCATCCAACTATCTAATTAATTCAATTGACTAATTAACACTAATTCTGATTCATCCAATTTATATTTTACATTAATAATGTAAAATCTCTAATTGGTAATATATTCGCTGACATAAATCAACCTCAATTTAGCAAATGTAGTTTAATTTCATACATGGTATATAATTCAACGCCATCAGACAAAAGTATAGCGACCTTCTGTGCATAAGAAAAGCTATATAATAATAATAATCGACCAATTACTATTATTATAATGATTAATGAAAGAAGATCTAACAATCGCTTCATAACCCTTAAATTATCATCATGGTAACCCACACCAAGAATATACAATTACTGGGGCGAACACTAAGCCCAAAGAATCACATTTAACTAAATCTCAGAAACGACCGATACACAATCGTCAAAGAATCTGATATATAAAATAATCAATTTTCATCATTTCCAACACGAATCTCCTCAATACGAATGATCTTTATAGCATTTAATTTTCCTCGAAAGAATTTATCAAACACTCATGCTTCCCCTTCTTAACATTTTAATCTCTTTCAAAATTATGAATCAAAACCCAACTAAAAACTCTTTAATAATCTAATCGGCTAACAATTTATGAGAGTTTTAATATTTCAAAATGAGAAATTTTGTTCTAGATTATTGTAAAAATATGGTAAAAAAGCGCTAATCAATTGACCGAATGGCGCAATGTTGTTAAACGGAAGCTCAAACCGGCTCTAAAATCTATTATTTTACGGCACTCCCATCGGCACTTAACGGCAATCTCTCAACGCCCTCGATAGGTACTTACGTAACGGCCAAAAACCATCCACGCTATCTCATCGGTACCCCCATCGGTAATCCCCATCGGTATATGGCGGTTACATATTTTCGACATAATTCATCCCTGTGAAGCAACCTACAAGTACATCACAGACGCCCTGGTGAAGGAACTACTTCTCAAGTTTTGAGAACCTGCAAGTATATCACAGGCACCCATTTCCTTTATTCAAATTCAACACACGCTGTAGGCATCTCAAAAATGTTACTAATTCACTGTTAAATTAATCCTTCCACGGACTTATCGATGTTCAGCATGATGAAGCCTATAATTTATATCTGGATGGTGAAAGAAACTAGATATGGTGCTCTATCTTGTTACAAATTTAGTTCCTTCGGTGGAGACTGGATGTTTTTGAATCTGCTTACTTTCTTTTTTCTTTCTTTTTTTTAAATTAACGCTTTATGTTCCTCCATGATCAGAACCTTACCTTCTTCTATATATACTGGCGCCGACAAACTATTGCGCTGTGTTCTGCTAAGCACCGCTTTTCATTTCGATTGCTATATTAATCATAGCTCTTACTAAATAAATACAACCTGAAGCGGTATACACTTTTGTTGTTCTTGATACAAAAAAGATGGAAAAACAAAACTGCATGAATTATCATTACTTGCTATCCAGATTTTGTAACATCCAAAAATATGGTTGGAACCCATGCTACCTTGATCTTTGTGTATGTCAATTTAGTGATCTCATGGAACCTGGGGTTACCTCGACCTAGCACCCAAGGTTAATCAGGCTGAAAGAAGTGGTAATAACACTGGTGGGGATTGTCCCACACAAAGATAATTATAACTTCAAAAATCTTCCCATACAAAGATAACGAATGCTTGAAAAGTCTTGTATCGAAGATACAATAAAGATGGCGATCACGTGGAGGTGTGGAGCTCAAATTTTGTAAATATATGTATGAAAGGGAGTTGACAAAAGATAAGTATAGCCTGTTGTCACGAAGCCATTTACATGTTAGAGCAACTATTTGACCCATAGTATTGCATTAAAGCTTTACTTTAAGGTTCCATTCATGTAATCATCCTTGAGATTCTGCAATGCTTGCCTTAGTGAATCTTCATCTTGGTCAGAGTATTTCAAACAAATCAACCGTTGAGCAGCATGATAAATTTTGTGAAGATCGCTATACTGCATGCAATTTACCTCCATTTTCTTCTTCTCCTGTAGATTGAATAATATGAAGGAGTAAAACAAGGAAATAATTGAGATGAAAATATGTCACAATAGTAGAAGGCGAAGAGCAATTGGCTGAACTTCAATTCCTAAGATTCTTCCGTGGGAACTCCTTTCAGATGAAATAATATGTTTGTCAAAGGTCAAAAGCCCTCGTGATCCTGGCACCTATGGAGTAACTATCACTTCAGCCTTTAAAAGCCCTCAGATTATGCACATTCCACATCTCATTGTTGGTCTCCAAATGAAAATCAGATATTTAGATAAAGATTACCTTTTCTGTGAGCTTCGAAGTTATCCTAGCGGCTATCTCAATTACAGAATTTGGTAGACCAGCCACTCCTGCCAGCATCAGCCCATAATGAGATACATGGCGTGGTCCATCTTTCAGTTCAAACTGAAAAGGAGCGAGTGAGAATATGCAGTTTTATAATTCATTTCGAGTTTCAACTTTCAAGACAAAAGAATGACCTTAAAATCCATGCGGTTGTTCATTATGTCAACATGGAAATGAAGGATTTTCACATTTGGATAAATGGTCGCTAGTTCTGAAAGGTTTTCCATATGACTAGCAAATATGGTGAAGCTGCACAAAACATGAAAATATTAGCATCAAACATTTCAACTTGTAAGAGCTTATTGACCTGTTTGTAGATTTATCAAATACCATCCAAACAAAATCGTAAAAAACACAAATTTATGTCATTGCCTGGCAGGCTAGTTGAGCTTCAAGCCTTTTCTTTGACATTTCAGAATTTTATCTGTTGAAGCTATTATATTACAAGACAAAACAGTGTTGGGAAGTTACGATTTCAGTGCCAGTAGATGCTCGCAGCAGCTCCATGCAATTGCAAACCCATCAGAGGAAGAGGTAGCCCTCCCCAACTCATCCATGACAATTAGACTTCTGAAACCAGTTTCGGAGATTTAATATAGGCAATATAGGCCTAAACATGAGAAACCAGTGCACCCTTACTAGATACTTAGGGTGTTACCTAGGGGTAACATTTTGCATGATAAATGCTGTCTCTTTCATCTCTGTCATAAACTGCAAAACAGAACCTTAACTGATGATCTCATTTTTACCAAAAAAAGGAAAAAAGATATCCTGATACCAATTGTCCATAGATTAATTAGATCATAGTCGATCAGTAGAGCTCTGTCTAAGTTCTTTACTTATTTGCTTTTGCTTCTCCCAAGTGATAGAAACCCAAAACCGTTGTACCAAAGCAGCAACCTGTATTTTCTAATGTTTACTGTAATTTAATTGCAATTCCAACAAGAGGTACTAGTTTGATTTACTATACACCTCTTCAGATTCCCCTCTTGCAAGAGGTAAATCCTCTTCAGAGTACTACACATTCAGTGATGACCAGGCTAAAAAAAAGACTCCACGTATTCTCTATCCCTTAAAAAATTGGCAATTGTATGCCCAGTCCTTCCATCTGATTAATACATTTACTACTATTTGCCTGAAACTTATAATATTACAGGCGCTTTATAGAATTGTAAAAGAATATTATTTAAATTGACTCAATATGATATTTCAGACTCCGGGTGAAATAGGAAGGGAGGAGTCTCAAGTCACCAGATACTTCAGGAAAAGGTAATATCAAGAAGAAATGATTTCACATGCAGTCAAGAGTCCCGACCAAATGGAAAAAAGGAACACATAAGATACAGTGTTCATTACCGTGCTAGAGTTTGATTCAAGATTGTCAGAGGTCCCCATCCTAGTAAATATACGATCGACAACTCTTATGGTGGCAAACTGAGCAGGGACATAACAACCAATTTGAGCGAGGATGACTATCAGACAAACTTGTTGGAGATAAGTGCTCTTTCCGCTCCTACAGAGAAGAGAGAGAGATTTATAGAACAACTTGATAATAGGCATATTTTCCTTCAGATAAGCAATTTTGAGCAAGCATAACCTTGTTATCATAAGGGCAAAACATGAATTATAATTTTCTATGCTAAAAAAACTTGGTCATTTAGCTCTTGGAAGACCCAGGCTTGTTTTGGAAATGCATTTGGATCATACTGTCTTTGAAGCCTATGATATCTAGTTTAAAGAAGAAATGAAGTTCAGTTAGAAAGGTTATCTTACATATTCGGTCCCATTACAATTATCATATTTGAGGCTTCAGAGAGAAAAATGTTATTGGGCTGCAGAAAGATTGAAAACACTTACGTTAAAATCAATAAAAGAATAAAGTTTTCTGCTCTTCGGTTATGGAAATTACATGAGTGATATGTGAAACAAAATTCATTAGAATAATAACTCAATCATACAATGAAGTCATTGTGTATGCTTTCTAGGATTGGGTGGCGACCAGAATCAATCGCCAATGGACCATCATCTGGCAGGAACGGAACTGATTATCAGCAATGATTCATTGTTAAACAGTTGCAAAAATGTTAGCGAATGCTTACAAGTAAATTGAGGCCGAGTATATCTGTCTACAGGCATGGTAGATATTGTATGAGCGAAGGAATTAACCAACATATCTAGAAGGCAAAGGACTTCTGAAAGAAGCACTAGTGCAGAAACATCCTCACGAATTGCATCCATCAGCGCTGCAAATAGGGCACAAATATATTCTTGAATGGCCTAATATAGCTTTTCTGCATGCTTTGGGCAAAAATGATTGATGCAAATAATACAGAATGGAGAATATGTAAACCACATAAAAGCAAAGAGAAAGAAACGTAAGTATGTAAAGGGAGACTAAAAAAATAAGATCGTTTTTCTTTCATATGTGTGCTTCTTAACTGAGGAGTGTCAAACTAGAAGTCTAAAAGTCAAAAATCGTAATTTTAACATTACGAGAATGAGGCAATTATGCAATGGTAACGTGGCTAATAAATGTGGAATTCCACAGCTCGTATACATTAGGAGCAAGTTATAAAGATTCTATATGAGAGACGCAATATACGGAAATCAATTTGTACCTTCCAGGCACAGTTCTGTCCTCTTATAGCACTCTTTAGCTGCAGACTTGTTCCTTACATTAAGCTGGAAATTTTATTCATAAGATAAGTCAAACTGAGAAGAGGTATGGACCAACACTTGAAAGAAAACTTAAATGGACAAAAAAGTAAACTCAAGAGTAGATGTCATAGAATTTAAAAGATTTATACTCACTGATGCGAGTTCCAAACTTGAGCAATGCACATTGTTTCCATGCTTAATGACCTGGATTTTCCCAGAGCATAATTGAATGCCAAGCAAGAACTTCTGTAAACTTTATGAAAGGAGTAAAACTGTGTCAAACCTGAATGAACTTGTTTGGAAGATTCCCTTCTATATCTTTCCGTGGGATGCTGAAGTAAAAACCTTGTCTATTGTTGAATGGGATTTTCAAGTTCGGCAGCTTGAAATCCTCACGGTATTTATTTGCAAGACTGTGAATAGCTGTTAATTTAAATGCTATTGGAGTATGCATTGGATAACACCAACAACGAAGAAATGAAGAATCCAAATTGCAGAAAAACCTTCACTGGTATCACAAAATGATCTTCGAGCCATATCAAGATATCCATCAATTCCTGCCTTGAGAGCAAAACATTGCTGAGTTCGAGCAACAAACGGGACACGAGCATGAAGAACATCTTCCTCAATCTCCTCTCCAATTCTAAAACAAACACATTTGTTATAGATTTTTTGTATGTGAATAACTAAATTGAACCACAAATATGTTGTACACATTCTTAACCAGGCATAAAAGATCTATTAAAGATCATCAACACCATTTCTCAATTTTACCTTTTCCTAATGGCGGCATACTTTTCATTCACACAAACAGATTTGTAAACATTACTGAGCAGAAAAGATTTTGCATCCTTGAGCACCTGAAAGGAGGGAATATTCAACAATTTCATAGAACATATGGTCCACAGCATTAAGTTTTTCTATGAAGGCCTCTCAAAACATTTCACCTTGGAGAGAAAAGGTAAGGCATCTAGAGCTGTCTTCAGAAGAATGATGCTTGATATCATTATCTGACTTCTATGTGCATTGTCTGTGGCCACAACTTCACTAGTCACTTTCTTAGGCTTAAAACAGAAGTGACACAAAACCTTATCTGAAAATGCGAAGCAAGTGATATCTCAGTAAGGAACTTGCAATGGTACAAGGAAACTTGTAAATAACATAAATCCACAATAAAATTACCTGTCTCTTTTGGAAACTTTCTTAAAGCCTGTGATAACCCAAAGAATAATTGCTCATTGCTCATCAACTCGTCCTGAATTAAAATTAAGTTGTAGGATTAATCAGCTCATATGAACTCTCGGTATAAAAACAATCATTCGCTGTTGCAGATTCTAACTCCCAATCTTTTATGTATAAATAGGCATTTTAACATAAGTGCCTCCAGTAGAGAAAAAGCTGTCGGTCTAACCAGACAGTCAAGACGTGTATTGATGGTTTCTATGTCCTTAAGGGGCTGCAAAAGATTTGCCCGAAGAAGCCTTGTCCTGCATACGATCAGTATCAGATACGTAAAATCAAGTGATATTATAGAGAGAACACCACTAAGAGAAGCTCAGTCTGTCAGATTTTAAACCGAATTCAAATACATAATATTCATATAGAGGACGACCCTACCCTCCAACAGTTCGAGTTGATTTGAGCATATGAAATAGGCTTCTCTTTTTATTGTTTGTGCCCAGAAGCGTTGAATGCATTGCCTCAATGATTTCAAGGTTCTGAACACTGCAGTAGGAAACGTTGAGTGCTAATTGATTGTCAATAGAAAACTGTACATTATCAATACAAGAATCTCTGGTAGAATGGTTCATTGCTCTTCCAACAATAGTGCAATCTTCAATCAATAATTGCAAGAATATAATACATCAGAACCTGATATTACCTTGAAGCATCAATGTTCATGTGATCAAACGATCCATTAAATGTAACCTGCAAAGCAAAAGAAGATAACAACTTGAAGATATATTGAAATTTGAAAGGTAAGGATTTGTAAACATATACTTTTAAGGTTAGAAAGTACTAAGCATGTCGAACCAGAAAATCCAAAGAGATTCTTTTAGTGGATTCTTCAGCACGCTTGCAGCAGTCTTAACTCATTAAAATTATTTTATTGAACTACTTACCTTTTTAGCATGTGTTTATTTTGGATGTTGGGATTCCTTATCTGTTCACTACAATAGACTGTAGATACTAGTATGTAGAAAAGATCAACTAAAACTTACATGCATATAGAGATAGAACGACAGAGTAAGAGGCGTCAACTGTATATATGGGAGTCAAACAGGTGGAAGATACTGGCATATTCATTATCAGTGTAATTGATGCATATTGAACAAATTGCAATTCATCAAGTAAATAGATGAACGGGCAATACAAATGAATAGCATTAGTTACAACCATCATAGGTTGTATAAATTATATAGTGAAGAGAGGTATCACAGCAAGAAGAATCCTCTTAGTAGTTTTTCTTTTGTGGTGACTCACTGGTGAGATATTACACTGTGTCATAACCAGCCAATACACATTTGTAATGAAGAGATAGGTTCAAGAACTAAGCAAAAAAGTTAATCCCTCTTGCTCTTTTAACCAAAATGAAGAGGCACATATGACACACATGATTCTCCTGAGGGGAGCATCGAAACAAATTACTTACCACCAATGAGTGATTTGTAATGATAATCCCCTTTTCAGCTTCAATCCTGTGCATGATGCCATTCAGAATGAATTACATTTATGGACATCTACTTGAATTGGACTCAGAAAAAGTTATTAGGTTGGCCAAAATTTACATATCGCATAAGTCAACACTCAACAGCATTTGCTTTCTTGAGAAGTTGCTAGTATAATATTTCTACTTTTTAAACATCAATAAGCACTACTTGTGAGGTTTGGAACCCTAGATCTACCCAGTGGAAATATGTGATCCCTAGAGCTAGCCAACACCCGCCCCTAGTACAATACTTATAATACTACTCAGTGCAATTTGAATGCTATACCACTTGATAATGGCAGCAGCTGCAGCCAAGCAGAGATAGTATTGCTTATAGTACGTATCCAAACTGAGCTCGGAGTGATCGACGGCAGCTAAGTTCTTAACCAACAGAGAGCCCTGTATGCCTTATAGAAATTAATTGGAATGTTATCACTATCCAATATAATTGGAGACGATATCAAGGCGTTTCTTAAATTACCCTTGTGTCATCAAAGCAACCACGAGCCATCACGACCTATGTTCATCAATAAAGCCACATCAATAACAAATCATAAGGTGAGACACTTACTTATATGAGACCATAAAACTTAACATACTACACAAATCGATCAAGATGGAAAGAAAATTCACCTTTCTTACAGAAGAACAATATCTATCTATTAGTTCCGATACTCCAACCATCCCATCTGCTGACAGCTTATTCGGAGGAACACCGATAGCCACGGGCTCATAATATTGCAGTAGCGTCTTTGTATTTTGATACGAGCTACTAGTCTCAATATACTGCGACAGATGCAATGAAGCCGATCTTAAATCCAAAGCAGCAACACCTACCTGTCCATATTCGAATAACTTCAACGACCCTATATCACTCTCAATCTTCAACATACGCAACATTTTCGATCATTTTGCCAACAGAAAATCAGTCTAGAACTACATATATTGACAAATCTCCTAACCTATTCATTTTATACAAATCATCAATTATTCGCTCATTTGCATAAATGTTCAATTCTCCTTAAGTCATACGCATTCTACGACATAGATGTAACACTATGTAGACATTATCATTCGACAATTCATAGCTAAATATTTATCAGAAAAAACAACAATATTCACACTGAGTTGTTACGCGTAGTAATTTTCTAAACATTAATTAACAATACTAGGTTGAATTGAAAGCTAAGAACCTAAATATGTCAAAATTACCAATAATCATGCTCGTAATTGTCGAATATCATATACTACCTAAATTTAAAAACGATTATTCAGTTCGATTAGTATATAAATATTAATATTTAAATGCTAGTAGTATTGCAATACACTTGACTATTAATATACATAACAATTTCGATTCAAATTGAAGTTACGTGTGTCGATTTTAATTAATTATGATAACTGAAAATGAAAGTGGACAATAATTTTGGGATGAAGAAGAGAGCATCGACACCTCCTTGGCTCGATTCTCGATGAGGCCGATGGCGAAGCTCGATCGCTCTCCTGAATCATCCTCCATTTGAATTTCACTCAAATATGATGAATTTCAAAAATGCGCGCCAAATTTGTGCGCAGGGTATATATATGTGTTAAGAGGTTTGGATTTGGGCCTGTGAACTGAATTCCACTTGGTTTGGTCCGACTCGGTAGCCCAAATACATTGCTCCCTCTCGGTCCGTTATCGAACCGCCAAACTTGATGAGCTCAATACCGAATTAGGTTCGTGGGCTGATATTCAGAAGGAATGTGCATGTGTCAACTAGCAGGGAGCACGAACCGCCTTGGTGGGCTGCTGATGGGCCGGCACATAAGCCTGCTTCGACTCCGGCCCCGGCCCACACCGCCACGAATCCGGCCCCGCCCATCAAGAATGGACGGATGGGGCGAAAGTGATTGTCCCAATCTCCCCGGCCCCGGTTCGAGCCCACACAAAATTTGGTTTTCAGGCTCCTGGGCCTCAAGGCCGGCTCGAAGGCCCCCAGCCTTTAACAAACGCTGCACCATTTAATAAACGTGCCACCGCTTAGTTCAAATTTAACACATATTTCAATCGACTAAACGTCGACCGCTTATATTAAACGCAAGCACCGCTTAACACGCTTCTATTATGTAGTGAAGACATTATGCGATTGTAAGTAACCTATGAAATGTGTGGCAAGAACTCCGACATAAAGGGTAATGCTTAATATGAAACAATCAACGATGCGACAACACAAACACAATCACATAAAAACTAAAATATTTGAGAGAATCAAAAGCAATAAATTTCATAAAAACTAAATGTTCAAATCACCACAAAGCACGACAACACAATCATACAAAACTAAATTGTTATGAATATCGGGCACATTTAAGAAATATAATTGTTTGAAATTAAAAGTACATGAATAATTGTCCACTATCAAAGTACATGTCATATCCTCCAATTGTCATCATCTTCATTTTCATCTTCTTAACGACAACTAGTGGTGGTCAGTCAGGCGACATCCCCCGCATGGTCGCCTTCATATCCTCAACTCCGCCGAGCGAGACGATCTATCCCAAGCATCATCCCTCAAGTAACTGCCAAAGACTCGCGCTCATCCCCTCGCATTCCCGCCTCCGTACATCCGTCTCTCATCCACCGAACACATAATATGTTGGGGTTCATTGATTATAGGAAAGCTCATGGATGATCCATGAGAGCAACCCCTACTTCGTCGAGGAACAAAAGGGGTTATGGATAGGTAAAAGCGTTGGCTCCTCGGTACACGGTAACCATCCTAGTGGCGGAACCGGGGGCGCACATCTATTGAACGACCATATATCATCCCTCTGAAACTCAAATCTCAAAATTTACCCAGTTAAATCCTCAATTCTCCCACATATACAACCCCTGGGCAAGCATAGATTGTCTACCTATCATGGTGTCTCAATACGTATCATTTCACATTTTTCTAAAACGGGACACCTTTGCAATTGACCAACAAATAGGAGAGTATCATCCCATATTGATGCGGTAGCTTGTTTCTTTGATAGTTAATATGTTGTAGCATCATATGTGGGAGATTAACGTTAACCCCATTCACAATAGCCCACGTAACAAAAGCATGTACGAAAGTAAGCTCCGAGGCTTGATTATTCGTGGGCAAAATGACCCCTTGAACGAGCTTCCAAATGAACTTTTGAATGCCGTTCAAATTGTACTTATAGGCTAGATGTGGCTTCTTAGCATAACGGCCATTGTTAAGAATGGCCGCACAATCACTTCCACTAACCGGCCAATTATGACACCACCCGCTCTCGTTATAATCACGAATCCTTCTACGCAAAACCAAATACCCTAACTAAATCATCTTCCTTTGCTACTACCAATGACATCATTTATCAAGTAGTTATACACCAAACGCCCATCGAACTAGTAACCCTAAGTGTGTGATTTAAATTGGGCAACTATCTCGAGATACTAATTACTAGTAAAAACGCAAATAATTGAACACCTCTGCATCTACTAATAACTAAATATTATGAAATGAGGGGATTACCTCCATGATTTCCTCGATCAAGGTACAATCTCGGCGCAGCACAGCAGCCATCCCTTCGCCCGCCCCTCGGCCCCTTCGTGGTGAGTGTTTGTCAGTTCTCGCTCTACGACCCCTCCCGGTCAAGTAACTTTGGTCTTGAACACTTTATTTTTTCCTTTAGATTTCTTTTTGGTCTCATTGTTAAATTAGAGTTTAATTTGGATAATTTAGTGTACTTGAATATGTTTAAGAATAGCATGAGATTTGAGAGAAATTTGGGTTGGGAAGTTAAAATATGTGTTTGAATGTCAGAAAGTCGACCTTTTAACCTTTAAAATCTAAATTGCAAGAAGACTAACGGTGGCACATTTATTTTTAAACGTGCCACCGTTAGGGGAAAAAAGAGTCGTGCGGACAAACGTGCTCCACGTTTAATTTAAAGTTAGTGGTCATGTTGACCGATTTAAACGTGTCACCGTTAGGGGGGAAAAAGAGTCAGTTGCACCCTTTTTTGCACTGTGACAAACGTACACCGTTGGTGGGGAATCATTATATTGACTCAATTCAAAGTTAGTAGTCGACACAGCCGACTCATTCGTGTCTTGTGGAGGGAGCGGATTCTTTTCACCTAATAATTGTAAAGCATTTCTAAGGTGATCATGTTGACTACGTATTTTAACTCCCGTGCGGGGCACATTAAAAGTTTGTACACTATTCGAGGGTGCGGCCTTACCTTGCCCATACCTTGATTGATATTTGTTATACATATTATACAAATAAGTTTCAATTCCATCTTTATATTTCTTAATATCAAAATTCTTTAATTCGGATTAAAGTGGTATTAAAGATCATAAAACTAGTCTGCTACATAGAAATGAAAAACTCTTTAATTTAAAATTAGAATCCATTATTACTCCAATTGCATATGCATGTGGTATAGGATGAAAATATTTAAAACTTACCTATATTGGGAACCATATTCTAACGACATACTCATCTCTATGTTTAGTCATATGAATCGAAGATTAACAACACATTCTAAAAGAAGATGAATGTTTGACGATATCGAGTTGAAAAGCTTTGTGTAATCTTTAATCGCTCAAGGAACTTAAGCAATTCATAACAATATTTCCAATTACTATATGTGTTTACACGTAATATTCACCAACCAGAGCCTACTTCATAAAATGTCAGGATTTCATCCTTTATACATGTATGCACGAATCCAAGAGATCGTCAATGGAGTTCCATCTAGTTTCACAATCCAAAATTAATTTCCTAAACTTCTTACCGGAAGCCTCAACCAATTTTTTATATTCATGTTTTCTTACCCCCCATTAACAACAAAATTAACGGCCTTACAAATTGGTAAAATAAACTCATCCCAAACAACTTTTATTCCATCTTTAGCTACTAATTGAAGGACGTGACATAAACATCTAACGTGAAAGGTTCATCACTAAAACTGCTTAATTGACATCTTTAATTTTTCAATTGAAATGTTATTAGCGGAGGCATTATCAAATGAAATTGAAGCAATCTGATTCATACATTTGTAATCTTCAGTACATACGAGTATACCTTCAACAATTTGAATATTGTTATGTTTAGCAATTGATCAAAAATAAACAATTCTCCTTTGTAAAACCCAATCATCAATCCAACGGCATGTTACACACATTATATCAAAATCCGAAAAGACACCAATATTACTAGTCAAACACATTTTATAAGGCAAAGTCGAAAGTGGTCAGATCTAGAAGAGTTCTTTTCATTTTTAAAATATTTAAAAGCATAAGTTCGCAAAGTAGTACGGGGGATACGGTTAGCTCGGGATTAACGACTTTTTGAATCCAATTAGTAAAACGCCATCCATCACAATGATTAAAAGGTAAAGAACTACCGATTACAAATTTCATAGTTTCCATCCTATAAGCCAAAATATTAAAAAGTTACCGCCGGTTTGGGTATTAATCGTTCCTTGTGTACCACCCCACCGCCATCCTTAGTGATCTTATGACTTAATGTTGTCTAGCAAGATGAGCCGGTTCCTCCTTTATCCCCACCCGCTTTTCCATGATAGAGTCACACAATCTTTACAAGCGTCTCTTGATTTCACGGTCGGTCACAAATGCTGCCAAATCCATGACCTTTTTTTTCCTCTTTCACTAGTATTATCCGTAGCAATCGCATCGAGAGTTAATTTACGTAATTCATCCATTTCATTATCATCCTCTAGATTACCTGAAATCATTAGACATACTAGCACTACCAATATCATTTTGAATATTTTATCAAGATTACGCTGATGTCATTAATTTAGAAGAACAAATAGTACAACTATAAAAAAGGGATGGTAGATAATAACTGAGATTCAACGAACAACCCCACGACTTGAGAAAGAATCCTTAGACTTCGATCGAATCCTTAGACTTCAATAAAAAACAAGTAACAAGTATTATAATTGCTTAGAAAGTGATTGTGAGTATTGTAATTGCTTAGAAATGCTTGTGAGTTGTGAGAAATGAAGAATGATGTTGCCCCTTTTATAGAGGTCTCATGCGCGATGGATCATTTTCTCAGAACTAAACGTTATTAACGTACCACGCTTATTCCCAAAAGTAGCCGCTACTCAATTGTCAATAAATGGAAATCGTTGATCAAACGTTACCACATTTAGTACAAAAAGAGTCGTTAAAGATCCGTTGGGACTAAACGTGGTACCGTTTGATCAAACGGTACCACGTCTATTCCCAACGGATCTTTTTGTACTAAACGTGGTACCGTTTAATTCACAAGTTGATTAGAAATCATTTTTCTTGGATCTATAAATAGTGCATTTTTCTTGTTCGATAATAACAACTATTAACTTAATCAATTTACAATTGTTTATTAGCATATTGTTCGCTATGCCTCCAAGAGAAAGAATTTTCAATTTCACGTCATAAACGCACCACGCATAGTAAATGGCGGACGCTTAGTAAAATTGAAAAAAACTATTGTAAACGGTGCCATCGCCGTCGCCTACAAACGGGCTCGAACCGAACATGGGCCCAAGACTTTAATGGCCGGCCCGCCCAAGCCATATGGGGTCTTCGCGCCTGCCGAACATGTTACGCTGGCTTGCCCGGTTCGTTAGACAGGTCTACAGTCCAACTATACTAAATAGCTCATTAAGTTGGGTTCGAGCTCAACTCGATCTAAGGCGAATGGGCGGCCCAACTTGTAAGTTGGGTTCGGTGATCAACTCGATCTAAGTCTTATTTTATAATTTCTATTTGAGATGGAATTTAGAGTTTGAATAAGGCACTCACTAAGTAATGACTCGACTTTGTTTGAATACTCACCAAGTCGAGATAAAATTTATCCAGCTAGGTTCGGCTCATATATAAGGCTCAAGCGACACTCGATCTACCTGGAGACAAGATGTGAGATGATTTACGTGCTCCATGACTCGGTGAGCTAGGTTTTATGTATTATTTTGAAGGAGTAATCTACAACGTATAGCACTAGAATTCCAAAAAATGAGAAATCACGATAGTTCGGGACAATACTCGAATTAAACATTTACTTAAATTTGTAATAATTTATAGGCATACAAGCTCATAGATAGTGGACATATTAACTCGGTACCTTCCTCACACGACAAAGCTCGATATGAAAGTCAAGTTTTTTAAACCCGTCCGATCCCAAACTCAACCGAGACTCAAATATGAAATTAAAGTCAATAAATTTTGGTAAACTTGACCAACTTGACTAGTTACAAACATGAAAAATCGAATTAATTTTGTATGAATTTTAATTTTGAACATAAAATGTTCCTTCAATGATATTGATAATCAAAATGAAATCTCCATATTACATAATCGTTATTAATTTCACAAAAATACCAAAGAAAGTAAAACAAGACCCGACAGTTCAATAACACCAAATCGGGTAATGAGCAGATACTATCACCAATAATGAAACCAAAATCGAGCCCATACTATCATCCCATGCCCAAACCACCGAGATAATTACGGGAAACAATATACACACCCGAACAGTAGCGTTAGAGTGGGAAAATAACCGTTTTGCCCTTAAAATGAAATTTCCTCAATGACTCATAACAGCTCAAAATAGAGGGGGTAATATAGTAACTTACTTCATACTACTATTTGGGTGTGGATATAACAGCTCAGGATAATTACCGGTTTAGGCAACTTCCGACAGAACCTCGTACTTAACAACATCCTTTCACTCATTTTCTACACACATACACTCTGCTACTTTAGCAATCAAATTTAACTAATTAATTTAGTATTTGAATTTTAGAAGGGGTTAATTATATAGGTTTATGTTTGGTTTAGCAGAAGGAAAGTATAATTTTTAGGGTTGAATTGTTACAGCTTTTGAGGAATTTATCTCCGGATGGAGGGAGGTAGCGACTTTATTACATTACTTACTTCTGTTTATTCTGGTACTCTTCTAATTTTATCCATTTAATCACTTTTTTATTTATGTGACAAAGTTGTTTGATTATGGTTATGTGTTATATACTACATCTATGTTAAAAAGATTGTCTATTTCGATTTTCAACTTTCGAAATTAACAATATTGTATGCCTTAATTGATATACATAACTTTGATACATTAACATGTTAGAAATAATATACCGTTATTGGATCAATTGAAGTTTCCCTTAATTAACGAGTAACTCGGATCCTGGATAGCTGTTGTCCGGGCGTATCTATGATTTGGTCTTCACATCCTAACGGGCTTTGCACACGCACGTTAACATAACATACCTCAATGACTTTGAAAGAGGCTCCCATAGTCCCGCCTAAGAGGGATAGGAAGAAGGGGGGTTGTGTATACAACCTACCCTGTGATTACTGGGAGGCTGTTTCTGAATGACTTACATAACTATGATCCGAATCAAAATTTCCATGTTAATTAGAAGTATATGAAAATGCAAGCATTCAATATATATTGTTTATCAAATAATACTACACAGAACACAACATGCCTCGATAGCATCTCGGCTAAGAAGGGTGGGGGTGGAGGGTGGGGGTGGTCGGATTGTGCACAACCTTATCCATGTGATGCCAAGGAGGTTGATTGACCGAGTATGAATTGCAAAGATTATGTACTAGTTCACGATATATGAGAAGCGTAGTTAGTGTAATAAGCCATTTTGATTTATTCCACTACTTTTAACTAGCCATGAGCCAGAGAATATAAAATATTTGACTCCATAGTACATTGGAATATTTTGGTGATGTCAGACAATTCTTAGAAAAATTGCATTCAATTTGTTTGCTTTTGATGTACTTTTTGTACTGTAACTTTCTTTATACCATCTTCTTTGCAGCTACATGCAAATGGACAACAATGATAAACATCACCTAGGACTAAGTGAAGAGAACACGAAGATCACATCTGTTTTGCATCCTTATGGTCTTCCGAAGATTGATTTGGACCACAGTCATATAAGATTTGACACTTTGGCTGAGGACGGGGGTTTTATTGGAATATCAAGTCGTGAGGAAGATCACTGGATTGAGGATTTTTCTCGGGGGAATAGTAGCATTGAGTTTGGTTCAAGTGCTGCAGAACGTTGCTCCATACCTAGGCATGTTGATGTTTGGTCTGAAGCAACATCATCCGAGTCTGTTGAAATGTTACTGAAGTCTGTCGGACAAGAAGAGATGTTGCCTGGTGAATCCATAATTGAAGAATCTGATGCATGTGATGAATTAGGAACATTAGCAAGGCAAATGGAACTTAAACCGAGTCCAGATGGGAATAGAAATGATCAGGACTCCTATCTTGAAGAACCCAATGTTCAGCCTTTAGATAATAGCTCGGGACATAATCATGGATCTGATTATGCGGATATTGATCCTAAATGTTCTTCACATACCCAAGTAGAACACTCTGCTTCTGGATGCTCAGCTAATTTGGAGAGTTGTTTAGTTGTGCGTGAATGCAATTCACAGGACAAGGTGAGCTGTAACGAGGCAAACCAGCCAAAACCTGCTGCTTCTATGAACGTGTCTTTGAATGATAACATGGAGGGAACTCCTGTGCTTGGAACACAGAGATGTTCAGATTCCTCCTCACAGTATGTTAGAGAGGATGTAGAATTTTCGAATGACCAAGATATATCTTCTCGACAAACAACTAAAGGAAATAGTCAGAAGCTACATTCTACAGAGTCCTGCCAAAATTCCGAAGATTTGGTGCTTCCTGAAAGCTTGAAGATTAAGCACTCTTCATATGTATGTGAGAAGTCATTTGGAGGATCCGAGGGTGACCTCAAAGTTGATGAGAAAACCGTTTCAAGTAGTCGAGTTGACGAGTGTGAGCAACAGAAGGATTTCCTCTCTCCAACGTCTCATCCTGAGTGTTCTGTGGGGTCCAAAGAAAGTTCTCAGGGGAAGCATAGCCAGGTGGATAAAAGGGTATTCACCATTTCTGAAGGACAAATACCTGGAACGGAGCCTGAGCTTGGAATTCACATAATTGATAATCTTCCAGTTTTGGCTGATGCATTGCAATCTGCTCAATCTGTTGTGGAAAATATAGCTGAAAATCTTAACGGAAGGAATGGTGCTACCGAGAATCAAGAAAATACAGCTATATCTTCTGCTTCTTCTGTGATACCCGTGCCTGCGGAATCTTCTAATTCAGGAAAACAGGATACTGGAGATATGAATGCTATGCCTGTCATACTTTACAATAATGCGGAAAGGCTGTCAACCTCATCATTGGTTGAAGATGTTAAGAAAAAGATTGAAGTGATGCAGACCTTGGAATCAGACAAGCCTTCCACTATAAATTCTGGTACAACTTCCCCATCCAATATGCTTTTATCCTAACTTTTGAACTTCAATATCATAATTTCCTATCTTGATGTTTTTCCTATTGGCCTCTGAATCAAATGTTGGCAGTATTGGTTCCAATGCAGTTTCACATGAAAGATCTCAGGGCACTACTGGTGACATTGCTGAGCAGAATGAGGGGTCGAACTTATCTTCAGATGTTGTGCCAATTCATTTAGATAAGACTGTGGATACGGTTGCTGATGTCATTTTAGAGGAAGAGACACCTAGTGTGAAGTTCCTCTCACAGGTAGGGAATGAAACAGGCACAGTTTCTTTAACTGAAAGAAGTTTATCCGGTGAAGTCTCGGTGGAAGAAGCAATCCGAGATGATTCATCTACTTGTTTGAAGGAAACACGTGATACCGTACCCCTGAATGAAGGAGTTACGGGTCACTTGAAAGAGACCCTTGGGTTCTCCGATACAATTTATATGGACAGTGTGCCTTGTGATTCAAAATTAGTAGTGGGTGAAGGCACTGAGGATGTAGCTCTTGTTAAACAAGTGGAAACAAAGATAGAGAACACTTGTCGATCGGAATTATCAGAAATTTCAGGTAAATCAATTGGCTCAGTCAGAGTCTGTTAGCTGATGTATTCTATCTCGTCTTAGTACGTAATAGAAGAGACATTTGACCATAAGCCTGTGCTTGTTTGGAGAGATCATCATAAATGATCGACTGTTAGATTGTCTCTTGGTCCAGAGATTTCTACTTGTTATATGACATCCTCATGTAGCTTCATTTCAGTCTCTGAAAGTTGCATCACTTTCTGCAGTTAAGGCTCATCTACAAATAAGTATCTTAATAAATGTTATGCATGCATGGCTTGGGTGAATGTATGTGCGTAAATTTCTAGCATGCGATCTTTTTCTCTCTCAACCTCTTCATAAAATATGGAAAATGGGTTTACCTGCCTAATTGCATCGTGGAACGTGTTCTGTCCTTTTTATCTGTCTCTGTTTTCATATCTATTGGCTTATTTGACCGATTAATTTCTTCCACTAATGTATTATACCACTAATGCTGTGAAGTCTTGAGGTCTGATACAGTGCAACCAACTAGAAGAAATTGGTTGTAAATATATGATGAAACTGGATATTGCTTGACTTGACTGTTTACGAGCTTCTTGTTATGACATTAAAATATCTTTTGCTAGTGATTTTACTCCTTGATATTAGAGATTATCAATTTTCATGCACTTCATATTTAGATGTTTCTAAGTTATTAAAACTCTTATCAGTACTTTTTATTTCAATATATCAAACTAGATTTTATACTACATTGGATGCATAGTTAATCTTCGAATTCCTCCAATAATATGGTGCCATTTTCCTAGGATTAAATGCGATCAGCAAATGTCCTTTCATTCTTAATGCATGCAAATTTGCTGTTCTTTTCTGTTCTGTTTTTTCCCTTAGTGTTGGATAGAGGTGCTCCACCCTTGTATGAAATAACCTGGCTTTGTTGTAGGTGGGGGCTGTTTTACAGAAGCCGATAAGCCAAGTCATAATACTGCCTCTGTTATTAGTTGCAGTGAGCTTCGAGAATCCGATGAAAGAACGAAAGTGGATCCTATAGAGTCTGCAGCAGAACATGTCTCTGACAACAGCACCTCTAAAGCTGGCGAGGTTCCTCTGGTGCCTTCGAATGATGGAGCCAATGAAGGATCCAGAGAAGAAAGGAGTTTTTCATTTGATTTACCTCCAGTGGTAGGTTTATGAGTTTATCTCAGGGAGAATGAGCTGTTGATTTGCAATCATTTGATAATGTAGAAGTAGTGAAGTACACAAGATGTCAACGGTTAATTTTGGATTGCATATTGTTTCTTATTTAGGAAAAATTTAATTATGCTACTCATTGTTTCTGATCTAACATTGAATTGTTAATCAATTTGATCAAGGCTGAGAAGGAATCTGGTTTAATGCCTAGTGGCAGCCAGAAAAATCATGGAAGGAGAGAGGTTCCTCAAGTTACTAGCATTGTAACTGAAGGTGGGAGCACATCTGTAGGTGAAAAGATCACTTCTGAGAGTAAGACAAGGCGGGGCTCTGCTAAATCTACAAAAAGGAATACCAAGAAGGGAAAAAATGTGAGACAACCTGAAGACAATACATCATGTGCATTAGTGAGCCAATCCGGGCCAGCCCGGCTCTTGCAATTTGGTGTTGGGATTACTGAGTCAAGTGGGCGAAAGTCATCAACTACTCCTATTCCTTCATCAAATCTGCCAGATTTGAACACCTCAAGTCCTACTTCGGCTCTCTTTCATCAGCCCTTCACTGATTTACAACAAGTGCAGCTAAGAGCTCAAATTTTTGTGTATGGATCTCTGATGTAAGTTGCAACCCTAATGCATAGTTTTTTGTGTTGTGATAGTTAAGAAACATGACGAACCATGAAAATTAAGCATCAAAGATTGGAATTTTGCATTATTTCGACTTATTGTGTGCATGTTTTGCTATTACCTTCCAGACAAGGAATTGCTCCTGATGAGGCTTGTATGGTGTCTGCTTTTGGGACATCTGGTAGCGGTATGAAGATATATTTTACTCGTTCTTAATCGTAATTTTACCAACACTTTAATTGTTCTTTCTACAGATGGAAGCAGGATCAGTTGGGAGCCCAAATGGCGAACTTATATGGAACGGCTTTGTAGCCAAAAGACCGTCTCCAATAATTATAGTACCCCTGTTCAATCTCGTTCAGGTATGTACGCTAACTTATTTCAGTAGGTTTACTTTTTACTCATGCCTTACTTTTAACTTGTATTTGAATATGAAAATGCAGGTACTAAGGGTCAAGATAAATCAAGCAAGCAGACTGCTCCTCAAAGTAAAGATGTTCCTTGCCACATTAATCTCTTTGGAAACAAGGAAATTTCTTCCCTATCTGTTAAACCAATGATACCTCTTTCTTCGCCATTATGGAACTTATCAACTCCCTTGAGTGATAGCCTACCTCCCAGCAATATGGTAAGAGGAGGAGCTCCTAAGGCACTTCCTCCACTACATCCTGGTCAGACACCATCTGCACAAACATTCGGTGGGCAGACATCTTGGTTATCACCAGCTCCCATGAGTCCCATCCCTGGTCCATGGGTTTCTTCATCACGATTTTCTGCTGTTGATTTAAGTTCCCGTCTTTCTTCTTCACCTTCTGCAGAGACGGTGAAATTGACTCCTTTGAGAGATTCCTCCCTAGCAATATCTTCTCCCATGAAGGATGCATTTAAAGATCCCATTTCTCATAGAGGCGTATCTAGTAATCTAATGCAAGATGCTTCCATGCAAAAGTTAACAAGCACTCATGTGGATGCCAAGTCTAGGAAGAGGAGAAAGAGTAGTACAACTGAAGCATCTCCTCAGAATTCCTTGTCCAGCACACCGGCCTTACCATATTCTGACGCCATAACAAGTTCATCCAAGGAGGGCTCGGTTGCCCGGCTCAGTTCAATTTCTTCATATCCAACTACAACCCTCATTGGGGGCCATTTCTCTACTACTGTTGCTGCAACAGCCTCACAAGTTGTTGCAGTTGATTCAATCCAAAGAGCGGATGTACACATGGATTACAACTCAATACTCAGGGGAGAACTAAAACAAGTTGAGAAGGCTAAGCAGGCTGGAGAAGAGGCCGTGGCTCATGCTGCTGATTTAGTTAGTCGCTGTCAAAGTGTCTGGGGTGCCATGAAGGAACAAAAAAATTCAAGTTTAGCTCCGGACCGTGAGCTGCAGTTGTCATCTTCTGCTGCCGCCATGGCTGCTGCTGCTTCTGTTGCAAAGGCCGCAGCTGCAGCTGCCAATTTAGCATCTAAGGTTGCATTACATATTCATCAAGTTGCTATCCATGTATTACATGGAAATGCTATTCCTGTACAGGAAAGTGGATTATCCGAGTCTGATGTTGCAAACAGCCTGGATAATGCAACTTCAGCAGCTGGTAACAGAAATGATGCCCCTAATTCAATCATATCTGCTGATAGAGAAGCTTCTAGGAAGAGAGTTGAGGCTGCCTTAGCTGCTTCTCAGCATGCTGAAAACTTAGATGCCATTGTGAAGTCTGCAGAGCTGGCTGCTGAAGCTGTGTCCCAAGCAGGAAGAGTTGTTTCTATGGGTAAACCTTTGCCTTTGTCTTTCCTAGTTGAAGCTGGGCCTGAAAATTACTGGAGAGGGGATTCACAACTTAAAAAATGTAGTACTGAAAAAGGTGACAAGAAGGATATTGGAACGTCCAAGGAAGTCTGCAAGCAGGTCGAGGGACCTTCTAATCTGGAGGTGGGCAGCATGGCCGAAGCTTGCTCTATTCCGAGAGATATTGCAAGGGAGGTGGGCAAGAATACCAGAGTGGATGAAGTCATTTCTGCTTCTCACGTATCCAGTGGGGAAAAAGATAGTCCAGTGCCCGATTATGCCGGAGTAGGTTTTCTAGCATCTGACCATGTTGATGCAGAGAGTGAACCACTTCAGGATTCCCATGGAAGTGGACAACAAACTGCTAGTGACGACAGCATTAAGGAGAACTGCACCGTTGAGGTTTGAAAATTGAAATGTTTTCCTAATTTTCATTTCTTGTATTTGGCTTATTTTTCCCTTTTACCTTCCTTTTGTTTCAATACGAGTGAATGATACATAATTTTTTGTATTTTAATTATATTTCTGAAGACCTGTGACCCGTTTGAAGTTTTAAATTATATTACTGAACTTATTTATTTCCTAGTAGATGGTAGATGCTATTTTCTGCTCAATAACTTCTTTTGTGGGATAGGTATTTAAAAATGGTGGTTGTTTCAAGGGTGCTTGGTATTCAGCCAAGGTGCTCAGCTTAAATGATGATAAGGCCCTCGTCTGTTTTACTGACCTGCAGTCTGACAAAGGTAAACTTAGTGAGTTTTATTTTTGTATTTGTCCTCTAATAAACGTCTATATGCAACCCCTCAGATAGCAAGTGTTGAAAGTTCAGCAAGTTTTACGGATTGATGTGGCAATTCTGGTTGCCCTTGAGTTTTTTGCTATTTTTGCTGCTAGCATTTAGTGTTTCTTCTTCTTGAGAACATAAAATTTTCGGGTTTCAAACTTTATGTTGTTTAGATTCTGATGCACTGAAGGAGTGGATACCTCTTGAAGGAGAAGAGAATAAGGTCCCAAACATACGTGTTGCTCATCCTATATCTGGAATGCATTTTGACAGACCAAGAAAGAGATATAGAGCAGCTTTAACAGAGCATCAGTGGTCTGTGGGAGATAGAGTTGATGCCTTTTCTGAAAACTGGTAAGTACTCCCTCCGTTCCTAATTACTTGATCATATAGCAAAAAAATCTTGTTCCATTTTACTTGATCGTTTACATTTTCAATGTAACTTTTTGCTTTGAACTTAAAAAAAAAAAATCAACATCATTGCTTTGTCTCCCAATATTCTTATTTTCATTGGTTGATAGTTTTATCTCTCCTTGAAAATAGTAAAATAAATTCGTTGCTTAATAAAGCACTTTTTAGCTACATGATCAAGTAATTAGGGACGGAGGGAGTATATGTTATCATCAATTACTTTTATCTATTATTGAGAGAAGTTCTTGGGACGTTCATCTATATTATGTGCAGCAATATTGTTTAAGAGGAAGTGTTTTATCTACATTCAAATACTTTTCTCATCTGTTATCAGGCTTGTAACTGAGCTGCTTCCTTGTTGTATCTTAAATTTATTTAATTGCCCATTAATTTTTAAATGAAACATTGTATTGGTTTGCAAATGCTGACTGCCCTAATTGTCCATATCAACCATACACTTCCCTGTCAGCTAGTATTAGTTCTGTTTGAACTGAAGTTTGTACCGAAGATGCACTGAAGGGAACGATGGAGTGCTTCAGTTTGTATTTCATATGTTATTTCACATCACATCTTATTTCACAACCTATGTTCAGTTGGCGTGGAGGAGTCATTACAGAGCAGCACAATAATGATCCAACTACTTTTACGGTCCATTTCCCAGGTACTTGTTAAGGTATTCTTATTTGGTGAAGGTTTGGGGCATGTATTGTTTTTGTTTGATAACATCTTTGAGCTCTTTCACAGCCTTTGAAGAGACTTCAGCCGTAAAAGCTTGGCATCTCCGTCCTACTCTTACTTGGAAGAATGGCAAGTGGATTGAACTGCTCAGTTCAAGACAAACTGGCCTTTCCCAGGTCCTATACTGCAGTTGGACTTGATTAGTATTTTTATTGTCTTATGTTGTTATATCTTAATAGTTCCCTCATGTGTTCTCCTTTCAGGGTGATCCCCCTCGTGGAAAGCGATTAAAGCTAGGACATCCCCTTGAAGTTAAGGGAAAAGGAGAGATTCCAAAAACTGATAACTTGCAATTAGAAAATGTTGATGAACCCAAGTTATTGCCGTTGTCTTCTACTGAAAAGGTATTTAATATAGGTAGCAATAGGGGTAATAATATGGTTGATGCACCTAGAATGATGAGGTCGGGATTACAAAAGGAAGGGTTGAAATTCTTTGGTGTTCCAAGACCAGGAAAGAAGAGAAAGTTTATGGAAGTGAGCAAGAATATCGTCTCAGAGCTTAACAATAAGAAGGATCTACCTAATGACTCCTCAAAATTATCCCAGTACTTGCCTCCACGAACAGGGCCACGTGGATTCAAGAATGGTTCTAATGTTGATGTGAAAGAAAAGAAGTTTGCCGAATCCAAGTTGAAGGCTCCTTATACTCGTAAATTGCCAGTTATTTCAACTCGAACACTATCCCAAAGGGAGAATTCAACATCAGCAGTCTCTGGTCCTAGTGAAATTACCATCCAGAGTCATACAGTGAAGGGCCCAATCAGCAATAATGAAAATGGATCCTCAAACATCATCCAACCTGGTTCAGGTTCCAACCATGAAGCAGCAGTTGATGTGAATGTCTCAACCCAGTCTCTTCCATCTGACAGTAGTAAGAAGGCATCCAACAATATCAATTCAGAGCGGTCGATGAAAGGGAAACTTGCTGTAGCTAGTGGGAGGATAGATGCTGCAGCTGAAGACAATCTGCTTCCTGATTCAACTGGACCTAGAAGATCTAACAGGAAGATTCACCCAACATCTCGGGTAGGCCCTCTAGTCTTGTAATATTGTCAGACTGATTATATTGAGTTGCCTTTATTTCCTATTTCTTTAAAATGACCTGATCTCTGTTTTCCTGCAACTATAAAGACTTTGACGAGATATTATGAATGACTAACCAGAGAAAAGGAAAATCAGAGGTGTTCCTATGCGTGCTTGATTTATCTGGGAGGAACAGTCATAATGCATAACTTGTGTTTTTATTTACCTATGGTCTAATAGTATTGCTGAGATATCTGTTACTGTCAAGAACGATTATTTGCATTTCAACATTAGAATGTTTCATATCCTCTGCGTCCGATAGGCTACATAAGCTCAGTGTAATCAGTAATTTAGTACTGTTTTTTGCTACCTTGGATTATATCTTGCTCTAGTAAGAAAATGTCTGAATTTATTTAGTATAAACTGTATTAACTAGTCTTTTCGTTCTTCGAGCAGCTACTGGAAGGGTTGCAGACTTCATTAATAACTTCAAAGATTCCATCGGCTTCTCATGGCGGAAGCCATAGACTTCAGAGCAAAGGTGCATCAAGACCCAAGAGGTGATTTCAAGGTCATATTATAGAAGTGGAAAGCGGTAGTACTATATTTTCATAATTTCTCTGGATTTTGATTAATTTGGTATCATTCTGCACTTCTGATTTCTCACAGGTACGAATAATCGACATTGACAAGGTGAGATGTTTGAGGTCTGTTCTATCACAATAATGTTCATAGTTGTGAAAACTTCTGTATTAGGATGGTGGTATATGATTGTTGTGTTCAAACATTTCAGTTTCACCTCTTACATGCTTTTTCATGTAGTTGTACAAAAAAATATAGACTTGTAATTCTGTTGGGTTGATTTTATGTTCAAACCACACCTGTAGTACTGGTGTGCTTCTTTTAATAAGAAACATTAGTTGTATTAAATTATTTACAGTTTTTGTAAAATTGTGTTAAGACATAAATCTCCATCGATAATATAACAAATTAAGCAATTAATGCGGACCAATTTTCAAATTAGTATGGTTTATCTACTTGGTTGTGACTTGACCTTATTTTGATGATTGAAATTTGAAAGTTCATTTAGAATTTGAGAGAGAGCTGAAAAGCAATCAAATTGATATCCTTTGCTAGTTAGTAATTAATCTTTCTAATCTACACTTGACATAATTTATTATGATCACCAAACATATGTAGCAAACCATCTCTTGAAACTAATGGTAGTACAGTATATATTAATATTGAAGACAAGGTTAAGGCTTGGAGTTCTCATGGTGAAGTTATTAAAAAACCATGAATTAATAAATATGGAGTCGTATGATTGACTACTTACTTGCACAGTTGCACTCTACTAACAAGTCCTAGAAATAGTCTTTCCACTATATAAGCTATTTAACTAAACTTCAACTTGTTAGTTATTAATCTTCTCATTCACTCTAACAAATGATACTTATTATCCCTTTTACTACTATTTATTAACATCTCTTCTTTATTCCCATCTACAATCAACTAATTCATACTAAAAATTAGGACTGTATCTTACCACAATTTGTTGCTTCATACACAATTGTAGCTTTCAGGAATTAGATTCACTTAAGCCTTTCACTAGAGTTTCCTTGTTATATATATCTTTCTTGTACATGCATTTACATATACATAAAACACCAAGATATATACCATCTCAGGAGGTAGAATTTTTTGCCAAGAGGACCAAACAACAACATTGATAAAGAATTAGAGAATGGTGGTATGATTCAATGTAAAGCTTGTAAGAAAACCTTCAATTCGCATCAAGCCTTGGGCGGACACAGAGCGAGTCACAAGAATGTTAAAGGTTGTCATGCTTCAAGGTTTCGCGATAATAATGTTAAAGGTTGTCGTGCTTCAAGATTTCGCGATAATAATTTCAGTGGCGACAATGGTGAGGATGCCATGAGCATACCGCCCGCTACAGGCTCATCCCAACAACAACCCATGCCTACGTTGAACGGTTCCACTACATTCCAATTGCCATTAACAAAAACTGCCTCCAAGGCTCATGAATGCTCAATATGTCACAGAGTATTTTCTTCAGGGCAAGCTTTAGGTGGCCATAAAAGATGTCATTGGCTAACCTCAAATTTAGCAGAAAATACTACTTTTATACCAGATCTTCATCATGATATTTGTTATCAACTTATCATCCAGACCAATACCAAGTATTCGAAAGATCCATCATCCATGCTTAGTAAGTCTAAACAACCCACATTTGATCTCAATTTCCCTCCGTTTAATTTGGATTTGTCAAATAATGATTTGCAGAACAAGACACATGAATCACAAATACACAAGCACCAAGAAAATTTTGATATTCAACTCAATATGCAGCTCCAAAACAGAGAAAATTATGAAGACAACCATACTCATCAAATTCAAGAAAACAAAGTTATTGCCAATAAGCACAAAAGAAGAAGTTCTACTAGGTCATCAACAAATTTATTGGACAACAATTTTTGTGATCAAGAACCATGCAAGATGAAGTTGGTAAAAGAAAGTGAGCTCAAAGATATCAATTTAGATGGATGCTCTTCTAAGTGGTTACAAATGGGAATTTATTCATCATCAGACTATAATGTAAATCATTAAAACTAGTGAGCTTATTTGATTTTTTTTCTTCGGCATTAGTGTTTTTTTTTTAACAAAGAGGATCAATAATGGTTTATCACTTGTTTTATGCATTATCATTTGATATTAATAATCGTATATATTGTTGATACTAACCAATTACACCAAGAAATAATGCAACTTTGGTTGATTGGTCACTTGGTCTGATCTATATTTTAGACTTTTTCTTGCATGATATTATACATATAGAACATTGAGCGTATGACTTCAAATGCATGATACTGTATGCCTTTTTACTTATTTTGTCTATCTATATATATTTTCTTCATAAAATCAAAGCAATTTTGTGAAAGTATTCGATTATTCTGAAGTTGACTTCGATAATTATTGACTTTAGGTTTAGGGTTCTTACAATCGAATTGGGGACAAATCAATTTGGGAAGATGATGTCATTGTGAAGGCCTGCTGAGGTCACGAGGAGTTTGAGTTAACACATGCGAGACACGTGATGTTTAAAGTAGATAATCTCAGTTGAGTAGAAGCAAACACCTGGCGCATTTCTATTGGAGCTTAGCTGGATAGAATTAGTTATTAGTTTTTCCAGTTAGTTAGTTGAGATATGAACGTTAATGGTTGTGCTCAACCCTTGATCACTTCCAATTGTTCTATCTAGTATAAATAGTTCAATTCAACACTGTAAAGATACAATTTTCCATTCTATGTATTCAATCAATACAATATCAATAAAAAGTCATCTTCTTTATTCTCCAATTTCAAGTCTCGACTTTATCTCTTTCAATGTTCTTGTGTTCTTGTTAGTTTTGATCTTCAATATCAAACTTCTCAAAATTCTATATGGTATCAGAGCTAGGTTCTCTTGATAACCCTGTGCTCAAAGTTTACACGAAAAAGCAGATGGTCAAGGAACCAGAATGGTAACGGCAGCATATCGCCTTCAACAAGTAAACAATCATGTTGAGATGATTGGAACAAAGGCCCATGGGGTTGAATAATAAAGGATAATCCAAGAACAAAATAGTCACTATAATGCTTTCAGAGAACAATTTTGTTATATGGAATAGGGCTATCAAGATGGCTCTCTGTGCCAAACAAAAGTTAGGTTTTATAGACGATAGACTGAAGAAAAATCGAAATCTGGAATCATACTTACGATATATGGAAAATGATAGATCGCACGTGCGAAGCCCTCGGATTCTGAACTCCATCTCACCAGGTATGAAAGAACAATTTATGTTCATGAGTAATGCCAAGAAGTTGTAGGACGAAGGCTTTAAGATATAAGGAAGTAATGTCCCATGTTTTCCCAACTCGGCAGGGAGAAAGCACCTCTTTGACACAAGGCAACACAAGCAAGGTATACTTCTAAGTCGAAAAGATTATGGACGAAGCCAGAATTACAACAGACTTACTTGGGTAAAAGGTATGAGGGCTGTCCATGACTTGGTTGTGTGAGGTTTTCAAGAAAGATCAAAGTCATAAATTAATGTAATTCTTGCTTAGTTTGAATGGCAAATATGATGCTATGAAGGATCAAATTCTTACTATGGATCCTTGACCTACTATGAATAAGGCTTATAATATGATCACACAAGTTGAAAGGAAGCCTATTTGAGTGCAAATCAGAGTTTCTTGAATCTTGCAGATGGCAATTCAGCTTTGATGGGCAATTTTGCAGGAGGTGAGACTAAGAATTTTCTTGAGAATGTGAGAGTTCTTCCAAGAAACCATGGACGACAAAGAAGCCTTTCAAGCGTGATCATTGTAGTAGTCAAGGGCCTAAGCTTCTGTCGAATGGATATCCCGAAAAGGAGGGAATAATAGAAATCAATTTCAAAAAGGAAAGTTTCCAAATCAAGGATAGTTTTATCAAGAGAAGTTTTATAACAACGGACAAGCCTATCCGGGCTGGATCCTCGTCAATATGGACGGAGATAATAACAGCCAACAACTGATGAATCTGATGAGTTCAGAGAGTATGCCGCAAGAAAATGATGAAACTCAAGGAGTAATAATCAGCTATTGGTAGCACAGATCTGGTAAACTATGCTCGCGAGTAATTTGCGTATAAGTACGGATTGCGATAAACTGACTAATAATTGGATTGCCGACACTGAGCATCAAACCATATGTGTTGTGATGAAAAATTATTTGTACAAATGAAATTATTATCCATGCCAGTGCATATTACTCTCCCTAATGACACTTTTAAGTTAGTAACAAAGTGTGGAAAGGTTGAAATTGATCCTAAGCTAATTGTTGATGATTGTCTTTTTGTACTTGAATTTAGGTTCAATTTGCTATCTGTAAACAAGTGTATCAGGAGTCTACATTTGGATTTCCAATTTACTCATAGTTGTTGTATTGTACAGGACCAACAATCTAGAAGAGTTGTTGGGATAGCTCTGCAGATCGAAGGTTTATATGTCCTGGATACTGAATCTTTCAAGTCTAGCACTATACATAATTTTCTTTTAAATGTTCCTAGGAGTAATATGCAAGTTTGTAGTAGTTTGAATTCTGCTTTATCTCATTCTATTAATAGTTGTAGTGTGTGACATGCTAGGATGGGGCACTCCCCTTATGATGTATTGAAACATCTCAATCTGTTCTGAATTGCAATAAAGAAGTGCCTTGTGATATATGTTCTTTAGCTAAACAACATAGAGTGTCTTTTCCTCCGAGTTCTATTAAAACTGTGCAACTTTTTGATCTTATACATGCTGATGTATGGGGTCCTTATAGGACAACCACATACACAGGGAATCACTACTTCTTAACCTTAGTAGATGATTATACTAGGTGTGTTTGGACTTTTTTGCTTAAGGATAAATCTATTGTAATGCAAACTATTAAGGAATTTCTTGTCATGATTAACACTCAGTTTGATAAGAAGGTTAGAATCTTTAGGTCAGATAATGGCACTGAATTTGTTAATAAGGAGTGTGCTGATTTGTTTAATGGTTTGGGAATTGTACACCAGACCAGTTGTCCCTACATACTCCAGCAGAATGGGGTAGTGGAAAGGAGGCATAAACAGCTCTTACAAGTGGCAAGAGCTATACTCTTTCAATCTCATTTGCCTATTCATTTTTGGGGTAAAGCTATATTAACAACAATTTACATTATAAATAGGTTACCTTCTTCTACTATTGGATTCAAAATCCATTTTGAAAGGTTGTATAATAGGCAGCCTGAATTCAAACATATGAGAGTTTTTGGTTGTCTTTGCTTTGTGACTGTGACTGGACCTCATAGTGATAAATTTCAACCTAGAGCTTTTAAGGGGGTGTTTCTAGGGTATGCTAGCAATCAAAAAGGATACAAAGCGTATAATTTAAGTTCACATAAGATTGTTATTTCATGAAAGTATTTTTCCTTTTCATACTACTACTTTGAACATTGTTGATTACCATAAGAAGTCTGAGGGCCTTAAGACTGGGGATTGATGAGTTGTTGCCTGATAGTGATAAGTCATATGAATTGCCTGATGCAACTGAAACAACTAGCATATCAAATTTACACAAGGAATTAGGGTTACTGTGCATAGTAAAGGCGTATGTTGGCCAAACTGTCATAGATTATGACACTAATGTTGTACATATACTTTATGTTAATTGTACTTCTCCTCATCTGCCTCCTACTTTTCCTTACATTAAATTGCCTCACACCTTATCTGCTCATCAGGCTTTCTTAGCAAATGTGTCGGTAGAACAAGAGCCATTCTCTTTAAATGCTAGTACTTCCAAAGTGGATGAGGCAAATTTAATAAAGAGTCAGCAGACATTAGAATACATCTACACGGGATTTAGTGAAGTTGCCTCAAGGAAAGAAGCCAATAGGTTGTAAGTGGGTTTATAAGATAAAAAGAAATCCAGATTTGCATACTGAGAAGCTAAAGTTAGGCTAGTAGCCAAAGGCTATACATGTGTCGGTGTATAAGATTACATTGAAAGTTTTTCTCCGCTCATGGGCGTCAGTAATGCTTAGGGTTGATGTTTTCTTTGGCAACAACTTATGGGTGGATAATGCATCACTTAGATGTTAATAATGTATTTTTGCATGGAACTTTAGATGAAGTCATTTACATGAAGCCTCCTCCTGATTTGAAATTGCAGTCTGCTGATCAGGTTTGTTAATTAAAAAAATCTTTATATGGCCTTAAGCAGGCCTCTAGACAATGAAATTGTGTGTTAACACAGACTTTGAAGACATATGATTTTGTGCAATCTCCACATGATCATTGTTTATTCATTAGAATAGTTGGAGAAAGGTTTACTGCATCACTTGTCTATATTGATGGTATATTGGTAATGAAAAATACTTTGGAGGAGATCACAACTATTAAGGATCACTTGCATAGTATCTTCACAATCAAGGATTTGGAGCAACCCAAATTTTTTCTGGGAGTAGAAGTAATTCAAACTGCATAAGATATTTATTTGAATCAAAGAAAATTTGTTATTGACATATTCAAGGATGCAGGCTTGATAGGTTATAAACATACACAGACACCTATGTCTACTAGTTTGGGTTTACATGGTGATCAGACGCCTTTGGTTGAAGATGTACAACAATACAAAAGAATTGTAAGTAGGTTGTTATACTTAGGATTCACTCGACCAGACATAACCTATCCAGTTCAGCAGATAAGTCAATTTGTTAATCAGCCAAGGGAGGTTCACTGGAGAGCTACAGTGCATGTCTTAAAGTATTTGAAAGGCTCTCCTTCTAGGGGTCTGTTTTATCCTACACAATTGTCCTTCAAGTTAGATGCATTCAGTGATGCGGATTGGGGCACATGTCCTGAGACTAGGAGATCACTTTCAGGTTATTGCATTTTTCTGGACAAGTCATTGATCTCTTGGAAGACAAAGAAGCAAACAACTGTGTCCAAAAGCTCAGCTGAAGCTGAGTACAGAAGTCTAGCTTCTTCAGTATGTGAACTACAATGGATCACCTATCTACTAAAGGATCTTTTGGTCAAGATTGATACTCCTATATGCTTATGGTGTAATAGTCAAGCTGTCATCCACATAATGTCGAATCCAATATTTCATGAAAGAACGAAACATCTGGAAATAGATTGTCATATTGTCAGGAATCAATATTTGGATGGTCTTATTTTGCCCAAGAAGATTGCATCCTCTTCTCAAATAGATGATGTATTTACTAAAGCACTCCCACAATTGTCATTTCAAAATCTTATGTCCGTTTGAAAGATGTATTTAATAGTCTACTGAAGCAAGGTGGAAGTACTGATTATTCCGGTTGACTGCTAATTATTGACTTTAGTTTAAGGTTCTTACACCGACTGGGGACACATCAATTTGGGGCATGATGTCATCAGGAAGGATCGGGCCGAGGTCACGAGGAGTTGAGTTAACACATGCGGTACGTGATAGCTTAAAATAGATAATCTCAATGGAAACAGTAAGAAAGCCCGGCGCTTACTGGAGCTTAGCCGGGATAGAATTAGTTATTAGTTTTTCCAATAGTTAGTCGAGATATGAATTAATGTCACAAGCCAACCCTTGATCACTCTAATTGTTCTATCTAGTATAAATAGCTCAATTCAACTATAATCCACTCCACCCTGTGCCCAGCCGCTCGGCAAGCAAGATTATCAACACCAGACAATCGTAGTCACCAATCGATGGATAACAACAAAAATAATTGCATTTGAGATTAATAAATATAATACTCTTTAGTGCATCGTGGTAAACGAACAACACATCCCTAAAAACACATCATCAACACACAAACATACACCAACCTGAATAATACAACCAACAAAATACAACATAGTCTCAACAATATATCATAATAGTAGTATGGTCACACACGACCCCTCAATGTACAATATAAAAGTTCTATAAACATAACAAGAGGAAAAGATATGAGGATGACTGTCGAGGACTTCCTATGCCACCACCGCCTCACCTACGATCTTAATCCGCAGCCTGCACAACACACATCACCTTGAAGAACCTCGACGACACCCAGCGCAACCCAGACAAAACGGCCCGCCCATGTGAGAATAGGGAGTAAGCTGTGAAGCTTAGTGAATACAAATACCACGAATGGTATCCAACCACATATAATCATACTTATATATAAAAGCATATGTATGAACGTTAGTAAGACTACTCAATGAACACTACACCCAAATCACATAGCAACCTCTAATTCATCATTACAACAAGATCAACATAACATTCCACACATATATTCATAACCATCAACAACGCATAATCAAATATTCATTCAAATAAAACAACACAAACAATAATGGTTAGTCCAACAAAATGCATAACATCAAAACCTCCATCCGCACATCCATCCACCAACCACACATCCACCAATACACATATCTCCCAACACACAGATATATATACATCACAATCCTCCCGACCGAGGCTACCACCAATATGCATATCACACCGAACTCCCGACCACCTCGGGCTACCCCTCAATATGCATATCACACCATACCTCCCGGCCGAGGCTACCCACCTCAATGTACATATCATTTCACCCAAATCAACCCGCAAAAAGAAGCACACACTAACCACAAGCAATACACAAACACACGCAACACAATCACACACAACAATACTATTTTTTTTAGCAATACTATTGAAAAAAGCACAGGAAGAAGTAAATTTAAAAGGGCGCAAAGTAATAATTTTATAGGGGATAACTTATTTTAGAAAATTTAAAAAAATACCATTTTTTTCATTTTTAGTAATTTCACATTTTATTTTAATTTTTAGAGGAGTTGATATCCTCTATCAATCTATCAATATAAGTAAATCCGACATTCCACTACAATAAATTACACACTATGTTCTATCTAATCAAATATCAACACGTGTAATTACGATGTATAATACATTACATAATATATCCAAAAAGTAATTTATCGAACGTTGACACAAGATCTAAAACATCCTTAATTAACTACTTGTAGTAAAACAAGCTTCAATGACATCTAAACACATAAAGAGCATGCTCTGATAACTCACTGATAAATACAGTCCTAAGTACGTAAGATCCTAACCTTTTCAGCTAATTCAAGCCAATGCTTAAAAGTTTTAAGCCTAAGTGTGTTAACTAATCGAAGACATCCCAAGGATTGACCTAAACATACAATTAATAACTGATAAACACCATAATTCATTCATTACAATTTTCAAAGTTGGGACTTTTCAGACCAAAGATCCAGCATTTGTCTTATTTTTCCTCTTATTTCTCTTTATAATTTCCTCTCTCTCTCTCTATATATATACATTTTTATTTATATATATATATATACAAATACAATATATGCAGATAATGTGATTATATACAATAAAAATATATGTATATATAATGCATATATTTTGACATTTTTTGAAATAACATGGTTTGATTTGGCCTGCAAAATTATCCAATTAATCTGTAAGTTGATCATTTTTATTTTGATCTCATTGTTGGTTTTTTCATTCAATTCTTGATTTTATTTATTTATTTGGGACATGTTTAATTGTGAAATATAGGAGATTTGAAAGCTCTAGATCTTGATTGGAACTGAGTTTATGTGGTGGGATCTAAGTCTAATTAGTTTATGGTAATTATGGTAAAGAATGAATTTGTGTAGTTAAATTTTGGCTAAATTTGGGAATTTTTTTGTTTGGGTAGTTAAATTTTGGCTAAAGGTGGGATATTTTTTGTTTGGGTAGTTGAATTTTGGTTAAATGTGGGATCTTTTTTGTTTGGGTAGTTAATTTTTGGCTAAAGATGGGATCTTTTTTGTTTGGGTAGTTAAATTTTGGCTAAAGGAGGGATATTTTTTGTTTGGGTAGTTGAATTTTGGTTAAATGTGGGATCTTTTTTGTTTGGGTAGTAAAATTTTGGCTAAAGGTGGGATCTTTATTGTTTTTTTGGTTAGGTTTGGGTGAGAGTTGTGTAGATGGCCTCACATCCTCTGTTCCAGGTGGAGGATCAGACTGATGAGGATTTTTTTGACAAATTGGTGGATGATGATGATGGTTTAGATTTTAAG
Source organism: Lithospermum erythrorhizon (assembly GCA_019722365.1). Classification (NCBI taxonomy): domain Eukaryota; kingdom Viridiplantae; phylum Streptophyta; class Magnoliopsida; order Boraginales; family Boraginaceae; genus Lithospermum; species Lithospermum erythrorhizon. Next base: position 665,755 of record JADFUC010001146.1, on the reverse strand, counting down.
GGGGGAGTGGATTCGGGTGTCGGTTCTAAAGATGTGGCTTTTGTGGAGGGGAGTGAGGCGGATGAGGCGAAGGCGTTTGCGAATTTGAGTATTGGTGAGGTTGAGAGTGTTGAGAAAAAGGATAATGATTTTGGTAATGGTGGTTTGGGTGAGGAATTGGGGTTGGTGGGTAATGGGGAGGTAGGAGGGCTTGAGAGTATAGCTGAAGTATTGGTGTCTGGTAATGTGGAGGGCAGTAATGGCTTATTTGCTGCTGGGCATCCTGGATTGGATGCCACAGTTGATGCAAATTGTGGAGATAATTCCAGTCCGGCTTCGTCTAACTGTACAGTGATCAGTAAGAGTGGTGAATCTTACCGGGCAATATGAGGAATCAAGTATTCGGCATTAAGGAGGTAGGATGGAGTGCCTTCCATACTGATTCGGGTCATGATGATTCTAACGGGTTTGGATCTTATTCTGAATTTTTTACCAATCTGGGGGAGAATGCTGGTAGTGCAATAGGAAATGTCGGGTATGTTACTCCTGGGCTAGCGAAATATCCCTATCCTGCATGCGGGGGTTTCAAATGGTTATGATCGCTATCAAGCTGGGTATGGTTACGGGGCTGCTGCTGAACAAGGCAATTTTGTGGAGCATATAAATAGTAACCAGTACTTGGAAAATCTATATCCTGGTTGGAAATTTGACCCAGCTACTGGACAGTGGTATCAGGTGGAAGGAAATGATTTCAGTACGAGTGTACAAGGAAATCTTGAGTCTAATCCAGCTTCTGCTTGGTCTTTTTCTGATGGTAAGTCTGAGGTTTCGTACCTGCAGAATTCTGCTGAATCTGTCGCAGGGACCATGGCTGAGAGTGGTAGAACAGAGACCGTGACTAATTTGAATCAGGTCTCGCAGTTTAGTGGACTGGATACGTCCATTTCTAGTCAGAGTCAGTTCTCACAAGAGACTGCGAATACTGGGGTTGCCTCAGGCTGGAATCAGGTGTCACAAGTAGACAGTGGCTACCCATCTCATATGGTGTTCGATCCACAATACCCTGGTTGGTATTACGACACTATTTCTCAGGAATGGCGGTCACTGGATAGCTATACAGCTGCCGCTCAATCTGCCAACCAAGGACAAGACCAGCTGCATCAGAATGAATTTGTTGGAAGCAATTCGTATTCACATAATGATTTTCAGAAGACGTATGCTGACTATAATCAAGTCAACCAGTATGCCAGTTCCCAATCATTCAGCAGTCATAGCCAAGATTATAACTGGGGAGGGTCTCTTAACAGCTATAATTCGCCAGCTTCTGGCGTATGGGAGCCTGAAAGAGTTATCAAGAATGAAACGGTGCCTAACTCTAGCAGGAACCAACAACTGGAAAACCACTATAGGCAGAATGTTTCTGAAATAAACGGTGTTAGTCAACATGAAACTGACGGTTACCATAGGAGTAATTCATACAATGGAAAAGTTAGTCAAGTCCAACATGACTTCCCTGGTGTGACCCGATCTCATAGCTTGGTTTCTGGCGAGAACTTCACTCAGTTTAGTCACCCTAGGCCGGAGCAAATTCAGCAGAAATTTGCCTCAAATGAGTATTTTGGCAGTCAGAATTCAGATTCCTTTCCTCAGCAATCTTTTCAATCTTCTCAACAGTACTCTCATGCTCCATCTCCAGGAAGATCATCAGCTGGCCGTCCTCCCCACGCTCTTGTGACTTTTGGTTTTGGTGGAAAACTCATAATTATGAAAGAGGCTTCCTCTCTTGAAAATATTTCCTTTCCCAGTCAGGTTTGTCCTTTGGAAGTCTATGTTAATTAGTTTTCTCAGCTCTGTTTTTGGTTGTTTACTGACAATATGGTGTATCGTCCGTAAGAATGATTCAGGATACACGGTGTCTATTCTCAATATGTCTGAAGTTATTGTCGAGAAAGCTGATGCTCAAAGCCCTTGGCCTGGTACTTGTGATTACTTCCATGCCCTCTGCCGGCAGTCCGTTCCTGGCCCCCTTGCTGGTGGAAGTATTGGTGGTAAGGAGGTGAACAAATGGCTAGATGAGTGGATATCAAGTTTAGAGTTCCGTGATATGGATTTTAGGGACAGGAATGCACTGAAGCAGCTACTTTCATTGCTGATAATAGCTTGTCAACATTATGGAAAACTTCGCACACCCTTTGGTACAGATCCAATGCTAAAGGTGAATACATTTCGCTTTTTATTAAAACTTGTAGAATTTTAAGTAGATTAATCCTGAATCTTGTATGATCCATAAGTAAATATATGTTTAGCATTCTGTCAATAATCCTTATTTATTTGAGCTCTTCTGTAAACTTTAACTACATAATTCTGGACTATTTTAGGAGTTGAACCATCATATGTGGTGAATTTGTGGAGCTGTTTAATTCCTCCTATTGAATTAGATTTGTCCAACAGAGAATTCAGTCGGAAGTCTGGTTTTCATCTTTGACAATGGCACTAGCTTTAATACTCTTTGTTGCCCCACATGGAAGTTAAGTATTCAGGAGAGAAGAGAGAGGAATAGGGGGTAGAGTTGAGGTTAAAGGCATAAAGCTTTATTTTTTCCAAATTTTGGTGCTCAACCCTTTGGGAAATTTTATAGTCCCTCAAAGGCGAGACTGCTGTTTAAATTCCCTGACCGGAAGTTAGAATCATGGGAGCAGCATCCTTCGGCCTTCAACACTGGGGCCAGAATTGTGGAAACAATTTGTAATCACCAAAAAAATTTAAAAAAGAAAAAGAGATGCAATATAGCGAAATACTGATCCAAGAGTCCACAAAAGGTCATGAAATTTTGAAAATGATTGAGGCAAGGCTGGTGTTTCACTATTTAGAAATGGGTTCGATCCTTCATGAGAATCTTGTGTTCAATATCATCAGTGCAAGTATTAAATGCTGTTTTTTAATTTATATGTAATAATGAGATGAACCCTTTCTTTGTTGCTACACATATTGGGCTTCCGTAATTAGCTTTTGTTTGTGCAGGAAAATGACCTCCCAGGACCAGCAGTTGCAGAATTATTTTCATCTGCCAAAAGAGATGCTGCCCAGTATGGTTCTGTTGCACATTGCTTGCAGGGCGTGCCATCTGAAGCACATCTACGGGTATGTGTTTACTTTAGCTATATGTTGATAACAAATATGGCTCTGTTAAATATTTATGGTTACCATATATGTTTTAGGCTACTGCTGCTGAAGTTCAAAGCCTTCTGGTTTCTGGTAAGAAGAAAGAAGCTCTGCTTTCTGCACAGGAGGGTCAACTATGGGGACCTGCACTTGTACTTGCTGCTCAACTTGGCAATCGGGTAGGTATATTGTCATGATACATCTTTACTCTTAAGGGCGTTTCAAATTTATAAATTTTTGTAATTTATATTCTATTTCTAAAGTTATGCACTATTACATGCGATTGCAGTTTTATGTTGACACTGTGAAGGAACTGGCACTTCAACAACTGGTAGCAGGGTCACCACTCCGCACATTATGTCTGCTAATTGCTGGTCAGCCAGCTGATGTGTTTTCAGCTGATACGGCTGCAAGTGGTAGCATGCCTGGTGTAGCAAGCTATCCTCAACAGTCCATGCAGGTGTTACTTGTCACTCTTTCGCTTGGGTTATTTCAGTTTTCTGTTAATTTGAAGATAGGTGGGATAACTTAATTCTATATTTAAGATTGTTCATACATTAAAGAAAATTGGTGTATAAAGCCTTTAACTTGTAATGATTTCTTATGGTTTATTTTATTGGACTACGCACTTGTTCTTTCATCTGATTCACTTTCATTTTTCCTGAAGATAGTGATCTACTAATAAGAGATCATGGTGGCTATTCACTGGTTGACTGCAATTTTTTCCCACTGCTCTGATTATTTTTCTTTTTATTGGTGCAGTTGGGTGCCAATGGCATACTGGATGACTGGGAAGAGAATTTGGCGGTGATTGCTTCCAATAGAACAAAAGATGACGAACTTGTGCTCATTCATCTCGGAGATTGTTTATGGAGGGAGAGAGCTGATGTAAGCTAGGCCTTTTAATGTCTTCCTGACCTACTCATTTAAAGCTATATCCATTAGTTCTGATTTTTCTTTTACTATACCAATGACAGATTTTTGCTGCACATATCTGTTACTTAGTCGCAGAAGCAAATTTTGAGCAATACTCGGATAGTGCTAGACTGTGTCTTGTAGGTGCTGATCACCTGAAATTCCCCCGAACTTACGTGAGTCCTGAGGCTATTCAGGTGTGTCGAGTTATCATTGACTGTATGTAATATCATAAGGACTTTCCCTAATCATGAATTTTCTTATGTTCAGCTCATTTGAACGGATTACCTAGTTTTCTCATTTTAGGATATGTCGTTCACTGAAGTAACTGATTTTGTCTTTGGGCAGAGGACAGAAATATACGAGTACTCGCAAGCTCTTGGAAACTCCCAGTTTGTCCTTATTCCATTTCAACCGTATAAGCTTGTTTATGCGCATATGTTGGCTGAGGTTGGGAGATTATCTGATGCTCTAAGGTAAGAACTTAAATTTGCTAATCTTGCAGCCAGGATATGATTTCCCCCCCACCCTCCCCCCTTCAGCATGGTTATTTTTCTTCAGGTACTGTCAAGCTGTACAGAAATCACTTAAAACTGGACGATCTCCGGAGGTAGAAACCCTGCGACAGGTAGCATCTTCTCTGGAGGAAAGAATAAAAACTCACCAACAGGTAACTTTTCGCATAATTGACATCCTTCTGGACATCCTATGGATGTCCATAAACTTGCATAAACTTTAACTTCACTATGTGCAGGGTGGATCAACTAACTTGGCACCTGCAAAGCTGGTTGGTAAATTTCTCAATTTTTTTAGTAGCCTGCCTCCAACTGGGCCTTCTAAATTGCAAGAACATCCTAACCAGCCAATGGTTCCAAGAGTGTCAACCAGTCAATCAACTATGGAAATGTCATCTCTAGTTCCTTCCACATCTATGGAGCCTATAAGTGAGTGGACAGGTGATGGTAGCAGAAGACCGATGCATAATAGAAGTGTATCAGAGCCCGACTTTGGGAGAAGTCCTAGACAGGTTTCTTGTTTAGTCCTGTTTGCATGTGTCCATAGTGTTAATTTGGTCATTCAAAATGAATAAGCTATCACTTCTAAATGCAGGGGCAAGTTGACTCCGCAAAGGATGCTGGCTCAATGAGCAACCGAGGGAAAGCAGCATCACGCTTTGGTAGTTTTGGATCTCAGTTGTTACAGAAGACTGTGGGTTTAGTTTTAAAACCATGCCAAGAACGCCAAGTGAGGAGTCTGAGCTGTTTAGCCATTACTGATTAGTGTCTGATCCCTTAATTCAGCCATTAAAAAGTTGAAAGAAAGAGTAATGTATCCTTTACCTTTGCAATAACCTTTTAAGTTTGTTATACTGAATGCAGGCAAAATTAGGTGATTCAAATAAATTCTATTATGATGAGAATCTGAAGAGATGGGTAGAGGAAGGGGCAGAACTTCCTGCACAGGAACCTGCCCTTCCGCCTCCACCACCCACTTCTTCGTTCCAGAGTGGGTCTGGAACAAATTACAACCTGAAGACTGCAGGGAGGGATGACGGCCATTTTAGCAACGGAAGTCCAGAATATAAGAGTGATACTCCTATTGAGACTAGTTCAGGAATGCCACCTCTCCCACCCACATCGAACCAATTTTCAGCCCGTGGACGGATGGGTGTTCGATCAAGGTAAGGCACACAACCACTTGTGTTGATGCTCTCCTATTCTTTCATTCATTTTTCTCGATTCGAATACCATCTTTATAGGTTTTGAAACTTGTTTCCAATGTTAATCTTCTCAATTTTGTTTGATGGGTTTAGATTCTTCTCCATCAAATTTAAAAATAATCAAAATCCTGTTAGAGGCTTTAGTTTAAAATAAGGTTCGAAATTCCTTAAATGTGTCGTTGCTATACCTTTGGCTTGAGAATGTAAAGTAGAATTTCTTGGATATTTTGTCAGGTATGTCGACACATTCAACCAAGGTGGTGGGAACCCAACCAATTTGTTTTCTTCCCCATCTGTCCCATTTGTCAGACCTGCTGCTGCTGCTGCTGCTACAAATCCAAAATTCTTTGTTCCAGCTCCAGTGTCCTCCTCTGAGAGCAGACCTGATAATGTAGAAGGGTTTTCAGCTACTGATGAAAATCCCTCCGTCTCAACTGTTAGTGAATCTTTCGATTCACGTGCATCCATATCTTCTGTACCAATGCAGAGATATCCAAGTATGGATAACATCTCATCTAACGGACCAACAAATGGAGACACTCCCTTTTTATCTCATTCACGTCGAACAGCATCATGGAGTGGAAGCTTAAATGAGTCTCACAGTTCTACAGATAGACCTGAAATAAAACCACTAGGGGAGGTATTGGGTATGCCACCTTCATCGTTCATTCCAAATGGCTCCCCGTTAATACATTCATCAGCGAATAGTGGAAGTTATGGAGACGAGCTTCACGAAGTGGAACTGTGATTGTGCACTATGTAAATATCAGGTTTTGCTCATCCTATGTTATCGGCTCTTCGAGCATATTGTATTTTTGGTAGGGCAGAAAATTCCATTAGTAGAGCTGGAGAATGCTTTGCTTTCAAGCCTCCTGCATAGGATTTCTCTGGAGTAGGTATTTCACAATGCCAATTGTCTAGTAAGTCTCTCATATATTCATTCATTTCAGAAGAAAATCCCCTTAAAGAATCTCAAGTGTGAGTTTTCTTGAAGTCCATAGAGTTTCATGTAGCTATTATATAATTGCATTAGCTGGACGATTATTATGTATGCAAGATATAGTTTTTGAACCACATTGTTTAAGGAAAAAAATTCATTCAAGCAACTATAAGAATTGTCATGATTGATTATTGATGGTGGTCTTTGTAAAGATTGAAGTTCATTCTTTTATGGTGATTGGCAATGTATAAATCAGATTGCCCAAACAATTGGCACTTGAAATCATCAAATATTTAGCAACTTCTGGAATCCAAAGTCAAGTCAGTTTTTTTTTTTTTTTTTAATTAGCGATGATAATATTTCAAATATAAGAGTATTACGACTTATGAGATTATTACAAATCTGAAGCTCTTTTGCTAGCTAATAAACAGTTAGAGAAATATACAATTTAGAAAAATATGTCTCCACTGAGACTCGAACCCAGAACCTCTTGGTTGGAGGCCTGAGGTAAATGTTACTAAGTCATGTACCAAAGTCAGTCAGTTTTGAGTAGAAAGAGATTACTTTTTGGCGTCCAATAGTAATCACTTGAAATCGATAGACTGTACATTTTATTGGTTCAAGTACTGGTTGTGTCGGATATCAAATAATATTTTACAGTTAAATCTGACCTGATTACCGATTAGATTTGAAATAAAAAAGTTAAAACTGTGTTGACTAAGAAGTTAAAAGTCAATATAAGACTACAAAGTTGTGAATTTATTTGTCCCACGTCAAAAGATTAAAACATTTCAAGATTAATTAATAAAGTTTTGAGTTACTTTTCATATTATCAATTGGTTCTAGGATGAAGTCATACAAATTTTAATATGGTATCATGTCACCACATTAGTAAGGTCACATGTAATTCCACCCAATTGATATGTTCGGAGGTTACACGTATTTGAGTGTTCCAAGTAATCCTTTATTCAGCTAATTTTCTATTTGTGAATTAATTTTATGATAAATCTCATATATTATTAACAACAACTCATTTGTTTTTATCATTGGAATTAAATTTGGACAATATTTTTGGGATGAAGTGAGCAATAATCAACAACTAACTTATCTAACACTAGCCACCACTAGCAAGAAGACATGCATACAACTTCAAAAAGTCAGCTAATAAATATAGTAGTGGTTCTTCTGGTGTAACCAATACTACTAAATCTTAAACTATTCATCTTGGTCGTCGCCTTTGCTTCTTCTACATGCTTTTCTCCTTCTAGTTATGCCTTCTAATCTTCCCCTTAATTTCATCACACTTCTTTACGATATTAATAAACCATATAAATATAACTTAAACTATTTACGTATACATTCATCAAATTTTGTTTATGTACGTTTCAATTTATTTCTCCAATAATTAGTAGATAGTTGTATTCAATATATTGAAAATGCAAGGCAGCACTCGGCTTCTTACCGTGGAGCCTCATGAAGTTAAATTTCCTTGTAAGTTATTTATTTGAGACATATTATCATGATCATTTACTAATTTTCTAATAAATTACTTTTCTTTATGTGCAAATATGTTATGATTATGAATCTATGATTATGATGATATGATATGTTTGATAAATTAGATGAAGTGGGGAAAGAGGCATCATGTTCTGTACGATTATCAAATAATACCACCAAGAAAGTTGCTTTTAAGGTATTATACTACATTTTATTTATTTAGAAATCTATTATATATGTGTTTTCTCTTTATATAATTTTATTTTATTTATTGTGATGGTATTAGTTTATGGTATGATAATTAATTTATTGGGCATTTAAATAAACTACATGCAATTTTAGGTACAAACATCAGATCCAAGTAAATACTTTGGGAAGCCTACTGTGGGGTTGATTTTGCCAAGGCAAACATGCGAAGTCATAGGTAGTACAATTCAACTCTGATTGATTATATTTATGTTACTCGTGATTGTATAAACCATCTCGATGTTCTCCCACACATGAAATATGTGTTTGGGTGAGTGGTGATGGACAAAATCGAAGGGTCAGCTCATGATATCATGTTAAAAATTTATTAGTTTCATCTGAAATCAGTTGTGGTCGATATAGCACCATGTATTGAGCTCATTAGTACTTTGAAAACTATATGTGCAGTGAGAATGGTAGCGCCGCGGGTGTTCCCTACTGCTGAGATGCAATGTGAGGACACATTTGTGATCCAGAGCTTAGTTCCTAGGCCACGGGCAACTTCAAACGATATTACATCGAATATGGTATGCATTGTTATTGTTATTGTTTTGAATCATAGTGATTCATTTGTGTTTCTTTGGTTTCTTAATCTCAACAATTGATCAGTTCAGAGAGGCAGAGCCTTATGTTGAAGAGCATGAATTAAGAGTTGCTTACTTAATCCCATCTGAGGCTTACCAAATGGAAGACTACTTCAACTCTTATATTAGAGAGGTTGTATATATGTGTGTTCTTCATTTCAATATTCAATCTCTTCTCTTTGTCTCAATTATATATGCAAAACATATATATACTCTGGTCTAGGAGCTCTTGGGACGTGGTAGCAATGCGAGGCATATTGGTAGATGGGTCGTCTATGGCTTGTTGGCGCTTGTGTTTTTCGCCCTCATTCAAAAGACAATATCTGTAATCTGGTACCTATTCATCTCACTAACAACTACATCGTATGTTTTTATTTGAATAACCTAATTGAATTTATTGAATCATAATTTACCCCATGTAACAACTTTCATTTGAAGGTGCTAATTATCATCGTGCACTTATGTCGATGTTTTCTAGGAGTTTGTTAATAGTGCTAGTGGTGAAGGCTGTGCTGAAAGTTGTATCAGACTCGGTAGAAGATTGGATTGTGAAGGCCTTTGTTCAAGTTATTGTTCATTTTGTTCGTTTCATTTTCGACTATGTGGAGTGAAGATAATTGGAACTAAAAAAACTCATGCATATTTGTGCATGTTAATGTATATACATACGGACATTACCAAAGTATAAAAAGAACAAAGACACTTTGCCTCTTCATTTTGATGGGACATCTAAAGGGTGAAAATGTGAAATGGACATGCTTCCTTTTATGGAAGCCATGTTTGATGCGAAGCAAGTGAAGAGAAAGGGAGGAAGAAATTAAAAAAAAAAAAATTGAAAAATGGACATTGTTACAAATTTAAACTATATATATATGGAACTTGTATTTATTCATATTTTATTTCCTCCTTTTCCCACAACAAATAAAAGTCTAGATCAGACACGCATGACATACATACTCTTTGTTATACTCTATCAATATAATACTAATATATTTATTGTATCAATCCAAATCAATTCGAATCGAATTGAATTGGATTTAAATTCAGAACAAATTATAAATCGAACGAATTTTAATTTATTAACAAATTGAGTAATCGAGCTCAATAACACTCCTTTTCCTTACCAAAATGTAGACATTGTCGGGAAGATTCCACAAAAAAATCTTAGTCCAGTCCAGAACATTCTACATCAATCCTTAATCCCTTTCCACTTTCCAGAACCCACTTGACATTTCTCAATATCACCATGCAACTACTATATAAAACCATCTCCATCCCTATCCCAAAACCAACACTATCATCATCAAAATCATTACTCAATTGTCCAGTTTCCAATTGTCCAGTTTCAAGTTGTACAAATAAATGGCTTGTTGGGTCGCAGTTAGACGTGGTGTGAACTCTCCGGCTATGTTCAACAGCCTCCGTGGTGTAGCAACTAGTCGTTGTTTTAATACGAATGCTGAAATGACGAGGTTTCAGGATGATGATCATCAAGGTGGTGTTGATGTACGCCGTCGTGCTCATCGCCGCCGTGACTCCTTCCCTGACTTCTTTTCTAGTAAGTACTATATGTTAATGTAACACGTCCCATATCCCATATCGAAATAAGATACCTTCCGGGTCCAGTTCAATATATAGCATCTTGGCTATTATATCCCATATCGAAAGTTGTATATTATGTATTAGTTATTTATATTATAAATATTTATGACGTCTTCTTTACGTGATGTACATTAGAAAGAGAGAGATGATAATTTAATGATCCATATAGAGAGAGAGAGAGAGAGAGAGAGAGAAAGTATGGATATAAAGGAAAAAACATGAAATGTAAAAAGTTAAAACATTTTGATATAAGAAAGAAAATGCTAGATGATCAAGGGAGTATAAAACAACATGACATAAGAAGTACGAAAATAAGGTAGATGATTTTTATTTAATGTGTGAGTTAATATTAGTTCACTTAGCTGGCTAAGTCGTTTACATTTGGCTATATGGCTGATGAGCCTAATTTATTATATGTAACTGGAGTTTTCTGAAATTTTGTTGTAGAAAACATGGTAATATTCTTGTTGAAAAAGCAGTAATTTAAGCGATTTGTTGTTCTGAGAACTTGTTATGAAAACAGAGTAGTTGAAGTGATTTTATTGTTGCAAGAAACAGAGAAAATTGAATTGTTTTTATGTTAGGTCTCATTTACTGTTGTCTTCATTGTCTCACTGATTATGAATGTTTATTGTTTTTTCCAGATGATGCATTTGATCCATTATCTCCACCAAGATCAGTGAACCAGCTCCTAAACCTGATGGACCAGTTCATGGACAACCCCTTCACCTCAGCCTCCCGGGGCATCGGTGCAGGGTCCAGACGAGGATGGGACGTTAGGGAAGACGAAAACTCGTTGCATCTCCGTATGGACATGCCAGGGCTAGACAAGGAGAATGTCAAGATTTCAGTTGAGGAGAACACTTTGGTAATCAAAGGGGAATGTGAGAAGGAGTCAGAGGAGGAAGAGCATGGGAGGAGGTACTCTAGTAGGCTTGATTTGCCCCCCAATTTGTACAAAGTTGATGGGATCAAAGCTGAGATGAAGAATGGGGTGTTGAAGGTTGTGGTGCCCAAGGTCAAGGAGGAGGAGAGGAAAGATGTGGTTCAAGTCAAGATTCAGTGATTTGGGGCTTCAAGATTTGGAAGTTGTGGACTAGTTTATTTTGTTTGTTTACTATGATATAAAATTGCTTTAAAAAAAATGTTTTTAAGAATGTCTTGTGTTTTCTTTTGGTGAGATGAATGAACCCTTTTGAGGTGTTTCTTGAAGTATGAACTTAGGAATAAAAGTATGATGTAAAATTTCCAATTAAGAATTATCCCAAAAAAAAAAAAATCCAATTAAAATGAGGATTATCTTTTTTCCTTTAAAGCCTTTAGCCTTTTAGGAACTTGGACTTCAACCTTGTTTGTTCCATTTTTGACAAATGATTTTGAGTTTTTAATTTGACTTCATTTGTGCAAATTTTTTGCTTGAAAGCTTCTTGAATTTGTTTAAATTTACTGCTCAATTGTTGCAAGAAGCACAACTCAAAACAGAACGGTTAAGGAAATGATTTTAGAAGAGACTTGTTTTGTATTTTACAGGTCGATAATTTGGTTTAGCAAGAAACAATATACTATAAAACCACAACAATTAACATCTGAATACATACACAAGAAATTGTTTGAACTCTTGAATTTTGAAATGATAGAGGTACCTTTGTTTGTAATCTCATGAGTTCGAGGAACTGAGATTTGTACACGACGCCACTGTCAAAATCTCCAGAGCAAAATCCTTTTTCGATAGTGTGTAGAGTTTCCTTCGCTCCAAATTAGTGTAGAGGTTTTTCGCCTTTCTACTTCTATGGTCCATGCCATAGTGTCCTAGCATCAACCATTCACCACCATCTCCATTAACAAATCATTCCAGGAGTCTATAGGCCCAGGCAAACACCAATGCAGACAATCATTGATAACTTTGGCGTTCCTATCCTTCACGAATGGTTGGAAAAATCTATAGGGACCGGGGTGTCCATCAGGTCGCAACAAAGATAAAGAGGTGACATCAAATAGTTTAAGCTTCACCCCCTTTTTAGACGCTTTTGCTGAAGCCTTTCTGAATTCCTCCAATTCAATCTTGTGGAGTACTTGGTTCAACTCACTCAACTCAAAGTCGCCTTCTTTAGCTGGTTCTGTTCGTTTGCATGTTCCTCCAGTGGACCATGTACCGTTTTCAAAGTGATCGGGGGTTGAAGTTCTGTAGAACGTCACTCCCTTATGGTTGGATGCAATCACATGATTGAACACTTTATTCAGAACCTTCCGGTAAGCAAAGCCATACTCGAGCTCTGTCAACTTCCTCTTGGTGCATTTGTGGCAGCCTACCTCTTTGTTGTGTTCATAGTATATTGCACTTTTTACATACCATTTTCCACTTGAGAATATTACATAATCCAGGCTCTGGTATAGAGCAGTCCAGTTCATGTCGAGTTTGTCAAGATGCAATTCAACATCATGAGTAGAAACACCATTGATATCTTCATAAATAGCAGCTTCTGCAAGGAAAGGTGACCAAATAACTGAAATGGTGAAGTTGTATGATGGAAAGAGCCATCTCCTCGATTTCCATCCTTCGTCATGGTATACTAGCACAGCTTCTTCGACCTGGAAAAAACTAGTTTAAGACAACGACAAAATGTATTGAATGATTAGGCTCCATATGTTTCAAGTCTGACCTTTGATAGAATGCAAAGCAAAGACTGAACATGATTTCTCGATATGGAATCACCAATTAACGCCCATCTTTTGTTCCTCATGATCTCTAGAAACCTCTCTGCATCCAGTTGAGGTAGCTCACAATCTCGGGGACTCCATCTCCAGTATAGATAACCAGTATCTTCCCTCCCATTAGTCATACAATTTTGATGCTTTTCTATTATATTGCAAGTGTCATTACTATATACAGGGCCAGCAGGATTGGGAATCCAATTCCCATCAAAGATATCACATTTTCCTCCCCTTTCTTCTGGCAAGGTAGCAACTATCAAGCACAGAAAACAGTAGATTGCATATCAAAATTTAGCACTTAGCAAATACAATATACAACAAATATTGTATTCATCAATAAAATAGAAATGAGATCAACAACAAAATTTAACAGTTCTCTTGAAGTGGAAAAGTTACACACATTGCACAACAATGAAGTTAGGGTTGTGAAAGAGCCTGGAAGGTTAGAAGTTTGGCTCGAACAGTTTGGATTGAAGGGTCAATTAGATAGGTTCAAACTTCAAACTTAATTCGAATATTGTTTTTTGGCTTCGATTAATGAAGTACAAGTTCTCCCTGTTGGAACTATGTAGATTTTCAGTTGTACACTATTTTCTGAAAAAGAAATTCCACATCGTCCTTAGTTCGATTCAAACTTGGAATGTTCAAATTTCAAACTGTTCGAGACTTCTAATCTAACTCTGATTTTTCGGTTCATTTTTCGAGTTTGACTGTTAAAATCGAACCAAACTTCGTGAAGTTCGAAAAAGCTGGGATCATTTAAGGCCCTCAAACTAACACAGATTCACCAATTATACCACCAAAAGTTCTCAATTTCTATCCTTACTTGCATTTTGAACAAAATGAAGTAACAAGACTGTATTTTTAGTAGTAATTTCAGCACAATCAAGATAAACAACAGACAATATTGCAAAAAGGAAGCAAAATTGTATCTTTAGTAAGCCTTTCAGCAAAATTAAGATGAACAACATACAATATTGCAAAAATGAATCCAAAAGTAGTACCTTTAGTATGAATTTCAGCAAAATTGAGATAACCAACAAACAATATTACAAAAAGGAAGCAAAAGATTGAACCTTTACTAGGAACATCATATGTTTCATCTGGGGCATTGCTAAAAACTGTATGAGCAGAACTTTCAGCATTATCTCTAATAATAAAAGGGTCCTCAGAAACATCCTCAAAACCACTGGATCTTGAATACAACATCCTAAAACAAATACCCAACAAGACTAAACCAATACCAAGTTTCACAATCAAGTTATTTTTCTTTTTCCAATAACCCCACCAAGATTTCACATTTTGCAGCATTTTCCTAACCATTTTTACTACTTAAAAAAATCCCTTGAATATAATTTTGAACTGAAATTGAAAAAGGATACTGCTTTTGGGAACCCAACAATGCCAGTGTCGAATATGTAGAACTAATGATTTCAAGAATTTTAGTTGAGTCACATCTGCAATTAATTCTTCCGTAATATTCCCTAATATTCCGGCAGTACACTTTTAAGAATTTAGTTGCATAAAAAAACAGTAAGAATTTGAGAAGATTTAAGATGTTTAAGGGTTGCTTCAGATTTTAGTAATTTTAAGATATAAAGGCCAATGATTTCTTTGGAACAGATGTGAGGGACCAACTATGTCAGCTGGTAGACTAATTATTAATACTGGTAATAAAAGATTATTGATTCATAAAAATATTTTGTTAACATTATCAAATACTTAAAAATTAAATTTATTTTTTTGTTAGAACTGTAAAGTACTGTGCTAGTGATGGAGCATGTTGGGACAAATATTCTTTTTATCATTTCCATGCAATGGATCTTTTTATACTGTATTTTATTGAGGTGAGATTGAGTATGATTTGATGGCTTAAAAAAATATTGTGGAGTCAATTTGCAATTAAAAAATATATAGTTACATTTGTAATTTTATGAAAAACATCACAAAGTTATTCTTAACAAAACATACACAGCTAAGAAAGAAAGAAAGACAAAAATAACATATACTAGTACATAAGTGAGAAGGGGCTAAATGCAGTAAACTTGAAGAGCAACAAGCAAAATTAGCTATCACAAACCTGGTTCTTCCAACTCATACAATTATACAGATAAAGTACTAGTTCTTTAACAAATTCACAACAGGCAAACATAATACACCCAAGCAATAGAGTAAAAGTATAAAGAATAGAAGAGGATGATCGACACAACAATTTTCTATACATCCTAATATCCTATATACCGAGAAAGAACCTACTGTGCTCACTGGTGCACAGCTAATGATATCCAACGACGAATGTACTTAAACAATCATGAAGGGTGATCAGGCAAGTGATCACCAGGTAACTAACAAAATGAATGATGTGAAAGTTCTTGTAATCTATGTTGCTATCTGCCTTCTTGCACCAGTCGTCTTTGAGACCATTTCCACAAGCTCATCATAACGAGTTTGATGGTACTCAATCCAGATGCACAATTGTCTTATTGCTTCCCGCTTCTCTTCACTCAAATCCAAAATCCCCAAGTCCTTCTCCTTCATCCTTGTCTCTAGTTCTTCAATCTTGCCACTCTTTTCTTCCACCACCTTTTCTAGTTTGCATATTTTCTCTTCTAGTTGCTTCGCGTTTTTCATCATACTCTTCATTTCATTTTCTTCCTTTGACAGTGATATCTCCAGTAGTGCAACTTTGTCAGTTAAACCAGATTTAAGTTCTTTCTCACATTGGAGTTGCTGGACTAGTGTTTCTACTTCCCTCACTAATCGATCCTTCTCACCATTTGTTTCCTTAATCCATTTTGTAGCAGCCTTCACATCGTTCAAAATTTCATGAATTCGGGACTCCATGTGGCCGTAATCCTCCTCAAACTTGATGCAAAATGAATCCATTCCATTGGAGGTGCAGTTTACTGCCTCAGATATATCTGTCACCAATCTGTGTTGAGCTTCTTTATAAATGGTGACTACGTGTCCCAGTGAGGCAATCCTTTCCACGAGGACCTTTTTCTCTTCTAGAAACTTTTCTTCTCTGCTTTTGTACATCTCATCTTTCTCACTGAGAACCTGTTCTGTAACCCGAAGCTTCTGACTTGACAAGCGGTCCTTAACTTCAATGTTGCGGACATTCTCCATCAAAGAACTGATATCATCTGCTTTCATTTCCAGGTCTCTCCTGAGGTCTTCAATGGTTTCTTCCAATTCATCAATTTTTCTATTTTTAGCATCAATCTCTTTTTGGACTTCCATTTTCATATCTTCGAACTTTCTCTCAGTAATTTCGAGGTTTTTCTTGCTTTCTTCATACAAAACTTCAGTTTGTTTGTGCTGCTCACTCAATGTGATGAATGCATCTTCTCGTTCTTTAATTTTCTTTTCCTGCTCCATGATCTTGTTTACTAAATCAGAGCGATGGATTTCAGCTTGTGCCAAGATTTCTGATGATTCTTGGCTAGTTCTGTCAATATGTACCTCCAACTGGCTCTTTTCAGCCATTAAGGAGTCTAACTGTTGACGGAGTGTGTCAACCTGTTCAGTGAACCCAACAATCACCTTGGAGGATTCTTTCTCAGCATCCTCCAATTTCTTTTGGAGGGCAAGAAGTTCATCACTTTTCTCTATTACCGCCTTCTCCATATCCAAAATTTTGTTCTGCATAGACTCTTTCTCTTCACTCAGTAGACTGATCTCATGATTCTTATTAATAATTTGATCATCTAGCTCTTTCTTCTGCTCATTGGCGGACTCTAGCTGATTGGCCAAATTATTTATTTGTACCTTCAAACCTTCATTCTCTTCCGTGATTCTTTGCCCATCGGAACTTTTAGTTGCTATTTCCTCTTTCATGTTCTCCATTTGAACAAGGCATTCTGATAGTTCTTCACTCTTTTTCTCAAGTAAAGAATCTAATTCACTTTTCTTAGAATTCAGCGAATCCAATTTTTCTTGTACATCACTCACCTGATTGTTCAAAGCTGTGATCTGGGCATAAGCTTCAGTCTCCCTATCTTCAAATTGTTTCTGCATGTTGCTGAGTTCATTCTCCTTAAGAGTTCTTGCATTCTCTTTTTCATTGATTTTTTCTTGCATCCTCTCCCTTTCTTCCTGCAACTGAAGAATTTCCTGAGATTTGCTGCTCAGCAATTCTTCAAGTTCATGCGTCACCTTACCCAGTGTGTTCTCGTTCTCAACCAACACTCTCTGATTGTCTGCAGTCATGCTCGTTAACTCCTCCTTCAGAGTTTCTATCTCTGTCAAATGTTCAGAAACTCGACGAGCACTTTTATCCAATTCTCCTTCCAATTCAATTTTGTGGTTGAGTGTAGTCTCTAGCTCCAGTTGCTTTCCAGTGAGTTTATCTGTTAAGTCCTTTATATGTGCCAAGTTTTCTAATGACTCTTGTCTAGATCTGTCAATGTTTACCTCCAATTGGCTCTTTTCAGCCATTAAGGATTCCACCTGTTGACGGAGTGTGTCAACGTGTTCGGTGAACCCAACAATCATCATAGCAGATTCTTTCTCAGCATCCTCCAATTTCTTTTGGAGAGCAAGAAGTGCATCACTTTTCTCTATTATAGCCTTCTCTAAATCCGAAAATTTGTTCTGCATAGCCTCTCTCTCTTCCCTTAGCAGTTTGATGTCGGAATTCTTACTAACAATTTGATCATCTAGCTCTTTCTTCTGCTTGTCAACGGACTCTAGCTGATTGATCAAATTATTTACTTGCACCCTTAAACCTTCATTCTCTCCCTCCATTCTTTGCCCATCGGCATTTTTAGTTGCTATCTCCTCTTTCAGGTTCTCCATTTGAACAAGGAATTCTGATAGTTCTCCAGTCTTTTTCTTAAGTAAAATGTCTAATTCACTTTTTTGAGAACTCAAGGAATCCAATTTCCCTTGTACACCACTCACTTGGTTGTTCAAAGATGTGATCTGGGCATAAGCTTCAGTCTCCCTGTCTTCAAATTTCTTCTGCAAGTTGCTGAGTTCATTCTCCTTAAGACTTCTTGCATTCTCTATTTCAGAAATTTTTTCTTGCATCCTCTCCCTTTCTTCCTGCAACTGAAGAATTTCGTGGGATTTCCTGCTCAGCAACTCTTCAAGTTCATGTGTCACCTTACTCAGTGTGTTCTCCTTTTCATCCAAAACTCTTTGATGATCTGCAGCCATGTTAGCTAACTCCTCATTCAGAGTTTCTATCTTTGTCAAATGTTCTGAAACTTGACGAGCAGTTTTATCCAATTCTCCCTCCAATTCAATTTTTTGGTTTTGTGTAGTCTCTAGCTCCAGTTGCTTTCCTGTGAGTTGATCTGTTAAGGTCTTGATATGTGCTGATGCTTCATTTCTGTTACGCAGATCTAGCTCCGCCATTTCACTTTTCTGAACTTGCAATGATTCAATCTCGAGCTGCATGTTGCTAATCTGAACTGTCAGACCTTCTATTTTGGACAGCATTTCCTTCTCCTTCTCCTCAAATTTCTTTAACATGGCAGAAAGCTCATCTTCCTTCTGTTTCTCTAAATCGCTTCTCTGTGTTTGCAATGAATTGACCTCTAACTCAAAATCCCTTGCTCGAGAAAGTGCATCACTTTTGTGTGCTTCATGCATTTCCAAGTGAGCTAAATGCTCCCTCTCTTTCCCATCCAATTTTTCTTTTAGTTGGGTTGATTCTGTCTCAAGGTCCTGAATCTTTTGTTTAGCCTGATTTATTTCATCTGAGAGCTGCACAATTTTTGAAGAGAGAGATTCATTCTCCTCCTCTGCACTCTTCTGCAGCTGCCTTAGCTTGACTACTTCATTCTCTCCAGACCTCAATTGTTCCTGGAAGGATGTATTATCCGCATTTGCAACTTCCAATTGTAACAGCAGTGCGTCCTTTTCATCCTTCAACTGAGAAGTTCGTGTTTTTATCTCTTCAAGTTCTATATTTCCCTCTTGAAGTCTACCCAATGCTGTCTCTTTTTCTGAGATCAAGTTGCTTATTTCTTTAGTCATCTCTTGCACTTTCTGATCTAGTTCAGCTTGAAGCTTATTGGCACCTTCAACTTTCAGATTGAGCTCTCCATTCACAGCCAAAAGTTTTGAGTTCTCCGCTTTACACATCTCAATTTCAGCTTTTAGATCATTTATAATCGTCTCAGCTTCTTGTATTTTAGTAAGAGTATTCTGATTTTCTAACTTCGTAGCTTCCTTTTCTTCAACTGCAGCAGCCAACTTGCTCCTCAACTCAGAAACTTGCGAGTTAGCAGTTTCCAGTTCTTGCTTGATGATTTCATTAGCCTCCTTGAACTCTTTCGCCAATGTTCCATTTTTCACGTCTTTTTTCCTTGGACTGTCGTCCGAGTCTGAATCGGAACTAGAAGAAGAATCTCCAGTTCCTTGTTTGCCATGTACCTTCTCTCTAAGTTGGACTCTGAGATGCTCATGGCGAGCAAAAAGAGACTGGTATTGCTTGTAGAAATCTTCGATTAAATCTGCTACCGGCTCGTCTAAATCTTTCTCATCTACTGATTTCAGAAGCTTTAAGATCTTCTGAACTTTGCCCTCAACTTCTGCAATAAAATAGTAATTCAAAAATCATCAAACATTCATCATTTCAAAAACACAAAGAAAATCATCAAACAATCTGAGAATTCAATTGAATAACTTCTACCAACTTATATAGTTATTCTCATATTATAAGGCAATTAGTTAAGAATTAACTTCGTACTCTCATTCTTGCCCTCTAAACACAAGAAAAAATATTTTCCTGTTGTTCACTACTAGCATCTCATTCTGTCTTTTCTGGATCAAATAAGAACTAACACGCATTCAACACCTAAATATATGTCAAGCAATTCAAGAAAAAGCAACGGTGCATGAATTTTTGGAACTTATGCTACAAATAAAATACAAAGAAGCTTTACTAACGCAAAACTGAATCCAAAATCCTAATTTGATCATCTAAAGTGTGATTTGGTGATGATGGGTCATTAAACATACACGTCAGACACACTAACATTGTGGTCCTATTAAAATCAATTCACTCATTTGTTAAATAAAGAATGAAATTGATGTTTCATTATATACATTGCATCATCATCCATTATAGTAGTCAATGACTTTCTCAGTTTCTTGTCTACGGCTGTAGAACCAGCTCTATAAATATGTTAGATGATCAAGAAGAAGCCAAAGTTTTAACACCTACTAATAAAGACAGCTACAATCTCACCAATGTGTCATGTTTATTTGTCGATTCTCATTAATTTTGAACAAAAACCAAACCCACCTAATGATTTTCTTGTCAGAATATTTAGAAATCGAATCTAACAAATATTAGCAAGTAAAGTGGCAACAATAGAGAATTCAAATGTTGACAACAAAAAAGGCAAGAATGTTCACTCATTGCTCTGCTAGACATATCTAAAAGATCATATCCATCTTCATTAGATAGATGCTATCTAAACATATTTTTTAATTACAGGCTAACTAAAAACACAACATAAATAGATTAATCAATCGAATATTCAGAGCTTCAAGAGTTAAGAAACTCAACCTCCATCACTAAAAGATTATCCATATTGTTTTTCAATAATCAAAGTCAACAAACTTTACAGTCTTAATTCACGCAACTTTGCCAACCAAGCTTGATTTGAATGAAAACGACCATGTTAATACTCCATAGTAAAATAGGTTGAAAACACTATATTTCGACATATTTTTCTCGAAATATTAACTAACATATACTACGAACATATTTAAGTTCAAATTTTAAAAGCCAACTTATCAAAATTCAATTTAGAAAAGAAGGAAGTAGAAATCTTACAGAATCAAAATTCATAGCATCATAAACAAATAAGACAAAGAACAAGAAGAGCAAAAAGAAGAAGAGAATAAATCAACTTAAAGAGTGATATATAAATCAATCAAAGTAAAGCACGCATGCACTCAACTAGTCAACTTGACTTGTACTTATATTTTAGTTATGAAGTATAATAAGTTAATCATAATCTAATCATATGTCTGAAACTGAATTAAACTTCTCATAATCATATAAAAATTACCTTAAAGCAAAAACTCTACAGATGATGATGACACCTAAATGAAGAAGAGAACTGTGAAAATAAAGAGTGATGTATATACCAGAATATGGTATTGGTCACAAAGGTGGCCAGACTGGCAATCACCACAAAAACATTTTTAAAACGCTTCGATATAAATGATTGTTTAAACTAAAATTAATATATTTCAGATGCGTCAATATAAATGATTATTTAAATTAAAATCGATATATTAAATATGCATGTAAATTTTATTAATGATAACACTCATGTAATTTAAGATAATTTTTAGTTTAACCTATCAATCATATTAGTACGGAGAAAGACTATTAATTAATAGTTTTTTATTATTTTATAAAATGGAATATTTGTGATGAATGATGAGTGATGACCAAAAAGTGGTCTGGTTTTGTCCTTACCCTTGACAGCAACTTTGTTTCTAGATTTGAAATTCAAAAATATTTTTTGTAATTTTTATTTTTTTACAGTAACATTTTCATTAATGGAAAAGTTCATTTAGAATAAATATTACATTTATAGCTTCATGCATCATGTTATTTTTAGATAAACAAATATAAAAGGTCAATATTTATTTAAAGAACGAAGAGAAGTTATTCTAAATTTATATTACCTTTTTTTATTTCTCGAAATAAAATGACTCTATTGTAATTAATATTAATAAATATTGACTTGATTTATAAATGATAAACTTGGTATTTTCTTTAATACTTGGCCACACCATGTGCCCAACTGGCCAAGTCCATCCATGCTGCAACTTATTCACAATTTTCATCAATAAATAAATATGTCAATTTAGCATTCATTATTATTCTATCAAAAAAGAATAAATTATTGGAGCTTAGGAATCAAAACCTTTTGATATTATTTCTTAAGACTTTGTCTGATACTACTTTAAAAAACTTTCACATCTGTAACATGTGGTGTATTTGTCTTATTTGTCATGCAGATCTGGGATCTATACACTAATTACTAAATTCTCATTCTTCAACTTGTTTGTACTTGTAATTGGTAGATTCTAAACGTTCTTAAAGTAATCATGATAAAATACTTTACCAAAAGAAAAAATGTCAATTAATTCAAATTAAAGGGATTGGAATATTTCATGAACTTTAGAAATCAAATAATCTGGTTTCTTTTTTAGAAAGAAATCTAACAAATCATTTACCCTTTTAGTTGAGTTATAAAATTGTAATGGTCCTAACTTCAATTACATATTATAATTTAATATTTAGGTGTTGTAAAATTCAGTATTCCTAAACAATCAAATATATAAAAACGGAGGAAGTATTTAATAAAAACGAAACTAGCTACGAACATAACACCAAAGCCATGAAATTGCAAACGTGAATTCCAAAGTAATGAAGAAGCTTTACATTCCATATTAAATCTCAAATATCCAAGAAATGAGCCCTTCCAGGGATGCAAGAAATTGGACATTAACATTAGGAGGCCTTCATGGAGGCTTCATGTTACCAATCAGAAATGTCGTTGTCGTGACCGTTCTTAACACAGATGGTAGGAAACAACAATCAAACATCAGTATAGAAAATACACTAGATCGATTTACTTGAACAACGGAACACTCACCTAGTAGGATAGCAACGATTCCAAACAAATCAACCTTTGAATTCACTAAGTTACTCAAAGCCTGTTCAACACATTTACATACTTCAAATTGCTTAAAACTTGATATGCAGAGATGGAGAGATAATATTGTGGAGGAAAAATAAAGTGATGTGAGTGGTAGCAGATGCAAATTGTACCTCCAGTAAGACAAGGTGGCGTAAAATAAAACCATATGAAAGTACTGAGGAAATAGTTGAGCCGACTAGGAAAAGCTTAAGAAAACTGACTTTGCTGCGCTTTCGACCTTCAAAACAACATACACAATAGAGAGCATGAAACATTAGATTCATAGTGAAGAAACCCGGGGCCATCAAGAGGGTCATACTCGGGGAAAGAAGGAGGTGGAATGCCAGACTTGGGAAGGTCCTCGGGCTCAGGAGAAGTCCGCGGCCTCTTATCTGCACGCCTTTAGGGCCGTCGCCACGAGGCTGTAGCGGGCCTCCTGCTCCGCCCGGTGAGGAAGATGAACCTCTCTGAAGATCCGGTTGGAGCGAAGCTTAGGCTCACTTGTGATTGAGGGAAGAATCTTGAATCGCGGCAGCGCCAGTGAACGACGAAGAGACTCCTTTCTTGCGCCCCTTCTTGAAAATTTATGGGTCTCTTTATGCTCATCCGGTCTAAATTGCGTTTGGAAGAAAGGTGTCGCCGGTAGTAGAATTAGAACTGCCAGAAGATAAAAATGAGAAGAAGATCAGTATACCGAATAAAAGAAACTGATAAAAGTTAAAAGAGTTAGTATATACCCCAAGGGATGGGATTTCTGGATGTATGTCGAACTTCATGAGGTCGTGAACGAGTTCGCGACAATGTCATCACCCGCTTCCTCGTAGAAAATATTTCGGTCATCTTGCTTAGAAAGAAGGTTTCGAACTTCGCGAGGCGTGAGAAGGTGTCGTGGGTCATTTCGGTACTTCGGTCACGTCGGCCTTATCACGTCGACCGATCTATTTGGGACCACCGTCAATACCCTGTATGTAGAACCCCGCGAGGTGCCAACGGGTCTCGGCCACGCTTCGAACTTGTCGTCCGTAAATATGTTCCGTCACTGGCGGCAGTAGTCGCCGTATCTTGAACCGTGGTGTGATAGAATAGGGGCATATTTGGCTTCACGCCGCGATCCCACCAATTACGTGGAAGACCATAAGATAAAAGGCTAGCCCGGGGGTGGGTAGTCGGGGCACGGAGTTGATGCTAGTACTCGTTGGTAAGGGGAAGAGAGGGGAATCGAGGACGCCATCAGTGAAACTCTCCACGTATACTAGTCCGCTGGACTTAGCAAACCATCTTACACCCCCACCGGCTACTAATGGAGCATATGCTTGGTGACCCGGCAGCGGCCACAAATGCAATTCGGGGATGGAGTAGTATTCTCTAAGATGATGAAGGTGGGATGGGTCTAATTTTACAGGAAGAGAGTCTCTAATTATGGTGGGAATCTGCTTCCTTTTTCTTACTGCTTGGAACCGAGGGGCTTGAGTCTTGATGGTTAGGGGAATCTTGGCCCTCGGACTAGCGATCTCTTTTTAGCCTTCTTTTGAGGCGTCACCTGAGGCGGCACAGGGTGGTCGGAAGTTGCCTTGATCCCCGAAGCGAGCGACGATCGTGAAGCACCAAATTAAATTGAAAATACTTCGATAAGAAGATAGGATGGTAAATTGGGCGTACACCGGCGCGCAAGGCCAGCGCGAGAAGTCATTTGCGACTCGTGACCCAAACCTACGGTTATTTGGCGTATCCTACATGAAGTTTTGCGAGTCAGAATTCTCGGAAGACAAATCAACTGGGTGTGGCGACATATTAAAAAGTTCACGAAATAGAAAATGCGTCGGAAACCGAGTGACGACCCAGCCAAAACTCTCAAACTCAAAAACCATTCTTGGGGAGAAATTGAAAATCGAAAGAAATAAGTTTGCACAAAACCGCATCACAATAAGAATTCGAGTCCTGGAACAACGGATGGAAACTTACGTCGTCGCTCGAAGCCTAATTTTCTGCTCGCTGGGGCAAATCTCAAACCCTCGAGCGCCACCGGAGAAAGGTGGCGTCGAGTAAGCAGTTCCTCCCGCGTGCGGGGGAGTTCGAATTCTCACTGCGGCTCAGCCGGACTGGTCGAGGACCATCCGTTCGACCGAAAAGGGGAAGTTATAAAAAGCCGTAGAAAGGGTAGTAGAAACTTACGGAAATGGGTGACAAGTGGTCGGTGCAGATTGATCGGAGAACGACGAAAATGGGGAAGTTCTTGCTAAGTGTTTGCCTTGAAAGAAAATGATAGAGATGAGGAGAAAAAGTGAAGTGAAAGGAAACCCAAATTTTATAGCCAATTTTGGCTTAGGAATCAAACCCGTTGCTCTCCACTGTCGGATATGGACAAGCGTATACGTAAGGATGGTGTCACGTAAAAAGAGGTGATAAATGCTTAATAAATCTGAAATAAATTCCTGGGTATTCATCCATTTTACGGTATTTATTGAGTGTCCGTTTAAATTTCTTTTATACCCAAGAATCGGGGGGGGCAATGATGTAGCAGAGCGTTACTTTGTGGGAGGCCCAATGAACGGCTACTTTGGGCCCAGGGGTCTAAGTCGTACCAAAGGCCTCTTTTAGAGTTGTCTAGGAGGACCTTTGTCATTCTACCAGCGGTTAGGTATGAGAAGGAGTCTTTCAGAAATCTACATAAATCTTGCGACATTGACTTATTAAAGGTAATGTCGTTTTGTCTCCAGCATTTATCGCGCTCTTAAATACCCACATAAATGATAACTTGGTCTGTTCAGATTATTACTGTGGTCGTAGAGTGACCATACTTTCAGTATTACGGACCACTCTGTTACTCTCGCGATCCTTTGTGGCGGGATAACGAGCTTTACCAGGCGAAATATATCGACGCAATAACCGAATATCCGAAAGTTCGGATAGTGAAGCCTGAGGGTTTTGTGAAGGTGAACTATCAACGAATCATTGAGCTCAGAAATCGATCGCATCGGTATATATATTGATTTAAGCAAAATTCTAAGCTACTGACCACCGCTTAGTGAGGGAGGAGGAAAGCGTAGTGTGGTGATTCATTTGTTTTGGATTGTGGAGGTGATCCATTTGTGAAAAGTGTGATAAACGAGTACCCGCTTGATAGTATAGAGTATTCCATAATAGAAATCGACTTTGGGGAATTAGGTTTAAGGCGAGAGGCTGTGGCTACTTTAACTCTTTATCGAGCATTAAGGCCAGGCAGGGGTGGGACCAAGGTCTAAATATACGAGCCACAGTCCCGGCCCGACCCGAGCGGGTTGGTGGGCGCATCATTGATTGGTGGGTCTGGTCGGGCACAAACCGAACTAACGGATCGGACCCCGAGCCTTAAATGACTATCCATTTGTCTTAAAAAGTTTCTCTTCCTTTTGAATTTTGCTAAATATAAATTTTTATGTTGTGTAATACTTAATGAAAATGTATTACTAACTTCATTTCAAATTAATTGACTTTCTCACTTTTCGAGACACAACTTTAATCATCAACTTTTTATGTACATTATGAAAAATTACAAAAAAATAATATTATGAAAATATTTTTAAAAACAAATTCAATGATATCAATTTTATATTTTTCGGATTAGTGAATAAAAAGTAATTTGTGGTCAAAACCTTAACACGCAATTCCAAAACGTCAATTAATTTGAAATGGATAAAGTATTATTGTATTTTCAAGTTATTTTTTTGTTAACATTATAATTATATTCAAGTAAGTTTCAATTATATGTGTGATGTGAAGGAGCAACAATTGTTAATTTGATCAATAAAAATTACTCTACATTTTTTTAGGATGTATGTATATTTAATTCATTTAGGTTAATCGTTATTAATAAATTTGTTTTATTAGCTTTAATAAGTCTCTACTTATAAATCTTCTAATTCTCTACAACAATTTAATTCTCCTCCATTTGATTAATTTTAAAGATTTATTTTCATTCAATACAAAAATTAAAATTAATGAAAGACTTAATCAATCAAAATATAAAACAATCTTACTTTTACATCAATTTATTCTTATATAAATTCTATAAAACATAGGAATTCCAATGAATTATATATCAATAATTACCAAGTCAAAGACAAATTATTTCTAGAAATACATGGACTTGTCATTTCAACAATAATTATCTTTATAATGTGAACCTTTAACAACGATGAGGAATTATAGGATTTCTATGGTATATACTTATAGACTGGAAAAAATATAAATCTTAGAAGAAAAAAGGTAGAGAGGTTTGTGTATGATAGTTTTCTCGAAGTAATGAGTTTTATCAAGCATCTTCACTTTCCACTATTTTGAAATACATCACAAATGCATATCTTCAATTCCATCCCTTTTTATAACTCTTAAACAATCATAAGGTAAATACTCTGGTTATTTCAATAATAAATTTAAGTTTGTGCACATTCCATGGATCATAGCCTATCAAATATCATATTCCGTATACCATAATGATCTTTTTGCAACATTAATTAAATTGATCATATGAAAATATCCATATTGGAATTAATAAACACATTGTCTATATATTATAATTGGGAGTATGCATCTCGTTATTCTCAAAATTATATGCCTTTTCGATATTAACATAAACATGACAAGTTATATTCCTTCCATCTTTTTTTATTTGATATGGAATT
The DNA here is from genome assembly GCA_019722365.1 of Lithospermum erythrorhizon. Lineage (NCBI taxonomy): Eukaryota > Viridiplantae > Streptophyta > Magnoliopsida > Boraginales > Boraginaceae > Lithospermum > Lithospermum erythrorhizon. The sequence goes on along the minus strand of JADFUC010001146.1, from coordinate 638,051 downwards.
TAAGATATACTCTCTATTGAAATATACTCTGTATTGAACAACAAAGAGAATATATGATGATTTCATAAATCAATTCATAACTTATTTCGATATCTTATTTGTACTTAGAAAATTTAATTTATATGCCTCTAAATATGAATTTAGAGCTTGAAGCTTCACTCGGATCAAGATCATCATTTCCGTATAAAAATGGTGAAGCAATTGTTGAAGGGATCCGTCGAGTCTTTGTCAAATCATATAGATACAGAAAATGAAGAACAACTGAAATGTGTAAAAATAGGTAAATTTATATGCTTCCTAACTTGTCATGTTGCTCTAAAATAGTTCCTTTTTTTATATATATGATGCATATTTTTTAGTGTATAAATAAAATATCTTATATAAGTCCAAGCTTAAGAGAGCTATAAAACTATAATTCAATTACGTATAAATTTCGATAGTATGTTACATTTCTTAGAATCGTGAAAGTTGGTGTTTGTGTTTATTAAATTAAAATGTTTAATTATTTTTACCTTTTCAATTAAGTTAATCTATATATTAATAAACTAATTTTATCACGAGTCTAAGTAGTGTAACATATATAGAGATCATCCATTTTGATTTTGATTAGTAATTTTAATATTTTATCTCTGCATAAATTATCTTACATCAACAAATTTTCTTTATGGCAGAAATTGGAACTAAAGTCAACCAAATTTTAACACTTGCCATGAGTGTAGATAAGGGAAATAAAGATGCAAAATTGAGGAAAAAGTCTGAACTTACTAAACTCATAGATGATTTTCATAAACAATATGAATCACTTTATGCTCTATATGATAACCTTAGAGGGGAGATTAGACAAAAGGTAGTGTATATTGATGATGGTAATGAGTCTCCTACTTCTACATCCAACTCAGATACAGAGATGTTTTACTCACCAAAAGATGAAGATGGTGCTTTAAATATTGTAGATGGTGATATTCTAAAGGATAAATTGACATCTACAAGTGTAGTGATGGAAACAGTCTCATCTCAGCCACTACCATCTTTTAGCCAAGTACCAGAGTCTGTAGAGTTTGTCAAAGATCTTGGAATGGAAACAGAACATTCTGTTAAGAATCCATATGATTCCACCGTAAAATTAACCGACAATCGCGAAATTAATCCAGAATCATATAAACCACCTCCCTTGCTTCGGGATATTGAATGTGCGACAGATCATTTTTCAACCCATTCTGGTGAAATGGTAGAAAAGTTAATTACCGAGACTTCTTGGTTAAAGGAAATGATATCAAAAAAGGAGGAGGAAATGGTATCTCTCACCAAGAAGCATCAATTGCATGAGAGTGAAAGATTGACCCAGATTGAAGAACTAGAAACCCAACTGGCCAATGTGAAACAAGATTTAGAGCAAAACAAGTTCAAGTCATCAAGTGTTACCAAAAAAAGGAATGAGGAAATATCTAAGCTTCAAGCTCAAATTTTGGAACTCAAATCAGAAAACAATAAGAAGGGTGATCAAATTTCCTCTCTTGGAACTAAAAAGAAGCAAAATGAGTTGCAAATGAGGTCTGAGGTCAAAGACTTGACAACAAAAGCCAATGACCTTCAAAATGAGTTGGATAAGAAGGGTGATCAACTTTCCTTTCTTCAAAATGAAAAAGAGCAAAATGAGTTACAAATGAGGTCGAAGATCAAAGACTTAATAACAAAAGTTAATGATCTACAAAATCAGTTGGATTCTTTACATAAAGAGAAAAAAGACCTTGAAGATCAATTGTGTTCAAAGGCTGAAAAAGCAAAAGCCAAGGTAAATGAGTTGAGAAAAGAACAATCACTAGTGAAAAAAGAACAACTTGAAAAAATTTATGAGTTGCATGCAAGTTTAAGTAAGAGGGAAGATGATCTCTCATCTCTCCATAAGGAATACAAAGTTCTTGAAAGTGAGCAAAAAGACTCTTTGCAAAAATTGAATGAGATGGAAAAGAGAAATCATGAATTGATAAACAAGGTTGTTGATCAAGAAAAAATGTTGGTGGGCATGGAAGATATGATAACCAAATTAAAAGACAACCAAATCCAAAGAAAGATAGATGATATTGCTGAAGAATTCATGAAGCAATTTGAAGATCATCTATGCATCTTGAGCCGTCGGATCAAAGTGGCCGAACAGCTTCAAGTAGAGGTGAAAGAATGGTATACAAATACAAGAAAAAACCATGCACAAGAAAAGTACAATGTTGAACTCACAAATGTCAATGACATTCTTGGTTCTCTAGATGGTGTTGCATTGAAATTTGAAGAGTGTACTACAAATTTTATGAATAGAATATCAAATGTTTCATGTGAACTAAAGTTTGCAAAGGATTGGATTATGAGGAAGAAGAAAACAATGTTACATATCAAAGATGATCAAGATTGTTTGTTGGCTCAATTGGATGAGAAAGAAGGTGAAATATTGGTGTTTAGAGAGAGAGTGTGGAAATATGAAATTAGGGAAAGAGAGTTGGAGAATATGGTAAAAGAAAGAGAAGAATATATGTTAGGATTGAAAGAAGAGAAAAGGGAAGCAATAAGACAATTATGTGTATGGATTGATTATCATCGTAGTCGTTGTGATTATTACAAAGAAGATAGTCGATGATATTAAAGGTGGATCCAAGAAGACAAATTAGAAATTTATTTATATGTTTTTCAAGCAATAAACTGGTTCTTAAGGTGACGTTTAAGAACTGATGTTTAAGCATTTTCTTTCTTATTATAATGATTTTAGGAAATTCTAATATTTGTTGAGACATTTTTTATTTTATAAATAAAGTGATGATAACAAATTATATACGGATCCGTATATATTACGTGTTTCAAAAATTACTATAATAATCAGAAAAATACTTTGAGAATATTCAAGAATTCTTTTTTATGTATTGTCTACTTCATTTCTCAAGACAAGATGCGTTGTAAAATATAAATTCATAATACACAAACAATTTCAAATTGAATAATGAAATTAGGTACTTGATTTTCCTCTATCAAATTAGTCACATTTCTTCATATCCAGACTACAGTATCACTAAAAGCTTAGCCAGACAGATTCAACAAATAACCTGGAGTATAAATTGTTTAGATATTTCATATTTGCTTTATATACTTAGCTTATGATTACGACTTCATTCATTTAAATTCAGTGGGTTTAGGTAGTAATTGGACATCCACTTTTAGGTATACAAGTAGAGAGTTTAAAAACATAAGTTGTTAGAGTTTTTGAATTACTCCCTCCATCCCATAATTGAATGGAGTTAATAGATTTGAATTGGGAGGTAAATTTCAAATATAGACATTGAAATCAAGGAATGTGAAAATGACTAATGGAATGGGACTAACTTGGAATGAATCTATCCATGTTCAATCTAAACGACACTCGTTTACGTGATCGAATGATAATAAAACATACGGAGTAATATATTGCACGATACTCGATATAAGTAGATAAAATATCTTCATCATTTACTGGACTTCAAATACTTTTGGAGTGCGCTTTTCGGACAATCCGCTACCCTTCTGGCTCATGTCCATGTTAGTAAGTATGCGTATAAAACCCATAAGTACGTATCTCTGCGTAAAAAAGCTTAATGTATGTACGTATTTTTTAGTAAAAAACCATTTTTTAATCGAAATCGTTATCAGAATTTTGAAATTCTTGAATAAAGAGAAGAGAAATAGGGTAACTAATGAAATGTTAGGACAATTTAGTTGTCCCAAATACAATTTTAAGAAATATATTTCACATTTAGATGATGATAGTTCTTTAATAGATGAGCAATTTTAAACTTGATGATGTTGTTTTTAAGTGTGAACATAAAATTCATTATATCGTTTAAATAAGTTGTTTTAAATAGATATTAAATAATTTGAGCAAATGATCAAAGATCTTACTATTTTTCTAAAATTATCGCCCAAAAAGTAGTTGTTTATAAATTGCGGTTGGGCAATTAATACAAATAAAGATAAAAATATAAGTTATATTTCCATATTTTTATACCGTAGTTTTAAAAAAGTAATACGTTTTTTATACGTAAATCGTTCATCTGCGATTTTCTCAATAAAACTTCTTCGTTTTTCACGTAATTTTCTTCATAACTATCCAATTATCTGCTTAATAATACGTACTATCGTTTTTTTCCATGTTTTACTAACATGGGCTGCTGCTACTCGGTTGAAAATTTCGTTTAATTAACAACCGAATAAGAATTAAGAATAATCGTAATAAGAATGAATTAAAAAATTATTCAACATACCAAACAATTATTTAACTTCATAAATAATACAAACGAGCAATTACACACCATAACAAAATATCTAATCCAATTACACTATACCCGCCGGGATCAAATCACACTCGAATAGTAATTTTAGGGTGAAATAAGCTATTTTGCCCCTGAATATCATTTCTGCAACTCTACGCCCAAAATTAGGGGCAAAATGAGTATTTCGTCTCAACAACTATTTGGATGTGTGTATAACAACTCAGATCCATTACTACTACCAAACATAAAATAAATCCAATCAACCACCCCACCATAATCTCAAAAGCAAAACAGAGAACCATATTTTTTTCAATCAAAGATCTCTTTCTCTCTCATAATCAATTTAAATAAAATAAACACATTCCAAAAGAGAATATCTCTTCTCTCTCTTGCTCTGCTATTTTCTTCTCCAAAGAGAAAGAGCTGTTGCAGAGAGAAGGAGAAATAGGAAAAAAGATTTACTCAAACAATAAAAAATGAGTATTAATATTAATATGACAATTGGTCTTTTTATCTTTTCTGCTATTTTTGGTCTTGTTTTTCCTTCAGTCAATGCTCAAGCTTTTGCCCCTGCACCTTCTCCTACCAGTGATGGTATATCCCATTATTTATTTTCTTATTTTAGTTTTTATAAATGTGGGTATTTTTTTTTTATCCATTTTGGTTTATGAAAGCATTTTTTTGTGTGTCAAATATGCATTTTTATTTGTTTATGCATTTAGTTATTCGTTTCTGATTGGATCATTAGATGTGTATGTAACATAACTAGACCCATTATTTAATTGTTGTAGTTTTTATTAATGTGGGCATTTTTTGAATACATTTTTGTTTATGAAAGCATATTTTTTTGTCAAAGATTGCATTTTTATTTGTGTATGCATTTAGTTGTTGATTTCTGATTGGATCATTGGATGTGCATGTCCCATAATTAGTCCCATTATTTATTTCTTGTAGTTTTTATTAATGTGGGCATTTTTTGTATATATTTTTGTTTATGAAAGCATTTGTTTGGGGTCAAAGATTGCATATTTATTTTTTGTGCATTTACTTATTGTTTCTGATTGAATCATTGGATGTGTATGTAACATAACTAGACACATTATTTATTTATTTTAGTTTTTATTAATGTGGGCATTTTTTGTATCCATTTTTGTTTATGAAAGCATATTTTTTTTACAAGGATTGCATTTTTATTTGTTTATGCATTTAGTCTTCATTTCTGATTGGATCATTGGATGTGTATCAGTGTATGTCCCACAATTAGATCCCTTAGCTTTTTTAGTTTTTGTCAATGTGGGCATTGTTTATTTATATACATTTTAGTTTTTGGGTTGAAATCGTGATTTTTTTTTGTCAAAGGTTGCATTTTAATTGTTTGTGTATTTAATTCTTGATTGTTGATTGAATGTTTAAGTCAAATAATTAGATCCCTTAGATTTTTTAGTTTTTGTCAATGTGGGCATTGCTTATATCCACTTTAGTTTTTGAAATCATTATCTTTTTGGTTAAAGGTTGCATTTCTATTTATTTATGCATTTGGTTTTCGATTTCTGATTTAATGTTTCAGTGTATAATGCAGACCCCTTTTTTCTTTTTATCATTTTAGATCTAATTCATCAATGTACATACTGCTTAATGAAATTCCTTTAATTGCAATAATGGTGGAGGAACATTGTTGCAATAGATTTAATCTGTCTGATCCATTTTGTTTTCTTACAAGTTGACACATGTGAACAATTAATTCAAGGACACGATCTGTATGCAATTGCATTGTATATATGTTCTAATCATGCTTGAATATGTTGTTATTACTTAACTCTGTCAATTGACTTCAACAATGTTCATTGGGAAGAAATTTGTTCCTCCTCTAATTGGATGCTTTTGATACCAATATTGACTTTGATAATATTATTGTTGTAATTCTTAACATTTCTGTAAAGTAATGTAACGTGAGAAACGAGAAGTGAATTTGTATTCGACAAGTAATGTGAATAAGATAGAATTATTGACAAGAGTCGAGCCAGGATTTTTAGGATTGGCATAAAAATGTGATTTTTCATTAGTTATGGTTTTGCATTATCTCCATTTCCCCCTTGTGGCTGGGCATGACTCCGCCCCTTATATCCGATTACATTATGTAGTTGAACCCCTTCTTTTTTCCCTCTCGATGTATATACTAGAGTAATGTAGATGCTTTTGAGATGTACTCCTAGAAATTGTGTCAATTATCAATTGCTTCACTCTTCTATGTTATAGAGAATTAGGTTCGCCTCCTGAAAGTAACATGGCGTAAACCAACAATGTCTTTTGGTATTGTTTTGCTTGTTTGCTGTGGTGGTATGAAGAAAAACAGTTACTTAGATCTTGATAAGGCATCTTTGCATGGATTGAAGTTATATGTGGTTACTAGCACAGGGAAGCATGAATGTCTTAATGTTTTTAATTCCTGCATCTATATCTTGCATTTTGAGTTCTTGTGCTATATGTATAAATTTCTATCTCCAGTTCTCCACTAATGGGACTTTCGGGAAGAGTTCGATATAAACTTAACATCAGAGTTATGATTCTTGTTCTCATATTCCCTTTGTCATTTCAGGGACAACCATCGATCAATTTATTGCATGTCTTCTGATGCTGTTGGCTTTGGTGCTTACATACATCATTCATTAACTTGACGATGACCTTATGTTTGAGCTAGTTAACAATAATAGCTGGATTTAGTGCATTGGTCGTTATTTAAAGCTATGAGCAGAGTTTATGAATGTGCTGCATCAATCTGAGATGTACTTGAACACAATATTTCAATAATATGTAGAGCTATAACTTTGACACCGCATTGGATTAATTTTGCTGTTAAGCTTTCTCGTTTCTCATAAAACATTCTATCTTGCTATTTGTTTATTAACTACGTGCATCTACTTGTTAGCAATAGAATTTGATGTTTTAGCTTCCCTGCTGTAATTAGCACCATCAGGTGTTACCTGATTGCCTATATCTAGTTTTACTGGGTCAGTTGGGTGGGGGTGGGGGTGGCGAGTGTGGACTGATGTTTGATGCGATAGACGTTAGCGCCATCAGATGGATACTAGGTTGACAAATGAGAATGTTGTAAACGAGTCTCGACAAGATGTGGGGGGAGGGGAAGTGAATTCTTGGAAAGAAAGAAAAGAAGTTGAGATGATGCTAGTTTGGTTAATTAATTGAGGCTGCTTCCTCCAAGGGCAATGGCAAGATCATTCCACAGTTTGTGACAAGCTCCGATTTTCTTAACTTCGAATTTCTTTGCAGTGTTTCATATGATGAACTCTCCCTGTTTCAGTTTCTCTTTAAACCCTTGTATTTTAGTTTTAGTCTCTTGATTAAAGTGTCTCTTTCTGGAAGATCTTGCAATGGAGTCTGTCCAGCCACCCTGATACACACAGCTCATTATAGCCTTATAGGACCACATACAGGAATGAGAAATGACAATTTGACATGAAAAATTCTTGTATGTATATGTTCTGCAATTTGAATATACTCAGTATGCAGCTGCCTTTCACATGTTAGTACAAATCCTCTTCTATTTCCAAATTTCTTTGGTCCCCTAGAATGTCCTGGAGAGTCTGTCCATCACACAAACTGCATAATGGCAGTAAAAATAACAAGTATGGTGACGATATTGACACTCCAAGATTGAACACGAGAACGAATCGAAATAGTTTTTTCTTTTGAAATTGTTGAGGAGGTTGTGTTGTTATCATGGATATGAAGTATTGTTATGAAAGCAGTGAAGAGATGCATGGATGCTACTACTCGTATGTTTGAAGATGAATACATATTCATTTGGAGGTAAGGGTTCCTTTAACAAGTTTTTCTTAATGTAATTAAAACATTAGTGCATACTGCATAGTAACATAAATTTATGACAGTGGAAAGTTTGTATATACAAAATAACTATGGAAACTGCACATTTCTGCCATGTATTCATAATATTTAAAACGGGTAGAGATTTTGTTCGACGAAATATTCAATATGTTTGTTGAAGCACTAATTCATCCATAAAAACGTTTTAATCGTATGATTGGATGTCAATATGCAAAATTTTAACATGATTATTTGTTACAAGGAAATTATTCGATTAAATTGAGATGCAAGAACAAATATTATTGCACCCACTGTGTTCCACGCAGTCGCAGTGTAAAACATTATATTTATCATTTTCTTAGTGTAATACACTTTTTTTTACACACACCATATCCCCATATGAGGCCATAAGGTTTTTTAATTATATAGAGAAGGATGTTTCGATGAATAATGAATTAGCATTATTTCTGATGCTATACTATATTATTAGCATCAGAGACTAATAAAAATGATTAGTGGGATTCCATGACAAAGTGAAGTATAATGGCTTGGGGTTTTGTAAAATAAATGATTAGCCCAAACAACAAAATTTCCATTGAACTTCCATTGCTTCACATGAATATTAGTGTATATTTTAACGTCCTAGTACTCGATTTTTGAACTATAGTATTAACAAATTGTAAAGCTTCCATAAAGCACATAATAATTTTTTTGTTGTGATCTTTCTATACCGTTGCATAGTCCTGAAATTGTCGACAAATATTTCTATCTGTTTGTTATTGTTATCAGTTATTGTTATGGGGTGATGGTGGTGTTTTTGGTGAAAGGAAGAATAAGAAGATGAAGAATGAGGGGGGTGTTTTAAAAAAAGTTTGGATATTTTACTATTTTTAGTGGTTGTGTGTGTTATTTTTTTTTTTAAAAAAAAAAGATGTTATTTTTACAACATTTTCAATGACTTGTGTTATTTTTCAAAATTTCTCCATTTTAATTAACGATTTTAGGAGAAAAATTGATTCCATACACAAACAACAAACATCGTACCATACAACAAGTTAAATTCTTTTAATAAAACTAATATTCATAATTAGGCACACTTATTTCTCAACCATCGGTTCAACAAATAGAACCAAACCGGCCAAAATTGAAAACAAAAATATAAAGGAAAATAAACTTAGTAGTTAGTACTAGTAAACGATACACAAAAATATTCCTGCCGATTCAAAATTGTCACAATGCAACAATGTCATTGTTTTCAAACTGAAATTATTATAATGCTACCAATGGATCCGACCCGAATATATCAACCAAGTCTTGAAACGAGTCCTCTTCGACCCAATTGCTTGACTTGAACCCAAAATCATCACCAAAATTATTGAACATACTGATGGAATCTAACTCGTTGTCAAATATATCCCCCGATAGACATATATCATCAAACAAATCGGGTTCAAGAAAAACGTGATCATTACTCAACCCGAATATATCACCCGATAGACTGATATCATCAAATGAATCGGTTATTGGAAGAACATGATCATTACTTAACCCGAACAAGTTATCCGATAGACCCATACCATCAAATGAATCGGGCACTAGAAGAACATGATCATTACTCAACCCAAACAAATCATAATTAGGAAATACCTCATCAAACGTTGCTAAATCGGAGATTATATCACTGTCATCATTGCTAAAATCCTGACTAAACTCTTCCTTCACAACGGCACTATTTGAAGTCAAACTCTGAGATGATGACTCCACTTCAAAAGTTGACTTTCCTGCATAACCAAGAACTGATTTTGGTGAAGTCAACTGGTTACTATTTGACTCCTCACCTGAGTTGTATCCTGAATTCGTAGCAGCCACCTCTATACGTCGCGTGTGGAAATTAGTCAACGCGTCTGGTCCACGTAACTGAATCGCAGCTTGATCATATTTCATTGCAGCTTCTTCTGCAGTCTCATAAGTGCCCAACCAGAGACGTACACGTTTGAATGGGTCCCTAATCTCAGCCGCCCATTTTCCCCATGGCCTTTGCCTTACACCTATGAACTTTCTTGTACTATTGTTCCTCCTAACTTTCAAATGACTCTTCAAAGGTGGTCTTGTTGCTATTGATGTTGGACCATGAGTGTCGGCTTCGTGTTTTGGTGATTGTTCAAAATAATAGTCGGAATGACGTTCCTCTTTCAGCTACGAAATTGATGTAGGACTGGTGTCACCCATGTTTATTTTGATGATTACTAAAATATTGATTTTTCACAACTTTTCCTCCTTTCTTTTTACTCTTGTTTACCAACTTACCCCTGGCAAAACCACTGTTGATTTCACTTAGGTTACAACTACCATTTCCATTACAAACATCATGGGTACTATTTTGGGTATTTTCAGATATACGTATACCCAATGAAGATTCTTGGATTTTAACTTCATTAACAAACCTTTTAACCCTCCTAACATTCAAGAATCTTCGACTACTTGTTTCATCTTCATCACTCGAAGAATCAGTAGCATCAGCATCTGTGACAGAGATTCTTACAAGTCTTGGACCACGAACAATATCGTTTTTGAGGAACTTTCCTTTGGTGGATTTAAGCATGATGGTGGTTTTTTTGCAATGCTCTGTATATTTTGTGGAAGACAACATGTGAGATTGTTTTGGTTGATGTTGTTGGTTTAGTTCCATGTGTTCTATCATGTTTGCATTAAAGATGAAGGCTTGTCAAAAGGAGAAAAATGAAATTATTCCAAGAATAAAGTGGACTAAGGAAGGAAAAAATCTTGATAAAAGTATGTAGCAACAAAATAAGAGAAATGTTCACAATACCAAGAATGAAATGGCTAATGCAATAAAAAAATGGAGATTTTCAGGGAAATTATGAGAAAACAAGCTAAGAATTGGAGAGAAAATGTAAATGAAACAGGACAAATTGTTGGTGTTTTGGGATTTCTAAATGGAAAATGGTTGATTATGTGAGAAGGTGATGAATGAAGAGTGGGGAGTGTGACAAGAGGATACAGCCATACAGGGAGGGAGAAATTAAGAGTAATATCAATGTAAGTTCATTTGAGGTGAAGAAGGAAATGCTTGACAATGATACTATTTTATAGGATTCTGATTGCTAAAAATCTTTTTGAATTTATTTTTGTTTCCTTTATTTTGACCACCTTCTAATTTAATAATTTAAAATACAATGTTCCTATGAGTAGAGGAAGAGTTATGGTTCGTTTGAATTGAGGTGAATTAAGAGAAGAATAATCTTTTAAAATTATTTAAGGAAAATGAAATTGAGGTGAATTTAGGTGAATGTATTAAAATGTCATTTGGATAATATAAACCTTGACTAGGTAAGTACATTATACTCTATTTTGAGGGTGAATAATTTTAAGTTGAATGGAACATGTTCTAGATGAATCTAGGTAAATCCATTTTCCTAGGTAAAATAAAATTTTACCCCAAAACAAACGGACCATTAATTGTCTAAATGGTAGTAGTAATGTATTTTCATTTCTTTAAATGAATGATTTGTTCAAATTGTCTTTCATAAAAAAATGTGCACTTTAATCCATTTTTTAAAAGGATACGTTAATTTTTAATATCAACAATCGATATGTGAAAGACATATGTATTAAAATAAATGGAGGTAAAAAAGTAATTAATTTTCAAAATAATCACAACAAATATATATCAGATGTATTTTCATCATTTTAAACAAATATATAACACAAACAGTCCATCATTTAATCCCTTTTTTAGACTGAAACGTTAGTGCGAATAATTTGAATTATTTTTCCAAAGAGAGTAAGATATTTGCAATAGAAGCCTAGTTGATGATAATAGGTGGCAAAATGGGTCCACTGTCCCTGCAAGTAAAGGAAAAGCCAAGTGGAAAAGGGAAAGGATGAGTCAGAGGAGGCTTATGTGAATCTGTGATACTGCTCACGTGACACCCTTAACCAACGCTTCCGTTAATTTAGTTTCTCCAATTATTACCCCTCACAAATCTGACTGAATAATTATTATTCTTAATTTTACCTTTTATATTAACCGTGCGTTAATCTTTTGATACTGCTAATAAATTAATTTATTTATAACCTTTTTCAGAAGGCTTACTTATTGTTACAGTATTGTCGAACGGTTTTACCATACACTTTTGGATTTGTCTCCAACTCCTTTTATTTATCACCTTTATATTTAACCTTTTATTTGTTAACTTCTGTCAACAGCTAAGGTTAACGTGGCAGACAACCTCGAATTTGGAGTTATAATTTTTATTTACACCTTTTTCTTATTTGAAAGATTAGTTGTTTTGAAATAATTGAATAGTCTAATAACTAAATTAGCATTTTTTAATATTTAAGATTAAAGATTCGAATTTCATGTAAGAAAATAGTGTTGAAAATTATTATAATATTAACTATAAAAAAAGGTAATTAGTTCTTTTTGTTTTTGATAAATTGTGTACTTGTTCTTGACTCTTGAGTAGGCTTTAAATACGGTACTATGATTACTTTAGTACTATGTGACTAATGTGAGTATGTACTAATTAATATACGATGAAACATAATAATTGGTACAACAAACATGTTTCAATATGTCTATTAAATGGTAAATAACTAGATTACTAAAAATAATATTAAATGAGCGAATATTGTATTGAAATAATTTTAAGTAAAATTTTAATTTCCTGATTAATTGAGACACATTCTACGATTAATTATTTCATAATATCTCAGAGTATGATCTCGAGGTCCGTTAATGTAACGATTTCACAATTTTAAAAACAAGTCTTTTCTATTAAATACAATAATTGGTAAAACGTAAATGAAGCACCAAACATTACAAAAAATGACAATTGATATCATTAAAATTTCTTAATTTTTTCATATCATATTATAATCCGTAACAACCCATGTTAGTGTGTTATCAAATTCATGGCTAAAGAATTATTTTAGTCCAACAAAAATTATTTTCATCTGTTTCACAAGGCACGAAATATATAATATACATATATAAAGTAAATATATTACTCTCTCTTATTTCACGATCTCCAAGACACGACTTAAAACGTAAATATATTTAATTATACACGAGCAAAAATTATAAAAAATTGATATTTCAAAAATATATATTAAAACGAATCTAACAAGATCCACATGCTTATATTATTTATTATCGGCTAATGAAAATTCATGGTCAAAATTTATAAAGTTTGATCAAAATAATAAAATAGAACAATCTTTTTGAAATGAAGGAAATACTATTTTTTATCACTAAACTAGTCATTTGATTATGATCGATAGAAATTTCACATGGAACGCATATTTGATCAAAACTTTCAACTTCATAAATCAAACAGGGGTATCAATATTAATTTGTTCTTAGATAATTCATTTATGGTGATATAATTGTTTTGGTGCTTTCAATTAATAACGACTGTCGTATTCATTTATAATGCACCAAGATTTCAGTGATAGCAAACTGTGGAAGAATACTACTCCTGCCAATTGAGGTACGGTCTTTAATTTGTGTATTATTAGTCGAATGAAATGTCACTTTATTTCTTCCCGGAAGAAAAAACTGAAAATGGTACTCCGTAAAAATAATTAAGGTAACTAATTTACTTTACGCGGTATCATAAATTAATAATCTAGGACACTGTCTAGTTGTCTACTAGGAGTAGTAAATGGTAAGCTGTTCTACAAGAAGTCGGCAAACTGTTTAGGATTATGGAATGAATGAATGTAAATATACTCACTAACTCACATCTCAATTTAATTGACAGATTTATTAACATGACATTCAAATTGTTATAAATCAATAATTTATTTATATAACTTTGAGTTATCAATTATTTACATCTAAAACCAAACAATTTATCAAATATATATTGATCTTGAGGGTGAAATTACACTGCTTTCAAGTCATAACATAAATTTAAATGTATGATCTTTAATTTGTTTGATAGGTCGCCAAACTTTCAATGTGAAACATGTTGAGCTTCACATTAAATTCGGTGCCGTTTGTATTGGTAAATAATAAATTTGGTGCGATCGTAGTCGTATAATTGCAAGCTACTGAAATATTGATGGTCAATAACTATATGTATGTATGTAGTCTAGTGTCATTCATTTAGAATGTCTATTTCCATGATGTTTCAAATACGAAAATGTAAAAATCGATAGGGAAACTTTAATAATACTCAATTGTTGCTAAATTAGATTGAATTGAAATTGATTTTATGATTAGGATTTATAGGAAAAAAGTGGGAACAAACAATTGAAAGAGAGGAGGGAAAAAAAGGGAAGATAGAAAAGAAAATTTTCATTATATTCTCAATCTGTCACGAGAGTACTTAATTTGGAGCAATTTTAGTATGGGTGATCTGAGAGTATGTAGGCAATGTAGTGAAATGAAACGTGAAAATCTACGTAATAGTAGTAATGATTTATAGGAGTCAGTATTCAGATTGATCACAACTTATCACAAAATAGGTTTTTGGAACGTTACATCACTTTTAAAATTGGACGGAGTAGTAGATTCGATTGGAAATGGACGAATGATTACGATTCTGCAATGTTTGTGTGTTGGCAACGAGGTAGCGAGCAAGAAAGCTAACTGTAGAATTACGCGTATGTAATACTAATACTAAGCCATCATCTATAACACTGAGTAAAGTCGAGCCGGCTCGATTTTATACGGTCGCTTCACTTACAAGAGATCCAACCACTCTATTACACTACATCAAACAAACAAGCCGCCCTACTAATTCAACTTTAATTTATCATTGTTTCTGTTTCCTTTAATTTTGTGATTTTGCATGGCATGAACTACTTGAGAACAACTTCAATCCAAGTAGAGAATAGAATTTTTAATTATTGAATTTGAAACTCAACGAGACCAAGATAAGATGTTGTAACAAAATCAAAAGCTATCCTAATTATCAATGTTGGACCAGAGATGTTATACACACCATCAAATACTTAAAACAGTATTTGGGTTAGGGTGAAATTATTATTTTGCCTCTATTTTTAAGTGTAGTAACTAGTAATTATTAATGAAGTTATATTCAAAATAAAATGATCATTTCACTTTTAAAAAATTATTTAATGGTATGTACAGTGTTTCATTCCCATACGTTTTGTATTGCTTCAGAGTTATTAGCCGTTTGTTCTTTAATAAGATTTGGCTTATGTTCTACCGTTTTGTGCTTAAACATATTTGTAGGTTCTAATCTGTGATTAAAATTCGAAAAGATCAACTTCTCTTGGATTAAGTGTTGTAAGCTATCTTATTGGTTACTTGAGAATGTTGTTATGGTGAGATTGACACGTCAATTTGAATTTTTAATTGACTGCTGTTCCAAACAGTATCCAGCTTTGTAAGTCAAATAAAATTTTCAACCATATACGTCCATGTATATATATAGACCATAGGTGTACAGTAGTTCGAGGCGTTGACCAACAATTAAACCGCACAAATTAAAACATTATTTTGATATATTTTTTACAAAATAATATACTCCGTATAATATATACAATTTAGGACTAGGAGCGCCGAGGTAGTTAGTACAACGATTTCAAGCTTTATATCATTACTTGAGTTACAAATTTTAAATTCAATCATTAAATTTAAAATGTACGATTTTTAGGAATTTCCACTTACATGCTTATGGATTCAACAGCGTGGTCATTACTTACGCCTTCGTTAGATTAGCATATTAATTAAGATTCTCATCCAACGATTATCATCCGTTAGGGGCATTTTAGAAATTTTGTATTTCGGAATTAATAAATGAAAAAAAACCTGCATTTCCCGTTTCCTTTTTTGGAGCTTCAAGCTATTTTGTAGGCAATCAATTAGTGCTAACTACTAAGAATATTGAATTGAATGCATCAGTTAACAACTTACCTTTTTTTAGGAATTTTCGAATTTAAAAATTTCTCCAAATAATTAATTCATATACTAATTTTTTATGATTTGAATTTTGAATTTCAAATTTCATCCCAAATAATTAATTTTTCTGATTGTTTTATTCTACTTTCCATTTATATTTCAATTTTAATTTTTTTATTGCTCATGTTTTGAATTTCAAATTCTTGCAATTATTATTTTAGATTGTTCTTTTTCTCTTCACAATCCATTGTATTTCCTTTTGCAATTTTTTAGTCATTTTCTCATTTGTCTATTTCTTTTTTCACCTTATTTTCATATGATTTTTCATCAAAAATACTTGCAAAATTATTTTCAAATGAAAATATGAATAAAAAAATCAATGGTACATTCACAATATTAAAATGAAGAACATATAAACTAATTTACTAACAAAAAATATATCAAATTGGTTGTTTATTAGGTTAATTGTTAACCAAATACAATTAAAATGGTTCCAAATGAAAAACTGAACAAAAATAATAATGTTATATTCATAACAACTAATATATATGAAAGTGGTTATTTATTCATATATTCGTAATAAAAAACACCTAATAAATGGTTTGAAATAGTAATGTGGAAAAAAACAATTATACATTCACAAAAAAAAAAGCAAATACGTATAAAAATATAAAACAACCAAAAACATATTAAAATGGTTGCTTATTTAGATAATAGTTAACCAAAACATCTACAAAATAATTTTTAAAATGAGAAAATGAACAAAAACCAATGGTATGTTAACAAAAAAATTAATAATATATTTTAAAACAACTAAAAACATATAGAAATTGTTATTTATTCAAATATTCATTAACCAAAACACGTACAAAATTATAAACTGAACAATAACGAGTTGTGAATTCATTGTTGGAAATATGAGATGTTTATCTCATAAATATATGCTCGTTGAACAATTAGATTGTACAACCGATTATTACATTTAAATAATAATAATTTTGGACATATGTTAATTGTTTGACAATTAATATATTGATATTCGATTGAGCTTTAGGGATTTATGATAGACTGCTAGAGTCCACTCGTAATCTATATATTATTATGATGTTAGATTAGGCATAAATTAATATATTGCTAATTGTCCGAGCTGAGGAGTGTGACCACTAAAAATATAACTATAAGAGAATATTGGAAATGAAATTCGATTGTTGGAAATCCTAGTTAGACTATTAATGTTGAAATGATAGTTAGAGAATCTCTTGCTTTTTGTAGAATCATTTATTGAATATTACACTGCTCATTCGTCACGCTTTATTTTAGGAATAAGAGTGAGATTACAGAAGCACTACTATTCTAGTCGACTAAATGGAAAATAGAGGAGAATTTTTTTTCATCCAAGCTCTAATGCAAGAGATATTGCTTGGGAGGTGGAAGGATTTAATCAGCGTCTCTTTGAAAGCCTTAAAAATAGGGATTTTGAGCCTACGCCAAATGCCACTTTTGAGATGAAAACTTGCGTGATTCTTGACTTTTGAAGTTGAGAATTCTCATCTTTCTCTCCACCTCCCTCTCCCTCTTCATGCAGGCTATAGTAGATGGGAAATTCCTTTGAAATTTTACGGCTCCAATCTCGTTCTGATGTAATATTTTAAAGAGCTCTAAGTGAAGCTCCACGGAGGGGTTCGTTCATATGTTGGTATTGACTATTTTTAGAGATATTCTATGTTGATTGTTGGAAGTCACCTCAGTTTATTCAGTATGTCTACGGAAAGAACATGTTATTGTTTTTATATCATTCTTAGAATCCTGGTTTCAGTTTATTGTAATTGTTATTTTAATCCGTAAAATCCAACATTCATAACCAAGCAGCTTTTCTATACGAAGTCCTTTATAGAAGGATTTGAAACCTATTAAATCAACTCGTCTTATGCGGCTTTTTGAAGGAACTTGATTCGAGACCATCGATTAAAGACGGAGAAGTACTTAATCTGAGTCTTGCTATTGCTTATAGGAGAAAAACATATAGCTAGATTTCATATTTTTTGTTTATTTTCGTTAAAATATCTTGCCCTCAGGCCTCGCCCGTGATAATTTAATAATTAATTAACTAGTAATATTTAAATAAAAAAAATAGAACTAGATTGTCCCATAATGACGATGCCATAGAATAAGAACATACATGATAATTCAAATATGGTATTCAACTCTAGCAGACATAAACCACTCCAAGAGAAGATGGTGGACAAAATCAAATATACCATTTCTTAAAGCAAACATCTTGCTATAGTACTGTCATACTTGATTAGCTAAAGGGCGGTTCAATAAAATATGAGAGTTTTTGTCATAGTTCTTCAATTTGATATTTACTTCCGTATTCTTCAAAAGAATTCTTGAGTTTTTGTTGCTTTAATTTTTTAATGCTTTTAGGTTTTATGTTTCAATTTGGTGTGTAAGTTAGATGAATTTTGATATTTGATTTCAATTTTGCAATTGTAATATTTTGAGAGATTTTGGTCAATCTTTCCATTTGATAGGAGTGCGTATAAATGGTTACTTTTTATTTTAGTTTTTTTATTTTTGTCAAATTTTACAAATTTAGGATGTAAGGACTCTTATACCTCTTTTTAAGCATCATACTTAAATAATTTTTAAACACCTAAAGGAGATTCGATTTTTAGAGATTCTGGGAATAATAATGAGTACTCCGTATTAAATCAATAAACATTTCCTCGAAGATAAACAAGAAATATACGTCGAGCCACAAAAACAGTACATGGGAAACCATCAAATTATTGTCGTTTCATGATATTTCGGTATTTCTTTGGCTTCTATCAAGTCATTATATATGTATCACTTCCTAATTCCTATACATGGAGGACCACCTAATTATTAATTGTATTTACACAAAAAACAATATCAAAACAAAGTTAAAATATTATGACCCTTAAAAGAAGAAGAATATGCATGTGTGAATCTTTCAACAAATATATAAGAATAAAGAATTTATATCATGATTATATATGAAGCATCTCAATGTTGATACATCCAAAACAAACTAAGAAACCTGATGATCATATAGCATGAGGCCAGGGTTCCATGAGATTCTCAAATACTTTTCATAGTATTGATGATGGGGTTTTAGAAATGTAATCATTTTCATTCTTCAACATGGTACCAATTATAGTGGCGGTATTGCTATTGATTTTACTTATGTGTTGTTACATAGAATCATTAAAGAATCATTAATTAATATCGTAGAATCAGTAAAGAATCGTTAATTAATATCAAGAAATACTAAAGATCATTCAATCGGATTTCAATAGAAGATTTGATATATTATCAAGGGCCAAGGGGGAAGTACAGTAAAGTTAGCTAAAATTAGTGTAATGTGAATTTTAAAATTAATGGGAGTCATTGCTCCTTTATTTTAGGAATAAGTTTCAAATAGGAAACACATGAAATTTACTGATTTGAGGCACGAAACTGCCATGAATGCTCTTGTACTCTAATCTATATAGATAGATTGTGCTATTTGTTTTTAATATTTGTTTTTTTAATTCAGTGTCACTAGGATTGAAAAAATGTTTCTTCTGCTAGCAAATGATAAAATATGAGATGTAGTGAGTTGGTTGGACACTAATCAAAATATTCTGAAAGATAAAGAGCAATGGCAAGTGGCAAACATTGTATAGTAGCACAAGTAACAAGTAGTATGAGCAGAGCAGCTTCGGGGAGTGGAGTATGCAATGGGATAGTGGCGAACCACATGACGTTCGTAAATCGTAATATATTGCACCTACGTGCATGCAACATCTCACTTTTCTTTTAAATCAATTTAATCAGGAAATTTATAATTAATGTTATGAATATAACTATAAATAATGTATATAGATATATAGAAATAGAGGAAATAGATTTTTATTGATTGATATGAATATATTCTAGAATCTGTTATGAAACTTTAAGATATAATGCATATGGTAAATCATGACTTGGTAAACAAATTATCTTTAATTCTTTTAAATGATTAAATCTAGCACCTTTGCTTCTGTGACTCTGAGCTTGGTGTCTTGGTGTGTGTAAAAAAGACATCAAATTATTTTTTAAATAACGCTCCCTGGCCAGATGTCTGTCAGCGAGAATGTATACCGTTAAAACGCCTTAGGAAAACCCGTTTTGGAACAAAAGCCGATTGAAAGGAAAATAGTGCATATCAGTAATATACGCATAAAATGTTGTCTCATTAAATCCTTAATAGGAAAATCCATTGGGATAAAATCATGATTAAGAAAAAATACAATAGCATCTTAGCTCATAATGACCCATCAACGACATTTGGTTGATGTAGTTAAAATTACTTTGGATAAGCTTTCTCGAGATGTTGGAGTGAGGGGTGACTTAGTGATAATATCTGCTAGATTTATCACATGAAATGGTATTGTGAACATCAATTGCTTACTCTGGTCGTTTTTGGACCCAGGTACCAAATGACAAACCACAAGTAATAACATGGATCTGCTGGATCATAGTTCTCAACCAAACACTTTCACGACTTTCTTCGTGTACTTTAAGATTTCTACGTTTGGATGATGTTGTTGATATAGCTTATTTTGTATATCACATAAAAATACATCACAATAGTAAATATATATCGTTATCTGATCCTCAATGAGATCATATTAATATCGTTGCAAAATCAATTGCCTATAAGTGAAGAAGGTTTAAAGGCACTATATATGTTACTTGAGGACCCATTATAATTCTTTGTATTTTATCTTGGCATTAATGAGCCAATGCTCATATTTGATCTCGTAACTCTTGGGATATTGACATGACTTATTAGTGTGCATCTCAAATTCCCTCTTCAAAGTTAGAACTTTTGAAAGCTCTTGAAGTTCAATAATATTTTAAGTCATGAATATAATCTTAAATTATCACCAGACTTTTTCTCTGATCAATCGTATAAATAAAGCGTCATGTAACATCATTAAGTATAACCTTGTTTAGTTAACAATCACTAGGAAAAATCATGTGAAAAAAACTAGTAGAGAAAAGAAATAAATATTTCTCTTTAGATATGGTTTAAGTGTCTAGGTAAAAATCTTGCAGAAACTCCATTTAGGGAAAAAAACTTCGATAAATGAAAAAATAGTACAATGCATGTCGTTACATATACCCACTGATGAAATCATTAGTGTATATTACTCAAGTAGAAAATTCAAATAATACTCACGGCATTTGTAATATTAGATTATACAATTATATTTCCATTGTAAGATATATATTAAATTGATACTTCGGGATCAAATTCATATCATATGAGATTTTATCTCTTATGTATCTCATTTAAATAAGATGAACATTTTCTATAAATGCTCAATTGAAATTGGCTTCTATATATATCTTCTGAGAGACATTTAATTTCAAATCCTTTTATATAGACATATTTGTTTGATAACTAAGAACTCTACATAGGTTTTTATACTAAGTTACTATGATAATCTAGTCACGAGAACTCTTAGTCTCGATAAACTATAATAGTTCTTGATAGTATCATGATTATTGGATCATCAATAATGACAAATAATTAAATCATAAATACTTAATAGATCGATATAAAGTTACATTAATAATTCAAATACATCATACACATAATAAGTAAAAATAAATCATATAATCCACATAAGACATAATATAAATATAGAGTTAAATATGTATGGCATACTATGATAGACTTTTCATATACTTGTAATCTTGAATAAAATGATCATGCAAATAAATGTCTAATAATGCGATTCGAACTTAACAATCCATCTTGAATGACTTTAAATATTCAAATATTTTCCTTTAACTCATCGAGTTAAGTTCACGAGAGCTCTGAATGTATTGCTTGATACAAATCTTTCTACATGTTTTCATACATCGTATTTGGTGCATGCTATATTACGAAGGCCATCTTGGCATGAATCAGAAGTTATCTTTTGTTGCTACCAAACATTTATAATTTTGATACCCTCTATCAAAAAGGTGTATGTGTCACCTTACAACTTATTTAATGCCGAGGGGTAAAAATATTATATAAACAAATCCTTAGGTCATTTTATTCTCACGGTACCCAAAAAATAATGCACTAGTATCATATTCATTAGATTTAGTCTAAATGCATCACTTATATAATGAGTTTGTTTACTCTTGATTATCTTTTCTCTTTGTACATTCATAAATATATGCTTATATATATATCTACTCACTTGGAGATAGATTGAATCATGGGAGATAGATTTCGGATCTCATGCTTCGTTATATAGAACTCTTAATTTATTGTAGACAATTCTTTAATTTTAGTTTCCATAAATATTTCACCGTCATGAGATCTCATTATAATAATAAAGATTTCGTTATGTAAATGTCTTCTAGACATTAAAGTTTTGCTTATTAATGATACTCTATTCACGTACCACCTCTTACGGTGATATTCTCCTAAACCATTTCAATCTTTATCTTCGATGGTGGAACTATATCATTTCTATTGGTTCTTGAGGAACCTCCCATTTCTATTTGAGTGTTCTGACAGTATAAAGACTTCATTCACTTTATCTTGAGGTCGAGGAAATTTATTTGATAGTGAACTTCTAGTTCATATCATCCACCATTCTATTTTCTCTTGTATTTGTTCATTTTTTTGAGGATCATCTAATATAGGGATATTTCAATTGAGGAGATAGTCTATTTTTGATTGTATATTATTCTCCCCACCGATGTTGAAAACATTAATATCACAATGAAAAATTGCTTGATAAATTAATTTCAATTTCCATATTTTCAATTATATGATGTCATACCTTACGGGTATAGTAATCATTTAAAAGTCATTATTTGTTATAGTCTTGTGAATATATGATGCCGCATAAGCTGGAGGTAAAATATGTGGTTTCGGCCAAACCGACTATATCGGGATGCGAACAAGTATTACTACATAATGTAACCTTTCCCGATAATCAATTGAGGTATTGCATGTATAATTCAACATTGCCCACACCATATGATCCAATTTGAGGAGTTTACACTACTAAGAAACTCACATAAAATTTACTTCAAACTTAATAGTTTATTGACTGTAATGAGTCTCAATTAAAATATTCAATTATTCTTTCGTATAAGTAACTTCTTACGGGATGGTCTAAGCTGGTTATACCGTAATAAAATTTCTATAATTCTCAAGCTTTAGGTTTGACAAAAGTGTATTTTGATATACAAACATGTTTTGTGCCGGTAACAATATATTAACTCTTCGACTGTGAATTAATTTTGCTGCATTTTTTACAAATGTGCTCTTACAGTGCACTTCCTTATTTGTCACCAAATATGGTAGACAATTTGACATATGTTTTTTAGTATTTAGATTCATTTCGGACTTAGAATATATAGATTAAATCTTGAATACATATTTTGAGGCACCCGATCATTATCTCTTCAGGCATTGATCCAATTTTGCAGCATGCGATATTGTAATAACATTTAGCTTCTTGTGTTGTATTAGATAAGAAAAATATTTCTTATCTTTTAGAATGTGGTATGAGTTGTTCGCGCTCTCTGAGACATATTTCTCGTTATCCGTATTGTTGGTGTGATCTATTGAAAATTAAAAATCATCTATTTAGGTAAGTTAAAGATAGGTGTATTCTGAATTTGCTTAAATATTAAATCTTTCATTAGCGAGCTAGTCTAAACATGTATAATCATGGCCTTAACTATGATTAGAATTCATTGTTCCTTAAAAATGATATGTTGACTCTTTAAGACATTCAATTAATTTTTACATTACTTTCAGGTTAATCAATTAATTTTTACACTACCTCATATTGTGATAACATTCGTTTCTCTGGTTGCTCAAGTAAGAAGATTTTCTTATCATTTAAAATTGAGTATCTATTGTGCACTATACTCGGGAGACAATTTGCACTATCTCGAATGGTTACATACTCAGACAATATCATTTATGCAAGGTACTTCCCTACAGACCTTGAAGAAATCAGTATTAATAAGAGGTCCCATAAAGCTCAATTCATAACTTTCGATACATATTATTTCGATTTATATAGTCTTGGGGCTGCATAGAGTGATTCACCATATTTTCTTTCAAAACATTGAAGGCATTCATATAGATTCTTGGGAATATTAAATGATTAATATATATCATTTTAATATGTCTTTCCATTATTAAATGCTTGCTTAAAATTAAATATTGAAAACACATCAAAAGGTTCAAAGATATTTAGTCTTACGGACTAGTATAAATCTAAATTTGAATACAATGAATAGTTTTCATTATATTTACACAAATCTTGTGGATTAGTCTTCTAGACTAATAATAACCTAAATATTTTCGTAGTCTTAAGACTAATATATCTCGTATCTACGCAATACTCATGCAAATAGATCGTTAATAATTCACATAATGTGATAAGTTCAGCGATTGCTTATATATAAATATAATAAGTCTTCGAGGACTTGAATGATTGATCGTGTCTTACAGAAAATATATATCTAATAAAAGCGAACCATAATAAGTTATAGATTTAATAAAACTAATTTTATTGAATTAATAAGTCTTCATAATATTAAACATTTGATAATTGTCTTATACATTTCGTATAAAATATAAATCTAATGATTAGTTTCAATATATATGTAATAAATACGAAAATATCATTTCTACTCATAAATCACTAATACTTAATCAAACTAATTATATTTTAATATTTTTATACTAGTGATCAGTATTAAATGCAAGCTCTGTATATAAACAATAATATTCCTTATTTTAAATCAACTCTTTCTAATAGACCTAAAGTATAGTCAAAATCATATACTCACTTTACTAGTTCTTGCTCTTTGATAAACCCCGTACGATGAAAACATAGAAAAAGATTCATAATTCTATAATTCTTGATTGACAACGTCATTTCATATGACAACGACAAAATTCATAATTATATTAATTTAGATATCTTTAGCGATTGGAGAGGTGACTGCTACTTGGTATATGTCTGTGTCTTGAAAATTTAATATTTGATCTTGAATAATATAAAGGAGAATGATACTAACATTTTTCTACGTGTCGGAAGCCTATAGTATTTTTTCCTTATTGTATCGCGCGTGGTTGGAAGATTAATCGTCTTTGATAACGTGTTATGAATATAGCTATACATGATATAATAAACGAGAATAAGAGAAATGAGAGGAATAGATTTATTGATTGATATCAAATACATTACAAGTGTCTATGTATAGAACTTTAAGATCACAATCATTATGGTAAATATTTGACTTAATCATAGTGGTAATTTCTTTCGATCTAACTTGATACATAGATGAGCAGTATCACGAAGATAAGATAATTATTTATATGATTAATAAAGCATATGTTACCTTTGTGTTTGGACGTTTTATATAATTAGATACTACACATACGGTGCAATGATATATGTTAAAATATGTCTTATTAAAAAATTAACATCAATAAATAGAAACTTTTCTAATCCTTGATAACTTTAATTTCTTAAAAGGTGTATATTATAACTTCTTTGTGCAAAACACTTTTGAATTTGATTGAAATAAAATTTTATTAACTTTCCAAGTTGCAGAATGCAGAGAACGAGCATGCCTATATTCCAGACAATATTACCTTTTACAATTTTACTGGACCACCACTATGAGTGGCAACTGGCAAGAATTCATGAAAACCAAAACTAAAATATATACCAAATTGATCAAATATTCATCATTATATTCATGTAAGTTAATTAAATATCCAAATAAATCTAAAAGTAAGTAATTTAGTACTTATTAATTGATATTCATGCAAGTTACATTTAAAATATCAAGTAAACTATAAGTAAGAAATGGTATGCTTGATAATTGATATGGAAACATAGAGTTCAAACTTTATTTTGAACAGTACAACTTAACTAGTCAAAGTCAAACAAACTCTATTTTTAAGAATTTTGAAAGAGAATATATAGAATTGTTTCATTAATATTAGTCTTATTTGTGTTAGCTTAAGATACAATTTATTCTTCTGTAGTCCACCAGAATAATGAATATTCATTTTGTTCCACCCTCCTAAAGTAAATAAAAACCAACACACATCTCACCCAGGGCTATACATCTCACAATGAATATGAATATAATTGAATGTACACATACATACAGTATAACAATAGTGCATTATAGTTCGCTAGTAATAAGAATGTCTATATTATAAATCAAAATAATTAAGCTTTTCTACATGCTCCGAGGTAAATCTTTATCTTGATTATTGTTTAATTATATTATTAAAAAAAATTAATATTATCAAACTATTTTAAAAGAGAATCCAATTATATAAATTTAAATTTTTTAAACTAATGAATAATTAATTTTTATTTTTTTAATATAATTAAAAGCTAGTGAGGCTAAATTCTTAATATGTGAAGTCCAGTGATATAATGAGTATTTCACTATGATTATTAGTCTTTCTTTCGTTTTTTGTTTGTCGTTTAGTCGTTTCTTAGCGTAAATTAAGAAGAAAAAGAGAAATCAAAAGTACATTGAAAATATAGAATGACAATCAATTGAAACTATATCATTGGTTGGTTGATAATTTAAAAAGAAAAAGTAGTCAAAAATGCATTAAGAAAAGTAAAAGTACAATTTATTATACTATAACGACAATTATTTTAAAGCAAAAATTTAATTTAAAAACAAATTAGTATTTATTTGGGGACAAGTTTTATAAATAAACATAGCTATTGAAAGATTTTATTATTTATAATGTCCACTTTGGGAAACCATATACAAGAAAATTTATCGAGCGATAGATGTCCAGATTATCGATATTCTTTCTACTAGCACTTCATTTCTTGAGATGTTGAACTTTGGATTTGTGATGCTTGGACTTGATTTAGACTTGAAGTCTTGGATTTGAGGCGCTATTTGGAATTTGGTTGTGTTTGATTTGTGCCTCAGAGCCGATGTATAAATCATGAAATTTGAATTTAGATTTGTATTTGGTAGTTGTATGATGTAGTTGGATTTGGTTGTCTTGCTCCAATTTGAATGTAATTTGGATAGATGGATCGATGTGATCCTACAGACTCGATAGAAGACTTAGTCTTGAAACAGTCTTTGACTTGGATATAGTTCGGCCAGGAAGCCTTAGCGGCGTATATCTAGTGTGGGTACATGCGGACTTGATCTTGAGTATAGACTTAGAGTAGTGGGACATAGATTGGTAGGATTTGTATTTGAAGTGCCGTATAGGTAGGCCAGTTAGTCTTTATGAGCATTCACGATCTTCGGTGTTATTACTGTCGAGATCGTAGCTTCTATACTTTCTAGTATTCACGTGATTGCTCTGAGGCTATGTAAGCGTATATCCGCTATGATTTCTCTGAGAGGCTTTTGAAGCTTAATCACATGGTTATTTGGACTATGAGATCACGAGATGATTATATTCGTTAGCTTTGATGCTTTAGTCACGAAATTCCCAGCGTTTGTGTAGTAATTCAACCTTGTCCACACAATTAAAAGGTGCCTATTGGTCGATGTTGAATATTTTTATTTTCTTCCTGGTTCTACAATTTGGCACATTTTATGTTTATAGGTTGAAGATTACAATATTTTGGTGTTTTCTTGGTAAATGATGCTTGTTTCATGAAGAAATACGTTTAGTTATATCTTTAGGAGCTTTTTGTTATATTTTGTGTTAGTGGATAGAATTTGGTCATATAATACATGGGGTATTTATATTCCTTGGGGCTCTCTTACGGATTGGTGATCTATAATCACAGTTTTGATCTTAGCTTGTTGAATTTGAGGGCAAGATAAAGTCGTTAATTTTATGGAAACTACTTTGTCTAAAACAAAGCCAAAGTAGCCTATTCCATTAATCAAGAAGGTTTTGGATGCTTTTTTTAGTTGACAACGTTTTAAATGTTTGGAGAGTTTGTTTCATCGTTTTTACAGAGTCTTCCATTTTAATGAAGCTTCGAACTCGTTCAGCCAAATGGCAGTGATGTAATAAATTTTGGGCATTTGAACAACCCGATTGACATTTAATTGAGGGGCTATTTTCTAAGAGACTCGTTTGAGTTAAAATTTAGGATTGTTAATGATAAAACCCCTAATTTGACGTCGAATTTAATTTCGGGGCTTAATTCCGGAAACCTACTGCGTTTAACATTGACTTTTAGCCAGGTTGAACACTAATTTACCCACGCATGGCTCGTGGCAATCCTGCTTTTAAGCGATTTCAGATTAAAATAAATCGATTTTATTAAATTTATTTAATAAATTCGATTGTCTAAATGCCCCCTTGAACTGGGCATGAGTTTATCTTGAACGGATGATGCCGGGGTCGGCTATCTCATGATCCATCCTTGGAAGCCAGTGCTAACTTGTGTAGTTGGCTTTTTGTATCATTGTGAAGACATAGAGTTTTGGGGTTGTGGTGAACTTGGGGCTTTCAGTGCCTCACGTACCCATTGGGATCAAGTCAAAACGTAGTTCGTGGGGTGGATATTTTAAACTGCAAATCCGGGAGTGTAAATATGTGTTTTATGCTCTTGAGGAGTGAGACGGTTTAGCCTCGTTTCAAAGGAGATGGTAGGCCAGTTGGGCTTCGTGAAGAGAATGGAGACGATTTATTCTCGTATCAAGGAGAATGGAAACGGTTATTCTCATCGATGATTGTAGATGGTTTAGGCTCGTATCAAGGAGAAGTAGACGATTTATCCTCCCTACTTAGGAGAAGGTATGTGCATTTCTTTGATGACTTTGAAGGTAGGGCAGTGTATACATCTGAATAGCGGGGTTGTACAACGATGTTTGCCCCCATTTTGTTGGCGACTCTACACTTTGTATGCACATGCTATATTGACATATTCAAATATGGTATCACATGCATCACACTGGTATTCTGATTAAAAGCCAGAGCTTGTTGTGAATTTGTTATGTCTGGCCTTTTTGGG
The DNA here is from genome assembly GCA_019722365.1 of Lithospermum erythrorhizon. Classification (NCBI taxonomy): domain Eukaryota; kingdom Viridiplantae; phylum Streptophyta; class Magnoliopsida; order Boraginales; family Boraginaceae; genus Lithospermum; species Lithospermum erythrorhizon. The sequence continues at coordinate 609,009 of JADFUC010001146.1, read as the reverse complement.
TACAAGCCCAGCAGCATTGCTTTAATCTTTTAGAAGACTATCCTTTTATCTTTGTTGACTTGCCCACTAAGTTAAGAAGACTAATTTGTGATTTGTTATTTACGGCCTCTTGGAGTGCAGTACAACTTGTATTTACTTTAATCTTTTCAAAGGCCATCTTTTTCTTATGTGTTTTCTCTGACACACCTTGGAAGACCCATTTATAGTTTGCTATTCCATTGGTTGTTGGTGATCTTCTTGCCCATTTTTTTGGTGCGATATCTTACGATTGGTTGATGCGACTTTCAGAGCCTTGAAACCGTCTTGCCCTAGTTGCGATCGGGATTTCACTTGACTTAACCCCATTTATGCTTAGCACTGAAGCCAGGCTTTCAACATGAGTTATACGATAACTTTTCTGTGGTTTTCTTTTTGTCCCATTGTGTATGTGTTTTTGTTCTTGTGGGTTACATGATTTACAACAACATGCTACCAAGGATGGTCTTGATCACTTGGCTCCATCACTTTTTATTTTGAGGGTGACACTTTTCTATGGGATGACCAAGCAAGCGGTGATACATGCAGCCATTTGGCTCAGTGCTTACATTAAGCATACTTGAATTAAGCAGATTCGGGGGAAACTACATGAGCTTTTCATTGCTTAACTCTCGAGTTGCAGGGGCGTCGAGTGAAGAATGGATGTGCACGGCACATCTCTTCGGCGTTGGGCGAACACTTATTTCCATGGTAAATCATCTCCTTGTATTTTTTGAGACTTTAAAGAGGACTTTCTTAGCGTGAAAGTTTTGACATGTACATCTTCTTTACATGGCTCTTTAAGATCTACATATTCAAATATGGCATTGTAGAGCATGGACATTGATATATATTACCCACTTCCTTTGTGCGATTATGTTCAAAGCTCTCAGCTGTACATGAGCTACGGTTGATAGTTGCTGAAGGTCCTAGAGTATACCTTACTGAAGATGCTGTTGGGGTCGATATGGGCGCCTTGAATGTACATCTTTGATAGGTGATGTTTCTAGAGTATTCATTTTAAGCCAGAAGATTCGGAACTCCCATTTGGTAAATAGCGAAATTAATTGGGTAAACCCTAACCGATTAAGCATTTTAATTCGGAGCTATTTTCTGGGAACCCTCGTTTGAGTTAAAATTTAGGGCTAATTAATGCAACCCCTAATTTGACTTCAATTTTTAATTCCATGGGCTTAATTCAAACCTACGTCATTTCGTTCTTGTTCAACTTTTATTAGGGCTCGAGTTGAACACTAATTGCCACGTGTGGCTCGTGTGATTAGTTTTCTTTTAATCTATTTCACCGATTAAAATAAATCGATTTTTATTAAATTTATTTAATAAATTTTGACTATCTACAAAAAACTAAAAATGAATGTCAATTAATTTTAATGGAAATTATTCATTTGAATTCTAATAGTGGTTCAAAAATATCTTAAACTAAATTTGAATTAATTATTGAGAGATACAATGTTGTTCAAACCAAAATTACACAACTTCCCAAGTGCCACACATGAAACAATTAATTTATAGAAAACACAACTAATCTTCTTTATTTTAGATTTCCCAGTTTTCTTTAATTTTCATGGGGAAACTAACCCATCACCCCATTTTAATGCAGTCTTACACTACAGAAAGTAGGGGAGGTATGGCGACGATTATTGACTCCGAGATTTCCGTTTTCTGACCAATGCTCTGGTAATTTGATACCCAATGTCTTTATGTTCTTCATATCTTGCCTTGCATGGATTCTATTCAGATTCATTGAACGAATCAAGGTCTTCGTTCTTCAATTTAATTCTTCAATTTTCACCAAATTATCTCTAGTACATCTAATATACATTTAAGTGTTAGTTATTGAGAGGATCAATTCAAGGTCAGCCGCAAGGGGACAGCTAATAATGAATTTAATGTCATTGCAACGGTAAAAATAAATGGTACAGGTACTTCAAAAAGGATTTCATAGCAATAATATGTGAATGATTAGGGTGCATAAACCCAAATTCTTATTCTTAATGCATATATATAACTCAACGTGAGTGTACTAGTGCACATTAAGACCGGCACTTATTAATCGTTATAACGCATTACTTATACTCATACACATTTTTAGTTGCATTTAGCCATTTACACATAGAATTAAAGGGGAAAAAAGTAGTCAAAGTGCATTGAAGTAACAGAATGGCAATCGGTGAAGCAATATAATTGGTTGGTTGTTAATTTAAAGAGAAAAAGTAGTCAAAAAGTACATTAAAAATGTAAAAATATTATTTATTATGCTAAAGCGACAATTAAAAAAAAATTATTTTAACTAAAACGACAACTTAAAAAAATGAAGGGAGTATTAAAACAATTGCTACTCATTCAAAAATTAATCATAAGTACTAATGCAACCGTTATTCATTCGTGACGAGGACAACATTCACGGTGGAAACCCAACATTTTTATGGTGTTAACGGTGCTAATTTTTTTCTTTAATTTATTTAAGTTTTAATACAAATATGTACAAAATGATATGCCTAGAAAGAAATCTATGAGCAAAAATGATTACAAATCTGCAACGTTAAAAAATTTATATATTTGTATCTGAGAAATCTGAAATGTCTACGGTATGAGTACAAATATTACTCTATGCGCACATTATGAATTTTTATGTTATTGACGTTAGTAACTTGATCGATGATAATTGACTCTGGGTATTTTTAATGAAACTTGATGATCGGCCGTCGACATTTATGAAAGTTGGGCGAGTTGAATGCAGTATTTTGTGTTAGTACAAAATCAAAACGCGAGGACATAGTAAAATATTAATCGGGATGAATACAAATATTACTCACGGCCGTCTTAGGAATGAGATAGTCGAAAGCATGAGGAAGCGCATAACGAGAGGCTTTGAAGCGAGATATTGAATAGACAAAACATCCATTACCAAAGAAACTTTGCGAGCAGATACCATAAAACAAAGGAATTTATACCCCACCGTGTGCTGTGGTAATATGAGAGGATTTGTTTTACCGAGTCGATAGTGTAAAACAGCCCTTGCCTTAGAAGCACTCTAAGGTGTTTGAGAAGAGTAAGAACTATCACGATTGAAATCTTTTTATAGTGTAAAATGATGTTTTTCTTGCGTATGCTTGGATAAGAAGATAGTTGGCTTTTTATATAGATGAAGTGTAGGAGGTGATCAGATTTTCCGTTACTCCCGCTCTTAACTCTGTGATGGTTAATAGATGATATGATCAAATGAATGCCAATATCATTATTAAACCGCAGCTTGGAAGAATGTCAAAGGTTTCCAAACCTTCTTTGGGGTGCAAAAAATAAAATGTTCGGATTTTGGGGGTGTAATATTTTATTTCGAATCAAAGAAGAAGACCTCTAATGAGACCAAGCCCATATATAAAGCGATTGACGCGCCCATGGCTCCTGCCACCATGTAGTGCAGAAAGGTATCTTTAATTTTGCGTTGTATGTCAAATGGCCAAATATAAGTATTAATATGCAGCATACAACATGTATACATTTTTAACTCATGCATAATAACTTATGTCCGGCGAACCACCCGACATATCACAAGAGAAGCTCAATGTCTTCCATACATAGTACCGAGATGGTCTTTATGTAACGTTGGATCCTCGATCTCCAACCAACTAGCTTGCTTGTTGTAATTCATTAAGTTCCAATGTGCCATGTAAAATGCCAAATAGTGCTAGATTGGTTTGACTGATAATTATTAGAAGTGATCATTCACTAATTGAAGAGATTATTCTACTAAACTACGTAGTGAATCATGCTGATGGGATTGTTAATACTAAAAATGGTTTTGACTTAGATACTATGTACGGATTATTAAAAATATGTACCTTTTAGAAGTCAGAATAGGTGAAGCAACAGCATGAAAATGTACATATTGATTCATAATCTAAGGACTAATTGCTAGAACGTGTAGCTTTAGTGGGAAACTAATGCTCATCATATAATATGACATGCATTTAATCTCAATAATGTAGATTAAGTTCTACAATTTTTAATATTGATTTAATGTTCATTTGAGCTTCATTTTTGGTACACAAACTTAGGGTGCATCCAATATATATTTCACACAACAAATTAAAGATTAAAAAAAAACTCTTTTGGGCATGTACATTAATTAGCCATTCACATTCGTATCCTTGAATAATTATGAACAAAAAATGAGATACATGTAGATTGGTGCAACTACTATCTCATTGATCCGAGCTCGAAAAAATCTTAATAAGAAGTTAAGAAGTCAATAGTCCGGGTTTGTTGTTGTGTTGAATTAACGGTTAGGCATATTTCAATGACCGGTATTGTTTTTTATTTTCTTTTATATAACCCTTAAATGAACATAAATATAACCTCAAATTGCAATATTATATTTATGTTTCAATATAGTCGAGTTGAAAGTTGATACTTATGTTCTAAATATTCAAGGCCGTTGTTCTACACTTCTACTACTCTTCTAGCAAAATTTAAAAATAATAAACTCAAAAACTAAGCTATTTTACGCCCCTACGCCTGAAATTTATAATGTAGCGAACAAATCGCGGACGCGCTTTAATTTAAGCAGTGACTTAGTTTTCCCTTTAAACTATTTCAATACGGTACTGGCCACTGCATTTAATTTAACCCACACCACAATTTAAAAGACTAGACACTGACATTTAACTCAAGCTATTTACAAGTTTAAATTTAAACTCATTAAGTTTCCATTTATGATCTACCTAAATTCAATTTGCTTATTGCATTTCTTTTAGTGAGGCTCATTATAAATACTTCTTTGAGTAGGTGGTCTAATTCTCACCACATAATACGTAAACCGGTGGATAAGTAAAAACCATATATATGCAGACATCCATTAATGCCCCTTACTATATTCTGCACTCATTTAATTAAATTTTTGCCTACTCTGCAGAAATTGTCTTTTCTAATGCAAGGGTTCAATATATTTACACAAAAGGCCATAGCATAGAACAAAATAACAATCATATAGTAATTTTAATGAAACTTGTTATTTACTTGGATTTCAACTTACAGGCAGAGCCTTATTTCAGACCAATGTATACAGGCAGAGCCTTATTTCAGACCAATGTATGTGACTATAATTTTAGGACACACTCACACACCTAAGTGGAACTGTGGTAGTATGCGGATTTGTTGCTGCAAGCATGCGACACAATAAACAATCTTTTGCTAAAAGACTAGAATTAATTAGGCATTGAATTAGCAATTGGGTTTAATCGTTCGGGCCACTTCATGTTAAGAGTTAAGGCTACAGCCTATAGTTTTGGGACAACTAAAAGCTAACATCTCTTATAAAATCAAGTTTACCTTCATATTTAGGACTTCAAAAGTGAAAATATCATATTCCTTACCTTAAATCTTGTAATGATATATTAGAATAAATCTTGATCAGACTAATATTTGTACATTTTCGAATTACTTTAAATCTTGTAATGATATATTAGAATAAATCTTGATCAGACTAATATTTGTACATTTTCGAATCACATTTAATTTTCTTGTTTATAATCAATATATTGAGTGTTGTAAGGAAATATCTTCAAAGAAGCTTATGAAGTGAATGAGAACGACCAATAGAGTTTATAAAAAAAAAAAAGAGAACGACCAATAGCTTCACATAGAAATAATAATTCTCTCTTAAAATCATTCAGTTTCACTAATTATGCAATGGTATTACTATAACACAATATGGTTCCACACGAAATTTTACATTATCAATCCTATGGGAACTCGAGGAACTGAAAGAACCGATATCTCTTTATGCCGAAAATACCAAGTAAAACTGAGATGAAAGGCAGACAAAGTAGAATCTAATATATGTGATTTCATAATATGATAGTGATAGCAACAAGTAATATCCCATGCTCAAAACGAAGACTATGCCGTCGTAATTACAACTAATATGTTTATGCTTGGACCGCGAGGCCAGGAATGCTTATTGTAACTCGTCTATGTACTTACTATGACACTTACTTAAGCAAAGGTTTCAGACAAATAACTCTCCCCCTTATAGGTGTTCCATTCACAATAAACATAACAAAGTGTATTACTTCTGAGAAATCACTGTCTTATCCCATCGCGTATTTCTGAGTCCAGCTTCGAGCAGTGGTTTCATACTTGTGTTTATCAGTCTTCTACATGTGAGCAATCTCTGGCACTAATGGGTCATCAGGATTAGGGTCTGTTAACAATGAACAGATCGACAGCAAAACCTGTGGAGTAAAGATGACGACACGGCTAGTGATACGCAACACATACTTCATAACACCCACTCATATAGTTAGATATCAGGGGGGAGGGGGGGAGGGGTTGAATACCAGGGTACATTACAGGTTGAACTATTTGTTTACATTATCATACAAAATGTTAGGTAAATATATTGTGAATTCAGATTTCCACTTCAGATCAACAAGGCAAGCATCATTTGAACTCCACTTTCAAAGAGTATACAATGCTAGGAAAAGTAAGATTACCTTCAAAACTGTGAGCTGGGCTCCACTGTTCCTTCAGAATATCCAAGCAAATGCTTCCCTTGCTGTTGATATTTGGATGGAAAACCTTTATTTTGAATGCTACCTGTATATTAATTCAAACGATCTTAATTAGTGAACAAGTCAGCAACACAAAAAGAAAATTGGACTGCCAGTTTGAATTCTCACAAGAAGCGCTTCAAAAAATAGGCTTAATTTCATGTTCATTTAAAAAATCAATTTGGGAGCAATTCAGTAACATACAAACAAAAACCTGGACTAGTAACTCGGCAAATTAAACACTTCTCTTCTGGAGCCTGTTTGAATTCTCAAAAGAAGCGCTTGAAAAATAGGCTTAATATCATTATTCCTACTTTAGCTATCGACAATTTAACATCCTATCAAATTGTCGCCTCAACTACTAATCCTATCTAAATATTCCTTGGAAGTTATATATGGAGTAACGAAACGCCCCTTCACCCCTTCCTCAACAGGAACGAGAAGACGAAGAGGAAGAGAACTGTCTTGAATGTGATGCAAAAGCTTTGTTCTGCTTCCAAGACAAAAAAAGATTTGAGCACATCAATTTATCACAGTAGGCTCATTTTGGTATATGTACTCTCAAAGAGGAATGATAATGGAACTCCTTCCTTTGAGTAATCTTAGCCAACTAACGCTGAGGGGACAAAAGACTAGAGACTTCAATGACATGGTAGTTATTACAACACATAAGCAGTCTTTGAGGACACTAAAACTGGCACTTCTTTTCTTAAGCAGTTCTAAATGCAATAACCGAACAGCCAAAGAATAAAACTTGTTTAACATAGCTTATCTTGCCCGATATTAGAAAACGAAAGCTGCTAAATTTCAGTAAATACCTTCGCATAATTTTGAAAGGCGAATGGCGATCCGTGGCGGTGAACCCGCAAAAAATGGAGGCGGCGTGGCGGTGCGGTGCGGCGAGGCGGTAGCCTTTTGTAATCGAAGTCATAATCCAAATAAAAAATATATTGTCTAGAAAAATAAAAAAATAGAAAAATAGAATGACAATTGATCAAAATAGAAAAATATATTGTCTAGAAAAATAGAAAAATATATTTGAGTAGAACCTGAAGCGATTTTCACTTTAATTAATACAAAATTATATATGTCAATCACTCAATTACAAAAATCAAACAAACATATAGAAATTAACAAACTAGTCAAACAATAAAAGTTACATAAATAACAAATATATAGAAATTAACAAACTAGTCAAACAATAAAAGTTAATCTAGTTAGGATACCAAACAATAAAATCAAACAAGCAATCAAATATACAATTATCAAATTAAAAAAACAAAATAAATTAAAAAATAATAAAATATTAGTTATAGAAATTAAATGTCAGAAATTAATTACAGAAATAGAATAAATTAAAAAATAATTACAGAAATTAATTATTAAAAATAATTATCGGAATTAAATTATTAAACTAAATTACCGAAATTATATTATCAATTTGAGAGCTTTCATGTGAAGTGTAAACATAAGAGAAGAAATAAGGAAGAAAAATTAAAAAGAAAGAAGAAGAGAAATTAAAAGAAAAAAATACCTTATTTTCTCCAATTTGAGAGCTTGAAGGCAATTTGGTGGCAAAAGAAAATTTGTTTTAGGGTTTGAGGGGTTTTGGGGCTTTTTAGTATATGTTTTTCAATTAAAAAAACAAATTTGAACAACTCCGTGGCTAGCCATGGCACTGCGCCACGCCACGCGAGTAAGGAGCAAATGGCGCTAGCCACGGAGCCGCCACAGGTACTGACCCGCCACGCGCGCTGGGCGGCCGTCACGCCATGCCACAGCACCTTTTCACAACTGTACCTTTGGTGGCTTAAAAGGATAATCTGGAGGGAAATGAATGCTAACAAGAAACACGCCTCGAGTATATGGACTGTCGGGTGGACCCACTATTGTAGCTTGCCAATGAAACATGTCTTCAGCAACAGGACCTAAATAGAAACATTAACAGAGCTAATCATGTATCCATCAATGCACGAATTTCCAATGTCATTAGTCATTACTCATTACATAACGGATCAAGTAAGAATCATCAACCTGAGCAATATTAGCAAGTAGATACCACCTCCATAACAATTTAGTTGGGAGGTTTGACTAATAGATGCAGTTTACTGAACTTTAATCCCGAATTTATCTTATCCAAATGAAAAAAAATCTATGTGCAACATTACTTATAAGTATGCGGTGTATAGTATCTAATTGTACGAATCTTGATATAAAATCAACGTGTCGTGTGAATGAATTATTTCTTCAAAAGCAGGTTTGACTACTTGTCGAAAAAAGCCTCTCAATTAAATTAGGAGGGATGGAGGGAGTATTAAAGAAAGAAATAGATTGACAACTTAGACAAGATGCAAAGAAATGAACTCATTGAAGTAATGCATGGTCCCGTAGCTCAGTTGGTTAGAGCGTTGGTCTTATG